>JAVHNN010000581.1:497607-587607 GCA_031439585.1 Pterocarpus macrocarpus
AATTTAAGTTCTTTTGGATTTGATTGAAAGCAAGTGTTAATCCTTGATGAATTGGTGTCTCTTTGACCTTTAAGTTCTTTTGGAGATTGATTGGAAGCAAGTCTTAATCCTTGATGAATTGGTGTCTCTTTGACCTTAAAGTTCTTTTGGAGATTGATTAGAAGCAAGTCTTAATCCTTAATGAATTGGTTTCTTTTTGTAATTTAAGTTCTTTTGGATTTGATTGAAAGCAAGTGTTAATCCTTGATGAATTGGTTTCTCTTTGTTCTTTAAGTTCTTTTGGCCATTGATTGAAAGGAAGTATTAATCCTTAAGGAAATGGTTTCTCTTTGTAATTTAAGTTCATTTGGATATTGATTGAAAGTAAGTGTTAATCCTTGATGAATTCGTTTCTCTTTGTACTTTAAGTTCCCTTGGATATTGATTGAAAGCAAGTCTTAATCCTTGATGAATTGGTTTGTCTTTGACCTTTAAGTTCTTTTGGAGATTGATTGGAAGCAAGTCCTAATCCTTAATTAATTGGTTTCTATTTGTAATTTAAGTTCTTTAGGATATTGATTGAATGCATGTCTTAATCCTTGATGAATTTGTTTCTCTTTGTACTTTAAGTTCTTTTGGAATTGATTGAAAGCAAGTGTTAATCCTTGATGAATTAGTTTCTCTTTATTCTTTAAGTTCTTTTGGCCATTGATTGAAAGCAAGTCTTAATCCTTAATGAATTGGTTTCTTTTTGTAATTTAAGTTCTTTTGGATATTGATTGAATGCAAGTCTTAATCCTTGATGAATTGGTTTCTCTTTGTCCTTTAAGTTCTTTTGGAGATTGATTGAAAGCAAGTCTTAATCCTTGATGAATTGGTTTCTCTTTGTCCTTTAAGTTCTTTTGGATATTGATTGAATGCAAGTCTTAATCCTTAATGAATTGGTTTCTCTTTGTAATTTAAGTTCTTTTGGATATTGATTGAAAGCAAGTCTTAATCCTTGATGAATTGGTTTCTCTTTGTCCTTTAAGTTCTTTTGGAGATTGATTGGAAGCAAGTCTTAATCCTTAATGAATTGGTTTCTTTTTGTAATTTAAGTTCTTTTGGATATTGATTGAAAGCAAGTGTTAATCCTTGATGAATTGGTTTCTCTTTGTTCTTTAAGTTCTTTTGGATATTGATTGAATGCAAGCATTAATCCTTAATGAATTGGTTTCTCTTTGTAATTTAAGTTCTTTTGGATAATGATTGAAAGCAAGTCTTAATCCTTAATGAATTGGTTTCTTTTTGTAATTTAAGTTCTTTTGGATATTGATTGAAAGCAAGTCTTAATCCTTGATGAATTGGTTTCTCTTTGTCCTTTAAGTTCTTTTGGAGATTGATTGGAAGCAAGTCTTAATCCTTAACGAATTGGTTTCTCTTTGTAATTTAAGTTCTTTTGGATATTGATTGAAAGCAAGTCTTAATCCTTGATGAATTGGTTTCTCTTTGTTCTTTAAGTTCTTTTGGATATTGATTGAAAGCAAGTCTTAATCCTTGATGAATTGGTTTCTCTTTGACCTTTAAGTTCTTTTGGAGATTGATTGGAAGCAAGTCTTAATCCTTAATGAATTGGTTTCTTTTTGTAATTTAAGTTCTTTTGGATATTGATTGAAAGCAAGTCTTAATCCTTGATGAATTGGTTTCTCTTTGTTCTTTAAGTTCTTTTGGATATTGATTGAAAGCAAGTCTTAATCCTTGATGAATTGGTTTCTCTTTGACCTTTAAGTTCTTTTGGAGATTGATTGAAAGCAAGTCTTAATCCTTAATGAATTGGTTTCTTTTTGTAATTTAAGTTCTTTTGGATATTGATTGAATGCAAGTCTTAATCCTTGATGAATTGGTTTCTCTTTGTTCTTTAAGTTCTTTTGGATATTGATTGAAATCAAGTCTTAACCCATAATGAATTGGTTTCACTTTGTTTTTTAAGTTCTTTTGGCCATTGATTGAAAGCAAGTCTTAGTCCTTAATGAATTGGTTTCTCTTTGTAATTTAAGTTCTTTTGGATATTGATTGAAAGCAAGTCTTAATCCTTGATGAATTGGTTTCTCTTTGTTCTTTAAGTTCTTTCGGCGATTGATTGAAAGCAAGTCTTAGTCCTTAATGAATTGGTTTCTCTTTGTAATTTAAGTTCTTTTGGATATTGATTGAAAGCAAGTCTTAATCCTTGATGAATTGGTTTCTCTTTGTGCTTTAAGTTCTTTTGGATATTGATTGAAAGCAAGTCTTAATCCTTGATGAATTGGTTTCTCTTTGACCTTTAAGTTCTTTTGGAGATTGATTGGAAGCAAGTCTTAATCCTTAATGAATTGGTTTCTTTTTGTAATTTAAGTTCTTTTGGATATTGATTGAAAGCAAGTCTTAATCCTTGATGAATTGGTTTCTCTTTGTTCATTACGTTCTTTTGGCCATTGATTGAAAGCAAGTCTTACTCCTTAATGAATTGGTTTCTTTTTGTAATTTAAGTTCTTTTGGATATTGATTGAAAGCAAGTCTTAATCCTTGATGAATTGGTTTCTCTTTGTTCTTTAAGTTCTTTTGGATATTGATTGAATGCAAGTCTTAATCCTTGATGAATTGGTTTCTCTTTGACCTTTAAGTTCTTTTGGAGATTGATTGAAAGCAAGTCTTAGTCCTTAATGAATTGGTTTCTTTTTGTAATTTAAGTTCTTTTGGATATTGATTGAATGCAAGTCTTAATCCTTGATGAATTGGTTTCTCTTTGTTCTTTAAGTTCTTTTGGATATTGATTGAAAGCAAGTCTTAATCCTTGATGAATTGGTTTCTCTTTGTTCTTTAAGTTCTTTTGGATATTGATTGAATGCAACTCTTTATCCTTAATGAATTGGTTTCTCTTTGTAATTTAAGTTCTTTTGGATATTGATTGAAAGCAAGTCTTAATCCTTGATGAATTGGTTTCTCTTTGTTCTTTAAGTTCTTTTGGATATTGAATGAAAGCATGCCTTAATCCTTGATGAATTGGTTTCTCTTTGTAATTTAAGTTCTTTTGGATATTGATTGAAAGCAAGTCTTAATCCTTGATGAATTGGTTTCTCTTTGTTCTTTAAATTCTTTTGGCCATTGATTGAAAGCAAGTATTAATCCTTAAGGAATTGGTTTTTCTTTGTAATTTAAGTTCTTTTGGATATTGATTGAATGCAAGTCTTAATCCTTGATGAATTGATTTCTCTTTGACCTTTAAGTTTTTTGGGTATTGGTTGAAAGCAAGTCTTAATCCTTGATGAATTGGTTTTTCTTTGTACTTTAAGTTCCCTTGGATATTGATTGAACGCAAGTCTTAATCCTTAATGAATTGGTTTCTTTTTGTAATTTAAGTTCTTTTGGATATTGATTGGAAGCAAGTCTTAATCCTTGATGAATTGGTTTCTCTTTGTTCTTTAAGTTCTTTTGGCCATTGATTGAAAGCAAGTCTGAGTCCTTAATGAATTGGTTTCTCTTTGTAATTTAAGTTCTTTTGGATATTGATTGAAAGCAAGCCTTAATCCTTGATGAATTGGTTTCCCTTTGTTCTTTAAGTTCTTTTGGATACTGATTGAAAGCAAGTGTTAATCCTTGATGAATTGGTTTCTCTTTGTTCTTTAAGTTCTTTTGGATATTGATTGAATGCAAGTCTTAATCCTTAATGAATTGGTTTCTTTTTGTAATTTAAGTTCTTTTGGATTTGATTGAAAGCAAGTGTTAAACGTTTATGAATTGGTTTCTCTTTGTCCTTTAAGTTCTTTTGGAGATTGATAGAAAGCAAGTCTTAATCCTTAATGAATTGGTTTCTTTTTGTAATTTAAGTTCTTTTGGATATTGATTGAATGCAAGTCTTAATCCTTGATGAATTGGTTTCTCTTTGTGCTTTAAGCTCCCTTGGATATTGATTGAAAGCAAGTCTTAATCCTTGATGAATTGGTTTCTCTTTGTTCTTTAAGTTCTTTTGGCCATTGATTGAAAGCAAGTCTGAGTCCTTAATGAATTGGTTTCTCTTTGTAATTTAAGTTCTTTTGGATATTGATTGAAAGCAAGTCTTAATCCTTGATGAATTGGTTTCCCTTTGACCATTAAGTTCTTTTGGAGATTGATTGGAAGCAAGTCTTAATCCTTAATGAATTGGTTTCTTTTTGTAATTTAAGTTCTTTTGGATATTGATTGAAAGCAAGTCTTAATCCTTGATGAATTGGTTTCTTTTTGTAATTTAAGTTCTTTTGGATTTGATTGAAAGCAAGTGTTAATCGTTTATGAATTGGTTTCTCTTTGTCCTTTAAGTTCTTTTGGAGATTGATTGGAAGCAAGTCTTAATCCTTAATGAATTGGTTTCTTTTTGTAATTTAAGTTCTTTTGGATATTGATGGAATGCAAGTCTTAATCCTTGATGAATTGGTTTCTCTTTGTTCTTTAAGTTCTTTTGACCATTGAATGAAAGCAAGTCTTAGTCCTTAACGAATTGGTTTCTCTTTGTAATTTAAGTTCTTTTGGATAATGATTGAAAGCAAGTCTTAATCCTTAATGAATTGGTTTCTTTTTGTAATTTAAGTTCTTTTGGATATTCATTGGAAGCAAGTCTTAATCCTTGATGAATTGGTTTCTTTTTGTTCTTTAAGTTCTTTTGGCCATTGATTGAAAGCAAGTCTTAATCCTTAAGGAATTGGTTTCTCTTTGTAATTTAAGTTCTTTTGGATATTGATTGAAAGCAAGTCTTAATCCTTGATGAATTGGTTTCTCTTTGACCTTTCAGTTCTTTTGGATATTGATTGAAAGCAAGTCTTAATCCTTGATGAATTGGTTTCTCTTTGACCTTTAAGTTCTTTTGGAGATTGATTGAAAGCAAGTCTTAATTCTTAATGAATTGGTTTCTCTTTGTAATTTAAGTTCTTTTGGATATTGATTGAATGCAAGTCTTAATCCTTGATGAATTGGTTTCTCTTTGTTCTTTAAGTTCTTTTGGATATTGATTGAAAGCAAGTCTTAATCCTTGATGAATTGGTTTCTCTTTGTTCTTTAAGTTCTTTTCGATATTGATTGAAAGCAAGTCTTAATCCTTAATGAATTGGTTTCTCTTTGTAATTTAAGTTCTTTTGGATATTGTTTGAAAGCAAGTCTTAATCCTTGATGAATTGGTTTCTCTTTGTTCTTTAAGTTCTCTTGGATATTGATTGAAAGCAAGTCTTAATCCTTAATGAATTGGTTTCTTTTTGTAATTTAAGTTCTTTTGGATATTGATTGAAAGCAAGTCTGAATCCTTGATGAATTGGTTTCTCTTTGTTCTTTAAGTTCTTTTGGATATTGATTGAAAGATAGTCTTAATCCTTAATGAATTGGTTTCTCTTTGTAATTTAAGTTCTTTTGGATATTGATTGAAAGCAAGTCTTAATCCTTGATGAATTGGTTTCTCTTTGACCTTTAAGTTCTCTTGGATATTGATTGAAGGCAAGTCTTAATCCTTGATGAATTGGTTTCTCTTTGACCTTTAAGTTCTTTTGGAGATTGATTGGAAGCAAGTCTTAAACCTTAATGAATTGGTTTCTTTTTGTAATTTAAGTTCTTTTGGATATTGATTGAAAGCAAGTCTTAATCCTTGATGAATTGGTTTCTCTTTGTTCTTTAAGTTCTTTTGGCCATTGATTGAAAGCAAGTCTTAATCCTTAATGAATTGGTTTCTTTTTGTAATTTAAGTTCTTTTGGATATTGATTGAAAGCAAGTCTTAATCCTTGATGAATTGGTTTCTCTTTGTTCTTTAAGTTCTTTTGGATATTGATTGAATGCAAGTCTTAATCCTTGATGAATTGGTTTCTCTTTGTCCTTTAAGTTCTTTTGGAGATTGATTGGAAGCAAGTCTTAATCCTTAATGAATTGGTTTCTTTTTGTAATTTAAGTTCTTTTGGATATTGATTGAATGCAAGTCTTAATCCTTGATGAATTGGTTTCTCTTTGTTCTTTAAGTTCTTTTGGCCATTGATTGAAAGCAAGTCTTAATGCTTGATGAATTGGTTTCTCTTTGTTCTTTAAGTTCCCTTGGATATTGATTGAAAGCAAGTCTTAATCCTTAATGAATTGGTTTCTCTTTGTAATTTAAGTTCTTTTGGATTTGATTGAAAGCAAGTGTTAATCCTTGATGAATTGGTTTCTCTTTGTCCTTTAAGTTCTTTTGGATATTGATTGAATGCAAGTCTTAATCCTTGATGAATTGGTTTCTCTTTGTTCTTTAAGTTCTTTTGGATATTGATTGAAAGCAAGTCTTAGTCCTTAATGAATTGGTTTCTCTTTGTAATTTAAGTTCTTTTGGATATTGATTGAAAGCAAGTCTTAATCCTTGATGAATTGGTTTCTCTTTGTCCTTTAAGTTCTTTTGGAGATTGATTGAATGCAAGTCTTAATCCTTAATGAATTGGTTTCTTTTTGTAATTTAAGTTCTTTTGGATATTGATTGAATGCAAGTCTTAATCCTTGATGAATTGGTTTCTCTTTGTTCTTTAAGTTCTTTTGGATATTGATTGAATGCAAGTCTTAATCCTTGATGAATTGGTTTCTCTTTGTTCTTTAAGTTCTTTTGGCCATTGATTGAAAGCAAGTCTTAGTCCTTAATGAATTGGTTTCTTTGTAATTTAAGTTCTTTTGGATGTTGATTGAATGCAAGTCTTAATCCTTGATGAAACTCTTTGTTCTTTAAGTTCTTTTGGAGATTGATTGGAAGCAAGTCTTAATCCTTAATGAATTGGTTTCTTTTTGTAATTTAAGTTCTTTTGGATATTGATTGAAAGCAAGTCTTAATCCTTGATGAATTGGTTTCTCTTTGTTCTTTAAGTTCTTTTGGCCATTGATTGAAAGCAAGTATTAATCCTTAATGAATTGGTTTCTCTTTGTAATTTAAGTTCTTTTGGATATTGATTGAAAGCAAGTCTTAATCCTTAATGAATTGGTTTCTTTTTGTAATTTAAGTTCTTTTGGATATTGATTGAAAGCAAGTCTTAATCCTTGATGAATTGGTTTCTCTTTGTCCTTTAAGTTCTTTTGGAGATTGATTGCAAGCAAGTCTTAATCCTTAATGAATTGGTTTCTCTTTGTAATTTAAGTTCTTTTGGATATTGATTGAAAGCAAGTCTTAATCCTTGATGAATTGGTTTCTCTTTGTTCTTTAAATTCTTTTGGATATTGATTGAAAGCAAGTCTTAATCCTTGATGAATTGGTTTCTCTTTGACCTTTAAGTTCTTTTGGAGATTGATTGGAAGCAAGTCTTAATCCTTAATGAATTGGTTTCTTTTTGTAATTTAAGTTCTTTTGGATATTGATTGAATGCAAGTCTTAATCCTTGATGAATTGGTTTCTCTTTGTTCTTTAAGTTCTTTTGGCCATTGATTGAAAGCAAGTCTTAGTCCTTAATGAATTGGTTTCTTTTTGTAATTTAAGTTCTTTTGGATATTGATTGAAAGCAAGTCTTAATCCTTGATGAATTGGTTTCCCTTTGACCTTTAAGTTCTTTTGGAGATTGATTGGAAGCAAGTCTTAATCCTTAATGAATTGGTTTCCTTTTGTAATTTAAGTTCTTTTGGATATTGATTGGAAGCAAGTCTTACTCCTTGATGAATTGGTTTCTCTTTGTTCTTTAAGTTCTTTTGGATATTGATTGAAAGCAAGTCTTAATGCTTGATGAATTGGTTTCTTTTTGTAATTTAAGTTCTTTTGGATATTGATTGAAAGCAAGTCTTAATCCTTAATGAATTGGTTTCTTTTTGTAATTTAAGTTCTTTTGGATATTGATTGAAAGCAAGTCTTAATCCTTGATGAATTGGTTTCTCTTTGTTCTTTAAGTTCTTTTGGCCATTGATTGAAAGCAAGTCTTAATCCTTAATGAATTGGTTTCTTTTTGTAATTTAAGTTCTTTTGGATATTGATTGAATGCAAGTCTTAATCCTTGATGAATTGGTTTCTCTTTGTTCTTTAAGTTCTTTTGGATATTGATTGAAAGCAAGTCTTAATCCTTGATGAATTGGTTTCTCTTTGACCTTTAAGTTCTTTTGGAGATTGATTGAAAGCAAGTCTTAATCCTTAATGAATTGGTTTCTTTTTGTAATTTAAGTTCTTTTGGATATTGATTGAATGCAAGTCTTAATCCTTGATGAATTGGTTTCTCTTTGTTCTTTAAGTTCTTTTGGATTTTGATTGAAAGCAAGTGTTAATCCTTGATGAATTGGTTTCTCTTTGTTCTTTAAGTTCTTTTGGATATTGATTGAATGCAAGTCTTAATCCTTAATGAATTGGTTTCTTTTTGTAATTTAAGTTCTTTTGGATATTGATTGAAAGCAAGTCTTAATCCTTGATGAATTGGTTTCTCTTTGTTCTTTAAGTTCTTTTGGAGATTGATTGGAAGCAAGTCTTAATCCTTAATGAATTGGTTTCTTTTTGTAATTTAAGTTCTTTTGGATATTGATTGAATGCAAGTCTTAATCCTTGATGAATTGGTTTCTCTTTGTTCTTTAAGTTCTTTTGGATATTGATTGAAAGCAAGTCTTAGTCCTTAATGAATTGGTTTTTCTTTGTAATTTAAGTTCTTTTGGATATTGATTGAAAGCAAGTCTTAATCCTTGATGAATTGGTTTCTCTTTGACCTTTAAGTTCTTTTGGATATTGATTGAAAGCAAGTCTTAATCCTTAATGAATTGGTTTCTTTTTGTAATTTAAGTTCTTTTGGATATTGATTGAATGCAAGTCTTAATCCTTGATGAATTGGTTTCTCTTTGTTCTTTAAGTTCTTTTGGATATTGATTCAAAGCAAGTCTTAATCCTTGATGAATTGGTTTCCCTTTGTCCTTTAAGTTCTTTTGCATATTGATTGGAAAGCAAGTCTTAATCCTTAATGAATTGGTTTCTTTTTGTAATTTAAGTTCTTTTGGATATTGATTGAATGCAAGTCTTAATCCTTGATGAATTGGTTTCTCTTTGTACTTCAGGTTCTTTTGGATATTGATTGGAAGCAAGTCTTAATCCTTGATGAATTGGTTTCTCTTTGTTCTTTAAGTTCTTTTGGAGATTGATTGGAAGCAAGTCTTAATCCTTAATGAATTGGTTTCTTTTTGTAATTTAAGTTCTTTTGGATATTGATTGAAAGCAAGTCTTAATCCTTGATGAATTGGTTTCTCTTTGCCTTTAAGTTCTTTTGGAGATTGATTGGAAGCAAGTCTTAATCCTTAATGAATTGGTTTCTTTTTGTAATTTAAGTTCTTTTGGATATTGATTGAATGCAAGTCTTAATCCTTGATGAATTGGTTTCTCTTTGTTCTTTAAGTTCTCTTGGATGTTGATTGAAAGCAAGCATTAATCCTTGATGACTTGGTTTCTCTTTGTCCTTTAAGCTCTTTTGGAGATTGATTGAAAGCAAGTCTTAATCCTTAATGAATTGGTTTCACTTTGTAATTTAAGTTCTTTTGGATATTGATTGAATGCAAGTCTTAATCCTTGATGAATTGGTTTCTCTTTGTTCTTTAAGTTCTTTTGGATATTGATTGAAAGCAAGTCTTAATCCTTAATGAATTGGTTTCTTTTTGTAATTTAAGTTCTTTTGGATATTGATTGAAAGCAAGTGTTAATCCTTGATGAATTGGTTTCTCTTTGTCCTTTAAGTTCTTTTGGAGATTGATTGGAAGCAAGTCTTAATCCTTAATGAATTGGTTTCTTTTTGTAATTTAAGTTCTTTTGGATATTGATTGAATGCAAGTCTTAATCCTTGATGAATTGGTTTCTCTTTGTTCTTTAAGTTCTTTTGGATATTGATTTAAAGCAAGTCTTAATCCTTGATGAATTGGTTTCCCTTTGACCTTTAAGTTCTTTTGGATATTGATTGAATGCAAGTCTTAATCCTTGATGAATTGGTTTTAATTTAAGTTCTTTTGGATATTGATTGAATGCAAGTCTTAATCCTTGATGAATTGGTTTCTCTTTGGTTTTTAAGTTCTTTTGGATATTGATTGAAAGCAAGTCTTAATCCTTGATGACTTGGTTTCTCTTTGACCTTTAAGTTCTTTTGGAGATTGATTGATTGCAAGTTTTAATCCTTAATGAATTGGTTTCTTTTTGTAATTTAAGTTCTTTTGGATTTTGATTGAAAGCAAGTGTTAATCCTTGATGAATTGGTTTCTCTTTGTGCTTCAAGCTCCCTTGGATATTGATTGAAAGCAAGTGTTAATCCTTGATGAATTGGTTTCTCTTTGTCCTTTAAGTTCTTTTGGAGATTGATTGAATGCAAGTCTTAATCCTTAATGAATTGGTTTCTTTTTGTAATTTAAGTTCTTTTGGATATTGATTGAATGCAAGTCTTAATCCTTGATGAATTGGTTTCTCTTTGTTCTTTAAGTTCTTTTGGCCATTGATTGAAAGCAAGTCTTAATCCTTGATGAATTGGTTTCTCTTTGTCCTTTAAGTTCTTTTGGAGATTGATTGGAAACAAGTCTTAATCCTTAATGAATTGGTTTCTTTTTGTAATTTAAGTTCTTTTGGATATTGATTGAAAGCAAGTCTTAATCCTTGATGAATTGGTTTCTCTTTGTAGTTTAAGTTCTTTTGGATATTGATTGAAAGCAAGTCTTAATCCTTGATGAATTGGTTTCTCTTTGTCCTTTAAGTTCTTTTGGAGATTGATTGGAAAGCAAGTCTTAATCCTTAATGAATTGGTTTCTTTTTGTAATTTAAGTTCTTTTGGATATTGATTGAATGCAAGTCTTAATCCTTGATGAATTGGTTTCTCTTTGTGCTTTAAGTTCCCTTGGATATTGATTGAAAGCAAGTCTTAATCCTTGATGAATTGGTTTCTCTTTGACCTTTAAGTTCTTTTGGAGATTGATTGGAAAGCAAGTCTTAATCCTTAATGAATTGGTTTCTTTTTGTAATTTAAGTTCTTTTGGATATTGATTGAATGCAAGTCTTAATCCTTGATGAATTGGTTTCTCTTTGTCCTTTAAGTTCTTTTGGATATTGATTGAAAGCAAGTCTTAATCCTTGATGAATTGGTTTCTCTTTGTTCTTTAAGTTCTTTTGGATATTGATTGAATGCAAGTCTTAATCCTTAATGAATTGGTTTCTTTTTGTAATTTAAGTTCTTTTGGATATTGATTGAATGCAAGTCTTAATCCTTGATGAATTGGTTTCTCTTTGTTCTTTAAGTTCTTTTGGATATTGATTGAAAGCAAGTCTTAATCCTTGATGAATTGGTTTCTCTTTGACCTTTAAGTTCTTTTGGAGATTGATTGGAAAGTCTTAATCCTTAATGAATTGGTTTCTTTTTGTAATTTAAGTTCTTTTGGATATTGATTGAATGCAAGTCTTAATCCTTGATGAATTGGTTTCTCTTTGTGCTTTAAGTTCCCTTGGATATTGATTGAAAGCAAGTCTTAATCCTTGATGAATTGGTTTCTCTTTGACCTTTAAGTTCTTTTGGAGATTGATTGGAAGCAAGTCTTAATCCTTAATGAATTGGTTTCTTTTTGTAATTTAAGTTCTTTTGGATATTGATTGAATGCAAGTCTTAATCCTTGATGAATTGGTTTCTCTTTGTTCTTTAAGTTCTTTTGGATATTGATTGAAAGCAAGTCTTAATCCTTGATGAATTGGTTTCTCTTTGACCTTTAAGTTCTTTTGGAGATTGATTGGAAAGCAAGTCTTAATCCTTAATGAATTGGTTTCTTTTGTAGTTTAAGTTCTTTTGGATATTGATTGAATGCAAGTCTTAATCCTTGATGAATTGGTTTCTCTTTGTTCTTTAAGTTCTTTTGGATATTGATTGAATGCAAGTCTTAATCCTTGATGAATTGGTTTCTCTTTGTTCTTTAAGTTATTTTGGAGATTGATTGGGACCAAGTCTTAATCCTTAATGAATTGGTTTCTTTTTGTAATTTAAGTTGTTTTGGATTTGATTGAAAGCAAGTCTTAATCCTTGATGAATTGGTTTCTCTTTGTTCTTTAAGTTCCCTTGGATATTGATTGAAAGCAAGTCTTAATCCTTAATGAATTGGTTTCTTTTTGTAATTTAAGTTCTTTTGGATATTGATTGGAAGCAAGTCTTAATCCTTGATGAATTGGTTTCTCTTTGTAATTTAACTTCTTTTGGACATTGATTGGAAGCAAGTCTTAATCCTTGAGGAATTGGTTTCTCTTTGTGCTTTAAGTTCCCTTGGATATTGATTGAAAGCAACTCTTAATCCTTGATGACTTGGTTTCTCTTTGACCTTTAAGTTCTTTTCGAGATTGATTGGAATCAAGTCTTAATCCTTAAGGAATTGGTTTCTCTTTTGTAATTTGAGTTCTTTTGGATATTGATTGAATGCAAGTCTTAATCCTTGATGAATTGGTTTCTCTTTGTGCTTTATGTTCTTTTGTATATTGATTGGAAACAAGTCTTAATCCTTAATGAATTGGGTTCTCTTTATCCTTTAAGTTCTTTTGGCCATTGATTGGAAGCAAGTCTTAATCCTTAATGAATTGGTTTCTATTTGTAGTTTAAGTTCTTTTGGATATTGATTGAATGCAAGTCTTAATCCTTGATGAATTGCTTTCTCTTTGTTCTTTAAGTTCTTTTGGATATTGACTGAATGCAAGTCTTAATCCTTGATGAATTGGTTTCTCATTGACGGTTAAGTTCTTTTGGATATTGATTGAATGCAAGTCTTAATCCTTAATGAATTGGTTTCTTTTTGTAATTTAAGTTCTTTTGGATATTGATGGAAAGCAAGTGTTAATCCTTGATGAATTGGTTTCTCTTTGTCCTTTAAGTTCTTTTGGATATTGATTGAATGCAAGTCTTAATCCTTAATGAATTGGTTTCTTTTTGTAATTTAAGTTCTTTTGGATATTGATTGAAAGCAAGTCTTAATCCTTGATGAATTGGTTTCTCTTTTGTAATTTAAGTTCTTTTGGATATTGATTGAAAGCAAGTCTTAATCCTTGATGAATTGGTTTCTTTTTGTAATTTAAGTTCTTTTGGATATTGATTGAATGCAAGTCTTAATCCTTGATGAATTGGTTTCTCTTTGTGATTTAAGTTCTTTTGGAGATTGATTGGAAGCAAGTCTTAATCCTTAATGAATTGGTTTCTTTTTGTAATTTAAGTTCTTTTGGATATTGATTGAATGCAAGTCTTAATCCTTGATGAATTGGTTTCTCTTTGTGCTTTAAGTTCTTTTGGATATTGATTGAAAGCAAGTCTTAATCCTTGATGAATTGGTTTCTCTTTGACCTTTAAGTTCTTTTGGAGATTGATTGGAAGCAAGTCTTAATCCTTAATGAATTGGTTTCTTTTTGTAA
The DNA here is from genome assembly GCA_031439585.1 of Pterocarpus macrocarpus. Classification (NCBI taxonomy): domain Eukaryota; kingdom Viridiplantae; phylum Streptophyta; class Magnoliopsida; order Fabales; family Fabaceae; genus Pterocarpus; species Pterocarpus macrocarpus. The sequence goes on from JAVHNN010000581.1 coordinate 510,921, forward strand.
TTTAAGTTCTTTTGGATATTGATTGAATGCAAGTCTTAATCCTTGATGAATTGGTTTCTCTTTGTTCTTTAAGTTCTTTTGGATATTGATTGAAAGCAAGTCTTAATCCTTGATGAATTGGTTTCTCTTTGACCTTTAAGTTCTTTTGGATATTGATTGAAAGCAAGTCTTAATCCTTAATGAATTGGTTTCTCTTTGTAATTTAAGTTCTTTTGGATATTGATTGAATGCAAGTCTTAATCCTTGATGAATTGGTTTCTCTTTGTAATTTAAGTTCTTTTGGATATTGATTGAAAGCAAGTCTTAATCCTTGATGAATTGGTTTCCCTTTGACCATTAAGTTCTTTTGGAGATTGATTGGAAGCAAGTCTTAATCCTTAATGAATTGGTTTCATTTTGTAATTTAAGTTCTTTTGGATATTGATTGAATGCAAGTCTTAATCCTTGATGAATTGGTTTCTCTTTGTGCTTTAAGCTCCCTTGGATATTGATTGAAAGCAAGTGTTAAACGTTTATGAATTGGTTTCTCTTTGTCCTTTAAGTTCTTTTGGAGATTGATAGAAAGCAAGTCTTAATCCTTAATGAATTGGTTTCTTTTTGTAATTTAAGTTCTTTTGGATATTGATTGAATGCAAGTCTTAATCCTTGATGAATTGGTTTCTCTTTGTTCTTTAAGTTCTTTTGGCAATAGATTGAAAGCAAGTCTTAGTCGTTAATGAATTGGTTTCTCTTTGTAATTTAAGTTCTTTTGGATATTGATTGAAAGCAAGTCTTAATCCTTAATGAATTGGTTTCTTTTTGTAATTTAAGTTCTTTTGGATATTGATTGAAAGCAAGTCTTAATCCTTGATGAATTGGTTTCTCCTTGTTCTTTAAGTTCTTTTGGATATTGATTGAATGCAAGTCTTAGTCCTTAATGAATTGGTTTCTTTTTGTAATTTAAGTTCTTTTGGATTTTGATTGAAAGCAAGTCTTAATCCTTGATGAATTGGTTTCTCTTTGTCCTTTAAGTTCTTTTGGAGATTGATTGGAAGCAAGTCTTAATCCTTAATGAATTGGTTTCTTTTTGTAATTTAAGTTCTTTTGGATATTGATTGAATGCAAGTCTTAATCCTTGATGAATTGGTTTCTCTTTGTTCTTTAAGTTCTTTTGGATATTGATTGAATGCAAGTCTTAATCCTTGATGAATTGGTTTCTCTTTGTTCTTTAAGTTCTTTTGGATATTGATTGAATGCAAGCATTAATCCTTAATGAATTGGTTTCTGTTTGTAATTTAAGTTCTTTTGGATATTGATTGAATGCAAGTCTTAATCCTTGATGAATTGGTTTCTCTTTGTTCTTTAAGTTCTCTTGGATAATGATTGAAAGCAAGTCTTAATCCTTAATGAATTGGTTTCTTTTTGTAATTTAAGTTCTTTTGGATATTGATTGAATGCAAGTCTTTATCCTTAATGAACTGGTTTCTTTTTGTAGTTTAAGTTCTTTTGGATATTGATTGAATGCAAGTCTTAATCCTTGATGAATTGGTTTCTCTTTGTTCTTTAAGTTCTTTTGGCCATTGATTGAAAGCAAGTCTTAATCCTTGATGAATTGGTTTCTCTTTGTAATTTAAGTTGTTTTGGAGATTGATTGGAAGCAAGTCTTAATCCTTAATGAATTGGTTTCACTTTGTAATTTAAGTTCTTTTGGATATTGATTGAATGCAAGTCTTAATCCTTGATGAATTGGTTTCTCTTTGTTCTTTAAGTTCTTTTGGATATTGATTGAAAGCAAGTCTTAATCCTTGATGAATTGGTTTCTCTTTGTAATTTAAGTTCTTTTGGATATTGATTGAATGCAAGTCTTAATCCTTAATGAATTGGTTTCTTTTTGTAATTTAAGTTCTTTTGGATATTGATTGAATGCAAGTCTTAATCCTTGATGAATTGGTTTCTCTTTGTTCTTTAAGTTCTTTTGGATATTGATTGAAAGCAAGTCTTAATCCTTGATGAATTGGTTTCTCTTTGTAATTTAAGTTCTTTTGGATATTGATTGGAAAGCAAGTCTTAATCCTTAATGAATTGGTTTCTTTTTGTAATTTAAGTTCTTTTGGATATTGATTGAATGCAAGTCTTAATCCTTGATGAATTGGTTTCTCTTTGTTCTTTAAGTTCTTTTGGATATTGATTGAATGCAAGTCTTAATCCTTGATGAATTGGTTTCTCTTTGTAATTTAAGTTCTTTTGGATTTTGATTGAAAGCAAGTGTTAATCCTTGATGGATTGGTTTCTTTTTGTAATTTAAGTTCTTTTGGATATTGATTGAAAGCAAGTCTTAATCCTTGATGAATTGGTTTCTCTTTGCTTTAAGTTCTTTTGGATATTGATTGAATGCAAGTCTGAATCCTTGATGAATTGGTTTCTCTTTGTAATTTAAGTTCTTTTGGATATTGATTGAAAGCAAGTCTTAATCCTTAATGAATTGGTGTCTTTTTTGTAATTTAAGTTCTTTTGGATATTGATTGGAAGCAAGTCTTAATCCTTGATGAATTGGTTTCTCTTTGTAATTTAAGTTCTTTTGGATATTGATTGAAAGCAAGTCTTAATCCTTGATGAATTGGTTTCTCTTTGTAATTTAAGTTCTTTTGGATATTGATTGAAAGCAAGTGTTAATCCTTGATGAATTGGTTTCTCTTTGTAATTTAAGTTCTATTGGATATTGATTGAAAGCAAGTATAAATCCTTGATGAATTGGTTTCTCTTTGTCTTTTAAGTTCTTTTGGATATTGATTGAAAGCAAGTCTTAATCCTTGATGAATTGGTTTCTCTTTGTCCTTTAAGTTCTTTTGGAGATTGATTGGAAGCAAGTCTTAATCCTTAATGAATTGGTTTCTTTTTGTAATTTAAGTTCTTTTGGATATTGATTGAATGCAAGTCTTAATCCTTGATGAATTGGTTTCTCTTTGTGCTTTATGTTCCCTTGGATATTGATTGAAAGCAAGTCTTAATCCTTGATGAATTCGTTTCTCCTTGTAATTTAAGTTCTTTTGCAATTGATTGAAAGCAAGTCTTAATCCTTAATGAATTGGTTTCCTTTTGTAATTTAAGTTCTTTTGGATATTGATTGAATGCAAGTCTTAATCCTTGATGAATTGGCTTTGTTTTGTAATTTAAGTTCTTTCGGATATTGATTGAATGCAAGTCTTAATCCTTGATGAATTGGTTTCTCTTTGTTCTTTAAGTTCTTTTGGATATTGATTGGAAGCAAGTCTTAGTCCTTAATGAATTGGTTTCTTTTTGTAATTTAAGTTCTTTTGGATATTGATTGAATGCAAGTCTTAATCCTTGATGAATTGGTTTCTCTTTGTTCTTTAAGTTCTTTTGGATATTGATTGAAAGCAAGTCTTAATCCTTCATGAATTGGTTTCTCTTTGTTCTTTAAGTTCTTTTGGATATTGATTGAAAGCAAGTCTTAATCCTTAATGAATTGGTTTCTTTTTGTGATTTAAGTTCTTTTGGATATTGATTGAAAGCAAGTCTTAATCCTTGATGAATTGGTTTCTCTTTGTTCTTTAAGTTCTTTTGGCCATTGATTCAAAGCAAGTCTTAGTCCTTAGGAATTTGTTTCTCTTTGTAATTTAAAGTTCTTTTGGTTATTGATTGAATGCAAGTGTGTCCTTGTACAGTGAATTGGTTTCTCTTTGTCCTTTAAGTTCTTTTGGAAGTTGATTGGAAAGCAAGTCTTAATCCTTAATGAATTGGTTTCTTTTTGTAATTTAAGTTCTTTTGGATATTGATTGAAAGCAAGTCTTAATCCTTGATGGGTAGGTTTCTCTTTGTGGTTTAAGTTCTCATGGATATTGATTGAAAGCAAGTCTTAATCCTTAATGACTTGGTTTACTTTGACCTTTAAGTTCTTTTGAAGATTGATTGGAAGCAAAGTCTTAATCCTTAATGAATTGGTTTCTTTTTTGTAATTTAAGGTTCTTTTGGATACAATGATTGAATGCAAGTCTTAATCCTTGATGAATTGGTTTGTCTTTGTATTTAAGCTCAGCGGATATTGATTGACCTTGCAAGTCTTAATCCTTGATGACTTGGTTTCTCTTTGTGACCTTTAAGTTCTTTTGAAGATTGATTGGAAAGCAAGTCTTAATCCTTAATGAATTAGTTTCTTTTTGTAATTTAAGTTCTTTTGGATATTGATTGAATGCACAAGTCTTAATCCTTGATGAATTGGTTTCTCTTTGTGGTTTGAGCTCCGTTGGATATTGATTGATAGCAAGTCTTAATCCTTAATGACTTGGTTTCTCTTTGACCTTTAAGTTTCTTTTTGGAGATTGATTGAAAGCAAGTCTTAATCCTTAATGAATTAGTTTCTGTCTTTGTAATTTTAAAGTTCTTTTGGATATTGATTGAGAATGCAAGTCTTAATCCTTGATGAATTGGTTTCTCTTTATGCTTTGGCAGAGCTCCTTTGGATATTGATTGAAAGCAAGTCTTAATCCTTGATGGCTTGTGGTTTCTCTTTGACCTTTAAAGTTCTTTTGGAGATTGATTGGGAAGCAAGTCTTAATCCTTAATGAATTGGTTTCTCTTTTGTAATTTAAGTTCTTTTTGGATGATGTGATTGAATGCAAATTATTAATCCTTGATGAATTGGATTTCTCTTTGTGGTTTGAGCTCCCTTGGATATTGATTGAAAGCAGAGTCATAATCCTTAATGACTTAGTTTCTCTTTGTGACCTTTAAGTTCTTTTGGAGATTGATTGAGAAACAAGTCTTAATCCTTAATGAATTCGTTTCTTTTTGTAATTTGAGTTCTTTTGGATATTGATTGAATGCAAGTCTTGTCCTTGAAGAGTGTGGTTTCTCTTTGTGCTTTAAGCTCCTTTGGATATTGATTAAAAAGCAAGTCTTAATCCTTGATGACATGGTTTCTCTTTGACCGCTTTAAGTTCTTTTGAAGGAGGTGATTGGAAGCTTGGCTCTAATCCTTAATGAATTGGTTTCTTTTTGTAATTTAAGTTCTTTTGGATATTGATTGAATGCAAGTCTTAATCCTTGATGAATTGGTTTCTCTTCATGCTTTAAGCTCCCTCGGATATTGATTGAAAGCAAGTCTTAATCCTTGATGACTTGGTTTCTCTTTGACCTTTAAGTTCTTTTGGAGATTGATTGGAAGCAAAGTCTGCCAATCCTTAATGAATTGGTTTCTTTTTGTAATTTAAGTTCTTTTGGATATTGATTGAATGCAACTCTTAATCCTTGATGAATTGGTTTCTCTTTCTGCTTTGAGCTCCCTTGGATATTGATTGAAAGCAAGTCTTAATCCTTGATGACTTGGTTTCTCTTTGACCTTTAAGTTCTTTTGGAGATTGATTCGAAGCAAGTCTTAATCCTTGATGAATTGGTTTCTCTTTGTGCTTTAGGCTCCCCTGGATATTGATTGAAAGCAAGTCTTAATCCTTGATGACTTGGTTTCTCTTTGACCTTTAAGTTCTTTTGAAGATTGATTGGAAGCAAGTCTTAATCCTTAATAAATTGGTTTCTTTTTGTAATTTAAGTTCTTTTGGATATTGATTGAATGCAAGTCTTAATCCTTGATGAATTGGTTTCTCTTTGTGCTTTAAGTTTTTTTGGCCATTGATTGAAAGCAAGTCTTAGTCCTTAAGGAATTCGTTTCTCTTTGTAATTTAAGTTCTTTTGGATATTGATTGAAAGCAAGTGTTAATCCTTGATGAATTGGTTTCTCTTTGTCCTTCAAGTTCTTTTGGAGATTGATTGGAAGCAAGTCTTAATCCTTAATGAATTGGTTTCTCTTTTGTATGACTAAGTTCTTTTGGATAGGAGATTTGAATGCAAGTCTTAATCCTTGATGAATTGGTTTCTCTTTGTGCTTGAAGCTCCTTTGGATATTGATTGAAAGCAAGTCTTAATCATTGATGACATTGGTTTCTCTTTGGCTTTAAGTTCTTTTGGAGATTGATTGAAAAGCGAGTCTTAATCCTTAATGAATTGGTTTCTTTTGTAATTTAAGTTCTTTTGGATATTGATTGAATGCAAAGTCTTAATCTCAGCCAGTGAATTGGTTTCTCTTTGTGCTTTAAAACCATTTGGATATTGATTGAAAGCAAGTCTTAATCGTTGATGACTTAGTTTCTCTTTGACCATTAAGTTAACTTTTGAAGATTGATTGGAAGCAAGTCTTAATCCTTAATAGAATTGGTTTCTTTTTGTAATTTAAGTTCTTTTTGAATATTGTTTGAATGCTAATCTTATTCCTTGATGAATTGGTTTCTCTTTGTGCTTTAAAGCTCCTTTGGATATTGATTGAAAGCATGTCTTAATCCTTGATGACTTGGTTTCTCTTTGACTAACACAAGTTCTTTTCGAGATTGATTGGAAGCAAGTTTTAATCCTTAATGAATTTGTTTCATTTTGTAATTTAAGTTCTTTTCGAGATTGATTGAATGCAGAGTCTTAATCCTTGATGAATTGGTTTCTCTTTGTTCTTTAAGTTCTTTTTTGGCCATTGATTGAAAGCAAGTCTTAGTCCTTAATGAATTCTGGAATTTCTCTTTGTAATTTAAGTTCTTTTGGATATTGATTGAATGCAAGTCTTAATCCTTGATGAATTGGTTTCTCTTTGCACTTTAAGTTCTTTTGGAGAATGATTGGAAGCAAGTCTTAATCCTTGATGAATTGGTTTCTCTTTGTTCTTTAAGTTCTTTTGGCCATTGATTGAAAGCAAGTCTTAGTCCTTAATGAATTGGTTTCTTTTTGTAATTTAAGATCTTTTGGATATTGATTGAATGCAAGTCTTAATCCTTGATGAATTGGTTTCTCTTTGTTCTTTAAGTTCTTTTGGCCATTGATTGAAAGCAAGTCTTAGTCCTTAATGAATTCGTTTCTCTTTGTAATTTAAGTTCTTTTGGATTTTGATTGAAAGCAAGTGTTAATCCTTGATGAATTGGTTTCTCTTTGTCCTTTAAGTTCTTTTGGAGATTGATTGGAAGCAAGTCTTAATCCTTAATGAATTGGTTTCTTTTTGTAATTTAAGTTCTTTTGGATATTGATTGAATGCAAGTCTTAATCCTTGATGAATTGGTTTCTCTTTGTGCTTCAAGCTCCCTTGGATATTGATTGAAAGCAAGTCTTAATCCTTAATGACTTGGTTTCTCTTTGACCTTTAAGTTCTTTTGGAGATTGATTGGAAGCAAGTCTTAATCCTTAATTAATTGGTTTCTTTTTGTAATTTAAGTTCTTTTGGATACTGATTGAATACAAGTCTTAATCCTTGATGAATTGGTTTCTCTTTGTGCTTTAAGCTCCCTTGGATATTGATTGAAAGCAAGTCTTAATCCTTGATGACTTGGTTTCTCTTTGACCTTTCAGTTCTTTTGGAGATTGATTGGAAGCAAGTCTTAATCCTTAATGAATTGGTTTCTTTTTGTAATTTAAGTTCTTTTGGATATTGATTGAATGCAAGTCTTAATCCTTGATGAATTGGTTTCTCTTTGTGCTTCAAGCTCCCTTGGATATTGATTGAAAGCAAGTCTTAATCCTTGATGACTTGGTTTCTCTTTGACCTTTAAGTTCTTTTGGAGATTGATTGGAAGCAAGTCTTAATCCTTAATGAATTGGTTTCTTTTTGTAATTTAAGTTCTTTTGGATATTGATTGAATGCAAGTCTTAATCCTTGATGAATTGGTTTCTCTTTGTTCTTTAAGTTCTTTTGGCCATTGATTGAAAGCAAGTCTTAGTCCTTAAGGAATTCGTTTCTCTTTGTAATTTAAGTTCTTTTGGATTTTGATTGAAAGCAAGTGTTAATCCTTGATGAATTGGTTTCTCTTTGTCCTTTAAGTTCTTTTGGAGATTGATTGGAAGCAAGTCTTAATCCTTGATGACTTGGTTTCTCTTTGACCTTTAAGTTCTTTTGGAGATTGATTGGAAGCAAGTCTTAATCCTTAATGAATTGGTTTCTTTTTGTAATTTAAGTTCTTTTGGATATTGATTGAATGCAAGTCTTAATCCTTGATGAATTGGTTTCTCTTTGTTCTTTAAGTTCTTTTGGCCATTGATTGAAAGCAAGTCTTAGTCCTTAAGGAATTCGTTTCTCTTTGTAATTTGAGTTCTTTTGGATTTTGATTGAAAGCAAGTGTTAATCCTTGATGAATTGGTTTCTCTTTGTCCTTTAAGTTCTTTTGGAGATTGATTGGAAGCAAGTCTTAATCCTTAATGAATTGGTTTCTTTTTGTAATTTAAGTTCTTTTGGATATTGATTGAATGCAAGTCTTAATCCTTCATGAATTGGTTTCTCTTTGTGCTTGAAGCACACTTGGATATTGATTGAAAGCAAGTCTTAATCCTTGATGAATTGGTTTCTCTTTGTCCTTTAAGTTCTTTTGGAGATTGATTGGAAGAAAGTCTTAATCCTTAACGAATTGGTTTCTTTTTGTAATTTAAGTTCTTTTGGATATTGATTGAAAGCAAGTGTTAATCCTTGATGAATTGGTTTCTCTTTGTTCTTTAAGTTCTTTTGGCCATTGATTGAAAGCAAGTCTTAGTCCTTAATGAATTGGTTTCTTTTTGTGATTTAAGTTCTTTTGGATATTGAGTGAATGCAAGTCTTAATCCTTGATGAATTGGTTTCTCTTTGTTCTTTAAGTTCTTTTGGCCATTGATTGAAAGCAAGTCTAAGTCCTTAATGAATTGGTTTCTTTTTGTAATTTAAGTTCTTTTGGATATTGATTGAATGCAAGTCTTAATCCTTGATGAATTGGTTTCTCTTTGTGCTTGAAGCTCCCTTGGATATTGATTGAAAGCAAGTCTTAATCCTTGATGACATGGTTTCTCTTTGACCTTTAAGTTCTTTTGGAGATTGATTGGAAGCAAGTCTTAATCCTTAATGAATTGATTTCTTTTTGTAATTTAAGTTCTTTTGGATATTGATTGAATGCAAGTATTAATCCTTGATGAATTGGTTTCTCTTTGTGCTTTGAGCTCCCTTGGATATTGATTGAAAGCAAGTCTTAATCCTTGATGACTTGGTTTCTCTTTCACCTTTAAGTTCTTTTGGAGATTGATTCGAAGCAAGTCTTAATCCTTAATGAATTGGTTTCTTTTTGTAATTTAAGTTCTTTTGGATATTGATTGAATGCAAGTCTTAATCCTTGATGAATTGGTTTCTCTTTGTGCTTTAAGCTCCCTTGGATATTGATTGAAAGCAAGTCTTAATCCTTGATGACTTGGTTTCTCTTTGACCTTTAAGTTCTTTTGAAGATTGATTGGAAGCAAGTCTTAATCCTTAATGAATTGGTTTCTTTTTGTAATTTAAGTTCTTTTGGATATTGATTGAATGCAAGTCTTAATCCTTGATGAATTGGTTTCTCTTTGTGCTTTAAGCTCCCTTGGATATTGATTGAAAGCAAGTCTTAATCCTTGATGACTTGGTTTCTCTTTGACCTTTAAGTTCTTTTGGAGATTGATTGGAAAGCAAGTCTTAATCCTTAATGAATTGGTTTCTTTTTGTAATTTAAGTTCTTTTGGATATTGATTGAATGCAAGTCTTAATCCTTGATGAATTGGTTTCTCTTTGTTCTTTAAGTTCTTTTGGCCATTGATTGAAAGCAAGTCTTAGTCCTTAAGGAATTCGTTTCTCTTTGTAATTTAAGTTCTTTTGGATATTGATTGAATGCAAGTCTTAATCCTTGATGAATTGGTTTCTCTTTGCACTTTAAGTTCTTTTGGAGAATGATTGGAAGCAAGTCTTAATCCTTGATGAATTGGTTTCTCTTTGTTCTTTAAGTTCTTTTGGCCATTGATTGAAAAGCAAGTCTTAGTCCTTAATGAATTGGTTTCTTTTTGTGATTTAAGTTCTTTTGGATATTGATTGAATGCAAGTCTTAATCCTTGATGAATTGGTTTCTCTTTGTTCTTTAAGTTCTTTTGGCCATTGATTGAAAGCAAGTCTTAGTCCTTAAGGAATTCGTTTCTCTTTGTAATTTAAGTTCTTTTGGATTTTGATTGAAAGCAAGTGTTAATCCTTGATGAATTGGTTTCTCTTTGTCCTTTAAGTTCTTTTGGAGATTGATTGGAAGCAAGTCTTAATCCTTAATGAATTGGTTTCTTTTTGTAATTTAAGTTCTTTTGGATATTGATTGAATGCAAGTCTTAATCCTTGATGAATTGGTTTCTCTTTCTGCTTTGAGCTCCCTTGGATATTGATTGAAAGCAAGTCTTAATCCTTAATGACTTGGTTTCTCTTTGACCTTTAAGTTCTTTTGGAGATTGATTCGAAGCAAGTCTTAATCCTTAATAAATTGGTTTCTTTTTGTAATTTAGGTTCTTTTGGATATTGATTGAATGCAAGTCTTAATCCTTGATGAATTGGTTTCTCTTTGTGCTTTAAGCTCCCTTGGATATTGATTGAAAGCAAGTCTTAATCCTTGATGACTTGGTTTCTCTTTGACCTTTCAGTTCTTTTGAAGATTGATTGGAAGCAAGTCTTAATCCTTAATGAATTGGTTTCTTTTTGTAATTTAAGTTCTTTTGAATATTGATTGAATGCAAGTCTTAATCCTTGATGAATTGGTTTCTCTTTGTGCTTTAAGCTCCCTTGGATATTGATTGAAAGCATGTCTTAATCCTTGATGACTTGGTTTCTCTTTGACCTTTAAGTTCTTTTGGAGATTGATTGGAAGCAAGTCTTAATCCTTAATGAATTGGTTTCTTTTTGTAATTTAATTTCTTTTGGATATTGATTGAATGCAAGTCTTAATCCTTGATGAATTGGTTTCTCTTTGTTCTTTAAGTTCTTTTGGCCATTGATTGAAAGCAAGTCTTAGTCCTTAAGGAATTCGTTTCTCTTTGTAATTTAAGTTCTTTTGGATTTTGATTGAAAGCAAGTGTTAATCCTTGATGAATTGGTTTCTCTTTGTCCTTTAAGTTCTTTTGGAGATTGATTGGAAGCAAGTCTTAATCCTTGATGACTTGGTTTCTCTTTGACCTTTAAGTTCTTTTGGAGATTGATTGGAAAGCAAGTCTTAATCCTTAATGAATTGGTTTCTTTTTGTAATTTAAGTTCTTTTGGATATTGATTGAATGCAAGTCTTAATCCTTGATGAATTGGTTTCTCTTTGTTCTTTAAGTTCTTTTGGCCATTGATTGAAAGCAAGTCTTAGTCCTTAAGGAATTCGTTTCTCTTTGTAATTTGAGTTCTTTTGGATTTTGATTGAAAGCAAGTGTTAATCCTTGATGAATTGGTTTCTCTTTGTCCTTTAAGTTCTTTTGGAGATTGATTGGAAGCAAGTCTTAATCCTTAATGAATTGGTTTCTTTTTGTAATTTAAGTTCTTTTGGATATTGATTGAATGCAAGTCTTAATCCTTCATGAATTGGTTTCTCTTTGTGCTTGAAGCTCCCTTGGATATTGATTGAAAGCAAGTCTTAATCCTTGATGACATGGTTTCTCTTTGACCTTTAAGTTCTTTTGGAGATTGATTGGAAGCAAGTCTTAATCCTTAACGAATTGGTTTCTTTTTGTAATTTAAGTTCTTTTGGATATTGATTGAATGCAAGTATTAATCCTTGATGAATTGGTTTCTCTTTGTTCTTTAAGTTCTTTTGGCCATTGATTGAAAGCAAGTCTTAGTCCTTAATGAATTGGTTTCTTTTTGTGATTTAAGTTCTTTTGGATATTGAGTGAATGCAAGTCTTAATCCTTGATGAATTGGTTTCTCTTTGTTCTTTAAGTTCTTTTGGTCATTGATTGAAAGCAAGTCTAAGTCCTTAATGAATTGGTTTCTTTTTGTAATTTAAGTTCTTTTGGATATTGATTGAATGCAAGTCTTAATCCTTGATGAATTGGTTTCTCTTTGTGCTTGAAGCTCCCTTGGATATTGATTGAAATCAAGTCTTAATCCTTGATGACATGGTTTCTCTTTGACCTTTAAGTTCTTTTGCAGATTGATTGGAAGCAAGTCTTAATCCTTAATGAATTGATTTCTTTTTGTAATTTAAGTTCTTTTAGATATTGATTGAATGCAAGTATTAATCCTTGATGAATTGGTTTCTCTTTCTGCTTTGAGCTCCCTTGGATATTGATTGAAAGCAAGTATTAATCTTTGATGACTTGGTTTCTCTTTCACCTTTAAGTTCTTTTGGAGATTGATTCGAAGCAAGTCTTAATCCTTAATGAATTGGTTTCTTTTTGTAATTTAAGTTCTTTTGGATATTGATTGAATGCAAGTCTTAATCCTTGATGAATTGGTTTCTCTTTGTGCTTTAAGCTCCCTTGGATATTGATTGAAAGCAAGTCTTAATCCTTGATGACTTAGTTTCTCTTTGACCTTTATGTTCTTTTGAAGATTGATTGGAAGCAAGTCTTAATCCTTAATGAATTGGTTTCTTTTTGTAATTTAAGTTCTTTTGAATATTGATTGAATGCAAGTCTTAATCCTTGATGAATTGGTTTCTCTTTGTGCTTTAAGCTCCCTTGGATATTGATTGAAAGCATGTCTTAATCCTTGATGACTTGGTTTCTCTTTGACCTTTAAGTTCTTTTGGAGATTGATTGGAAGCAAGTCTTAATCCTTAATGAATTGGTTTCTTTTTGTAATTTAAGTTCTTTTGGATATTGATTGAATGCAAGTCTTAATCCTTGATGAATTGGTTTCTCTTTGTTCTTTAAGTTCTTTTGGCCATTGATTGAAAGCAAGTCTTAGTCCTTAAGGAATTCGTTTCTCTTTGTAATTTAAGTTCTTTTGGATTTTGATTGAAAGCAAGTGTTAATCCTTGATGAATTGGTTTCTCTTTGCACTTTAAGTTCTTTTGGAGAATGATTGGAAGCAAGTCTTAATCCTTGATGAATTGGTTTCTCTTTGTTCTTTAAGTTCTTTTGGCCATTGATTGAAAGCAAGTCTTAGTCCTTAATGAATTGGTTTCTTTTTGTGATTTAAGTTCTTTTGGATATTGATTGAATGCAAGTCTTAATCCTTGATGAATTGGTTTCTCTTTGTTCTTTAAGTTCTTTTGGCCATTGATTGAAAGCAAGTCTTAGTCCTTAAGGAATTCGTTTCTCTTTGTAATTTAAGTTCTTTTGGATTTTGATTGAAAGCAAGTGTTAATCCTTGATGAATTGGTTTCTCTTTGTCCTTTAAGTTCTTTTGGAGATTGATTGGAAGCAAGTCTTAATCTTTAATGAATTGGTTTCTTTTTGTAATTTAAGTTCTTTTGGATATTGATTGAATGCAAGTCTTAATCCTTGATGAATTGGTTTCTCTTTGTGGTTTGAGCTCCCTTGGATATTGATTGAAAGCAAGTCTTAATCCTTAATGACTTGGTTTCTCTTTGACCTTTAAGTTCTTTTGGAGATTGATTCGAAGCAAGTCTTAATCCTTAATAAATTGGTTTCTTTTTGTAATTTAGGTTCTTTTGGATATTGATTGAATGCAAGTCTTAATCCTTGATGAATTGGTTTCTCTTTGTGCTTTAAGCTCCCTTGGATATTGATTGAAAGCAAGTCTTAATCCTTGATGACTTGGTTTCTCTTTGACCTTTAAGTTCTTTTGAAGATTGATTGGAAGCAAGTCTTAATCCTTAATGAATTGGTTTCTTTTTGTAATTTAAGTTCTTTTGGATATTGATTGAATGCAAGTCTTAATCCTTGATGAATTGGTTTCTCTTTGTGCTTGAAGCCCCCTTGGATATTGATAGAAAGCAAGTCTTAATCCTTGATGACATGGTTTCTCTTTGACCTTTAAGTTCTTTTGGAGATTGATTGGAAGCAAGTCTTAATCCTTAACGAATTGGTTTCTTTTTGTAATTTAAGTTCTTTTGGATATTGATTGAATGCAAGTATTAATCCTTGATGAATTGGTTTCTCTTTGTGCTTTGAGGTCCTTTGGATATTGATTGAAAGCAAGTCTTAATCCTTAATGACTTGGTTTCTCTTTGACCTTTAAGTTCTTTTGGAGATTGATTCGAAGCAAGTCTTAATCCTTAATGAATTCGTTTCTTTTTGTAATTTAGGTTCTTTTGGATATTGATTGAATGCAAGTCTTAATCCTTGATGAATTGGTTTCTCTTTGTGCTTTAAGCTCCCTTGGATATTGATTGAAAGCAAGTCTTAATCCTTGATGACTTGGTTTCTCTTTGACCTTTAAGTTCTTTTGGAGATTGATTGGAAGCAAGTCTTAATCCTTAATGAATTGGTTTCTTTTTGTAATTTAAGTTCTTTTGGATATTGATTGAATGCAAGTCTTAATCCTTGATGAATTGGTTTCTCTTTGTTCCTTAAGTTCTTTTGGCCATTGATTGAAAGCAAGTCTTAGTCCTTGGTGAATTCGTTTCTCCTTGTAATTTAAGTTCTTTTGGATTTTGATTGAAAGCAAGTGTTAATCCTTGATGAATTGGTTTCTCTTTGCACTTTAAGTTCTTTTGGAGAATGATTGGAAGCAAGTCTTAATCCTTGATGAATTGGTTTCTCTTTGTTCTTTAAGTTCTTTTGGCCATTGATTGAAAGCAAGTCTTAGTCCTTAATGAATTGGTTTCTTTTTGTGATTTAAGTTCTTTTGGATATTGATTGAATGCAAGTCTTAATCCTTGATGAATTGGTTTCTCTTTGTTCTTTAAGTTCTTTTGGCCATTGATTGAAAGCAAGTCTTAGTCCTTAAGGAATTCGTTTCTCTTTGTAATTTAAGTTCTTTTGGATTTTGATTGAAAGCAAGTGTTAATCCTTGATGAATTGGTTTCTCTTTGTCCTTTAAGTTCTTTTGGAGATTGATTGGAAGCAAGTCTTAATCCTTAATGAATTGGTTTCTTTTTGTAATTTAAGTTCTTTTGGATATTGATTGAATGCAAGTCTTAATCCTTGATGAATTGGTTTCTCTTTGTGCTTTAAGCTCCCTTGGATATTGATTGAAAGCAAGTCTTAATCCTTGATGACTTGGTTTCTCTTTGACCTTTAAGTTCTTTTGAAGATTGATTGGAAGCAAGTCTTAATCCTTAATGAATTGGTTTCTTTTTGTAATTTAAGTTCTTTTGGATATTGATTGAATGCAAGTCTTAATCCTTGATGAATTGGTTTCTCTTTGTGCTTGAAGCTCCCTTGGATATTGATTGAAAGCAAGTCTTAATCCTTGATGACATGGTTTCTCTTTGACCTTTTGTAACACCCTAATAAACCCATACTACGCTTAAGTCGTATTACGGCGTTTTATTAGTTGTTACTTATGCTCGTGGAAAACTAAACTTCACTTGAAATTAAATTACGCGGAAAATACGGTAAGATTTTTCTTTGAAATACGTCATCGCTTTGCAGCGTTTTGAAAAGTAAAGCCTTGAACGAGAAGCTAGACAGAGAAAGAGCGTGTTGCATAAAATATATACTCCAATATCATAAAACAAGGATAAGGTAAACAAATAATAATTCACAAATATATTGCATTAAATAACTAACCATTACATTCATATGGGTTCATAATATATATACACATACATTTTAGCATTACAACAAGGGAGACTCATGGTTGAGCCATGATCCAAATACTAAATACTAAATACAAGTTTAAATGGCAAAGCCTAACTCAAAAGAAATATGCGAAGATGCAGAGCGATGGTCGCTACAGCTTCGTCTTGCATCCCACGTCACACGTCCGTCACGCAGTGTTGGGGATCCACGCTCCACTCCACCGGATGCGCTGTCGAGATCTGGTGACGATACGGGAGAACAACTAGGGTGAGAAATGGAATTTCTCAGTAGGACTCGAACCCGACACAAGAGTGTCATCGTCATCGTCCCAGCCACTTCGGTTTTATTAATGAAACTAGTGAACATTCATAAGGTTCCGTTCTTAGGTTTTCGAAAACATGAATATCCGAAGTGGATTCAATTTTAACATAATCTCTAATCATTTACATCATAACATACATGGGCACAAGTATAATCATATAAAAATACATGACTGTGCTATAAGTTTTTCTTAACTTCTTCCCTTGCTAGGGTTTTGGACCGAAGTCCCTTTTTCTTTTCTTAACTTGACTTTATCTTTTCACCCACTAAACATAAGTGGTAATGAGCTCATACCAGTGCCGCCACCATAGAATTTCTGATTTACACTAGGTGGGTCATGCCATGCCTCATGTAAGACCTATCGCCTATACTCACACTAGCTGGGACATGCCATGCCTCATGTGAGTCGTGGGTGAGGGGAGAACTTAAATTAGGTCACCTTCCTTTGAAGGATCATTACCTTAGTTTATCTTTTTCTTATTAAAGCTTATGATGCGAGGTTATTCTAAATCTCTTCCACATTTAGGCGTTCGTGTCATCGCAGTCAAAATGTGGTTCCTTTATTAATCACCTGGGTTACGTATCGCCGTCCCGTGGTGTTCAGTATTTATTAATCCCTTCATGTTTATCATTAAGCATCATATTATCAACATATCACATTCATATCATCATGACTCATCATAATATCGTTATCATATCATTATCATCCTTATCATCATCATAACACTATCATAATCATCATCATATTACATCATCATCACATCATATCATAATCATCATCATCATATCATATCATCATCATTACTCATCATCATCATAGCATTATGCTTGCACATAAACATAGGCATATTCTCAAGCAAAGTTTTATGAGCTTAGCTTAGTAAATTTGGTGCAAGCTTTTAATTGAGATTATCTCTTGTGTAAACTTCTTTTATTGGGCATAGTGCCAATTTCATCTATTATCCCTTTTGACACTTTTAAGTTGAATTATGAAGGTTTTCTAGTACTTAATGTAAGGGTATTAATGTCTTAAAGCTTATTCCTCCTTATTCTTTAACTTTTACCATAACCAGTTTTTACTTTTACAGTGGGGCAGTAACTTTGAAAATTCACCATAATTTCATTTTTTACTCTTTTATTTCGAATTTTTGTGTGGATATACTTCTCTGAGTCTATTTTTAAACAAAAGAAACCCCACTTAAAAATTCATTTTGTAGCTTGAGTTATGCATATTTTATTCTGACTGTTCAGTTTCTAAGTTCACTCCCGGTACAGTGGATTGTTACTTCTCATTATAATTACTCAGAAAGAATCTGAGAAAACTGTTTTATGGGTTTGTTCCTCTATGTCTTAGCTTTCATTTGAACTTGGTCTCACTCAAAAATCATTTTTGTAGCTCGAGTTATACACATTTTAGTGTAGACTGCCCAGACAGAAACCAATCCGAGAACAGTCCACTTTGAAAAATCATATCACACTCATTTTAACTCCGAATCTTATGTATTTTATATGTATGGAAAGCTCTTTGAGTCTACTTTCATAGAAAAATAGTTTCGTTCCATTCTGAGTTTTGTAGCAATAAACATACCGCACGCTTTACAGACTGCCAGAATTCCAGATTCACTAGTTTTTAAGTTTTTCACTTCAAGCTTATGGAGAAATTGTTATATCACTAAATCAAATCACCATTTTCATGTTTTAACTCATCATCATATTCAAAGTTTGTGTCACTAAATCAGTATTTTGAACCAAAATAAAGCAAGATACATAAAAACCATCATACCACAAAATCTCTTTTCAAAACAACATTTTCATCAAAGCAAGAACACTCATAAGGCAAGATGTGGTCATGAGACCTGAAGAAGTCTCTAAAACCACCTAGCTATGTGAAGAGCTTAGGGTTCTAGTTCTTGAAAAATATATGGAGAGGAAGGGTTAGAGTCACTACCAATTGGATTTCTTGAAAGCTTGAAGAGAAAGAAAGATGTTGGAGGTGGCCTCCTTCTCCTTGAGCTTGATAGTGAGGCTTGTGTATGAGTGGCTTTGTTTCTCCAAGGACCAAAAATGGTAGTCCTTGAAGGGATAGTGATGGTGGTGATAGGAGATGAGGGTGATGGTGGTAGAAGAGTGAGGATTTAGGGTAGAAAAACAAGAAGAACAAGAGGAAGAGTAGGAAGAACAAGAGAGGCTTAGAGAGAGGTGAGAGCTTTGTGTGTGTGTCTTGAGAGAGGAAGTGAAAAATGAAATGAGGGAGAGAGAGGGCTGATGGTTGGCAGCATAAAGGGGAGGGAGAGAGTGATGTGATTTTGCTTCTTTTGCAAGCAAGGAGGCTAGCAACCATGGGATAAAAGGGTGGGTTGTGTTTTCCTTGAGTCTTGGCACTTGGGTAAGGACTTGTAGGTGTTTTTGTCAAGTGGTTAAAAGCATGAGCTCTCTTAGGATTTGGCATTGGATGGCTAGGATCACACCAAGTGTCATGATCTTGGTGAAAGAGAGTACAACTCTTGTCATGACTTAAGGAAGCTACTAATATGGACTCTTGATCTAGTGGTGTATGATGAGAAAGTAATTGAATGGTTGGATGTGGCTCTTGCTTTGACCAAACTTTCAAACAATAAATAAAAGGAAGTTTCTACATCTTTATAATTGTTGTAATTATCTAAATTTTAATTAATTCAATTAGTTTAAATTCTCATTAGCACATTTTAGCTAAGAAGGATTTTTCTCATTAATTTTGTAAGAAGATATGAAGGTTAATGTGATTAAGTTTTGAGACTTATATGCTCTTAGTTAATTAGATTAGATCACCTTGATTTTATGTTCTAAATCATGGATTAATAAGGATTGGGTAATTAGGCTTTTAATTATAACTTTTAATATATTATGTTTCAATTGTTGACTTTTACTTATCTTGTTGACTTGCCTTTAATTTACTAAGCTCTTGCTCTCGAGATTAATCGATTAATTCTCAATTAATCGTTAACCTCTCTAATTAGCTAGGATCACTGAGCTAATTAGCTTAGACAAAAATCGGGGATGTTACAATCTCCCCTCCTTAAAAAGAATTTTGCCCTCAAAATTCGTTACCTGTAAACAGGTCAGGGGCAGGCTTGCCCCTGGTGCAGTTCCTTGCAAAATGCCCAGGCTGTCCACATTTGTAACAGACATTTTGTCCAGCGTAGCAGATCCCTTTGTGTTGTCTCTCACACTTTGGGCAGGTGGGATTCATTGCGAGCTTCGAGGGCTGGTCGACAGGTCTTGGAGGTTTGGCGGAGAGCTCTTGTGGCTGGTTGCCCTTGGATCCTTCACCGTAGTAGGGCTTCTTTTGCAAGGGCTCCTTCGTGTGTTGCTCTTGAGACGCCTGTCTCCTCTTACGGGCCTCTGATCTCTGGACCGCCAACTTTCGATTACATTCTTCTACTACACGGCTCTTATTAACAAGTGCCGCATAGTTCCTTATCTCCAATGGGGCCACTGATGCCAGGATGTCGGCCCGCAATCCTCCCTCATACTTCATGCATTTCCAATGCTCATCCGGGTTTCGCTGATACAATGTAGAAAACTTGCACAACTCCTCAAACTTCGCCGTGTACTCAGCAATGCTCATACCTCCTTGGTAGAGCCTCAAGAATTCCATCTCCTTCGCGTTCCTAACCGACATTGGAAAGTACTTCTCATAGAAAGCTGCCTTGAAGGCATCCCATGTGATCTCCCTCCGATCACTTTCCATCAAACTTTTCGCTCCTTTCCACCAGAACTCGGCATCCGCCTTCAACATGTAAGTGGCAAAAGCCACCTTCTGGGTCTCTGAGCAAGCTAGCACGGAGTAAATTTTCTCAATCTCTTTGATCCACTTGTCGGCTTTGTCAGGGTTGAAAGCCCCTTTGAAACTAGGCGGGTTTGCCTTGCGAAACTCCGAGAACTTCTGATATTCGGCATCAGCTCCATTTCCACCAACAGACTCTTCGGATCTTCGGTTCAACTGGTCCATCATATGCTCAGCAGCTGTAGCTTGAGCTTGCATTGCGTTTGCCATCTGTTGGAAGGTCCTCATAAACTCGGCGAGGTTCGCGTTGTCGCTGTTCTCGTTGGAGGTACGTCTGCGAGTTGCCATTTGTTCCTGAACACACCATACAAAGACATCGAGTTGATCAGGCCCAACGTTAAGCATAAGCATGGCAGCAACTAAAGGCAATCTCACATGACGGTCATGCATTCTAAATCCTACATCCCATCATACAGACAGGATTCTCAGCACGACTTAACATAGCGCACGTAGAGTTATGCTTGGAAGCATAGTTAGTCCAACCTCAGGCTTTAACAGGATGAACTGCTCTGATACCATAATGTAACACCCTAATAAACCCATACTACGCTTAAGTCGTATTACGGCGTTTTATTAGTTGTTACTTATGCTCGTGGAAAACTAAACTTCACTTGAAATTAAATTACGCGGAAAATACGGTAAGATTTTTCTTTGAAATACGTCATCGCTTTGCAGCGTTTTGAAAAGTAAAGCCTTGAACGAGAAGCTAGACAGAGAAAGAGCGTGTTGCATAAAATATATACTCCAATATCATAAAACAAGGATAAGGTAAACAAATAATAATTCACAAATATATTGCATTAAATAACTAACCATTACATTCATATGGGTTCATAATATATATACACATACATTTTAGCATTACAACAAGGGAGACTCATGGTTGAGCCATGATCCAAATACTAAATACTAAATACAAGTTTAAATGGCAAAGCCTAACTCAAAAGAAATATGCGAAGATGCAGAGCGATGGTCGCTCTGACTTCGCCTTGCATCCCACGCCACACGTCGCCGCCACGGTGTTGGGGATCCACGCCCACTCCACCTGGGATCTTGCGCTGTCGAGATCTGGTGACGATACGGAGAACAACTAGGGTGAGAAATGGAATTTCTCGAGGGACTCGAACCCGACACAAGAGTGTCATCGCTTATCGTCCCAGCCACTTCGGTTTTATTAATGAAACTAGTGAACATTCATAAGGTTCCGTTCTTAGGTTTTCGAAAACATGAATATCCGAAGTGGATTCAATTTTAACATAATCTCTAATCATTTACATCATAACATACATGGGCACAAGTATAATCATATAAAAATGCATGACTGTGCTATAAGTTTTTCTTAACTTCTTCCCTTACTAGGGTTTTGGACCGAAGTCCCTTTTTCTTTTCTTAACTTGACTTTATCTTTTCACCCACTAAACATAAGTGGTAATGAGCTCATACCGTGGCCGTCGCCACCATAGAATTTCTGTACTTACACTACCGGGTCATGCCATGCCTCATGTAAGACCTATCCCCTATACTCACACTAGCTGGGTCATGCCATGCCTCATGTGAGTCGTGGGTGAGGGGAGCTTAAATTAGGTCACCTTCCCTTTTGAAGGATCATACCCTTAGTTTATCTTTTCTTATTAAAGCTTATGATGCGAGGTTATTCTAAATCTCTTCCACATTTAGGCGTTACGTATCGCCGTCCCCAAATGTGGTTCCTTTATTAATCACCTCGCAAGCACGTGTCGCCGTCCCCAGGGTGTTCATATTTATTAATCCCTTCATGTTTATCATTAAGCATCATATTATCAACATATCACATTCATATCATCATGACTCATCATAATATCGTTATCATATCATTATCATCCTTATCATCATCATAACACTATCATAATCATCATCATATTACATCATCATCACATCATATCATAATCATCATCATCATATCATATCATCATCATTACTCATCATCATCATAGCATTATGCTTGCACATAAACATAGGCATATTCTCAAAAAGTTTTTATGAGCTTAGCTTAGTAAATTTGGTGCAAAGCTTTTAATTGAGATTATCTCTTGTGTAAACTTCTTTATTGGGCATAGTGCCAATTTCATCTATTATCCCTTTTGACACTTTTAAGTTGAATTATGAAGGTTTTCTAGTACTTAATGTAAGGGTATTAATGTCTTAAAGCTTATTCCTCCTTATTCTTTAATTTTTACCATAACCAGTTTTTACTTTTACAGTGGGGCAGTAACTTTGAAAATTCACCATAATTTCATTTTTTACTCTTTTATTTCGAATTTTTGTGTGGATATACTTCTCTGAGTCTATTTTTAAACAAAAGAAACCCCACTTAAAAATTCATTTTGTAGCTTGAGTTATGCATATTTTATTCTGACTGTTCAGTTTCTAAGTTCACTCCCGGTACAGTGGATTGTTACTTCTCATTATAATTACTCAGAAAGAATCTGAGAAAACTGTTTTATGGGTTTGTTCCTCTATGTCTTAGCTTTCATTTGAACTTGGTCTCACTCAAAAATCATTTTTGTAGCTCGAGTTATACACATTTTAGTGTAGACTGCCCAGACAGAAACCAATCCGAGAACAGTCCACTTTGAAAAATCATATCACACTCATTTTAACTCCGAATCTTATGTATTTTATATGTATGGAAAGCTCTTTGAGTCTACTTTCATAGAAAAATAGTTTCGTTCCATTCTGAGTTTTGTAGCAATAAACATACCGCACGCTTTACAGACTGCCAGAATTCCAGATTCACTAGTTTTTAAGTTTTCACTTCAAGCTTATGGAGAAATTGTTATATCACTTCAAATCACCATTTTCATGTTTTAACTCATCATCATATTCAAAGTTTGAGTCACCAAATCAGTATTTTGAACCAAAATAAAGCAAGATACATAAAAACCATCATACCACAAAATCTCTTTTCAAAACAACATTTTCATCAAAGCAAGAACACTCATAAGGCAAGATGTGGTCATGAGGGCGGCGAAGCAGTCACAAAACCACCTAGCTATGAAGAGCTTAGGGTTCTAGTTCTTGAAAATATATGGAGAGGAAGGGTTAGAGTCACTACCAATTGGATTGGATTTCTTGAAAGCTTGAAGAGAAAGAAAGATGTTGGAGGTGGCCTCCTTCTCCTTGAGCTTGATAGTGAGGCTTGTGTATGAGTGACTTTGTTTCTCCAAGGACCAAAATGGTAGTCCTTGAAGGGATAGTGATGGTGGTGATAGGAGATGAGGGTGATGGTGGTAGAAGAGTGAGGATTTAGGGTAGAAAAACAAGAAGAACAAGAGGAAGAGTAGGAAGAACAAGAGAGGCTTAGAGAGAGGTGAGAGCTTTGTGTGTGTGTCTTGAGAGAGGAAGTGAAAAATGAAATGAGGGAGAGAGAGGGCTGATGGTTGGTAGCATAAAGGGGAGGGAGAGAGTGATGTGATTTTGCTTCTTTTGCAAGCAAGGAGGCTGGCAACCATGGGATAAAAGGGTGGGTTGTGTTTTCCAGAGTCTTGACTTGGGTAAGGACTTGTAGGTGTTTTTGTCAAGTGGTTAAAGCATGAGCTCTCTTAGGATTTGGCATTGGATGGCTAGGATCACACCAAGTGTCATGATCTTGGTGAAAGAGAGTACAACTCTTGTCATGACTTAAGGAAGCTACTAATATGGACTCTTGATCTAGTGGTGTATGATGAGAAAGTAATTGAATGGTTGGATGTGGCTCTTTGCTTTGACCAAACTTTCAAACAATAAATAAAAGGAAGTTTCTACATCTTTATAATTGTTGTAATTATCTAAATTTTAATTAATTCAATTAGTTTAAATTCTCATTAGCACATTTTAGCTAAGAAGGATTTTTCTCATTAATTTTGTAAGAAGATATGAAGGTTAATGTGATTAAGTTTTGAGACTTATATGCTCTTAGTTAATTAGATTAGATCACCTTGATTTTATGTTCTAAATCATGGATTAATAAGGATTGGGTAATTAGGCTTTTAATTATAACTTTTAATATATTATGTTTCAATTGTTGACTTTTACTTATCTTGTTGACTTGCCTTTAATTTACTAAGCTCTTGCTCTCGAGATTAATCGATTAATTCTCAATTAATCGTTAACCTCTCTAATTAGCTAGGATCACTGAGCTAATTAGCTTAGACAAAAATCGGGGATGTTACAATCTCCCCTCCTTAAAAAGAATTTTGCCCTCAAAATTCGTTACCTGTAAACAGGTCGGAGGCAGGCTTGCCCTTGGTGCAGTTCCTTGCAAAATGCCCAGGCTGTCCACATTTGTAACAGACATTTTGTCCAGCATAGCAGATCCCTTTGTGTTGTCTCTCACACTTTGGGCAGGTGGGATTCATTGCGAGCTTCGAGGGCTGGTCGACAGGCCTTGGAGGTTTGGCGGAGAACTCTTGTGGTTGGTTGCCCTTGGATCCTTCACCGTAGTAGGGCTTCTTTTGCAAGGGCTCCTTCATGTGTTGCTCTTGAGATGCCTGTCTCCTCTTACGGGCCTTGGGTCTCTGGACCGCCAACTTTCGATTACATTCTTCTACTACACGGCTCTTATTAACAAGTGCCGCATAGTTCCTTATCTCCAATGGGGCCACTGATGCCAGGATGTCGGCCCGCAATCCTCCCTCATACTTCATGCATTTCCAATGCTCATCCGGGTTTCGCTGATACAATGTAGAAAACTTGCACAACTCCTCAAACTTCGCCGTGTACTCAGCAATGCTCATACCTCCTTGGTAGAGCCTCAAGAATTCCATCTCCTTCGCGTTCCTAACCGACATTGGAAAGTACTTCTCATAGAAAGCTGCCTTGAAGGCATCCCATGTGATCTCCCTCCGATCACTTTCCATCAAACTTTTCGCTCCTTTCCACCAGAACTCGGCATCCGCCTTCAACATGTAAGTGGCAAAAGCCACCTTCTGGGTCTCTGAGCAAGCTAGCACGGAGTAAATTTTCTCAATCTCTTTGATCCACTTGTCGGCTTTGTCAGGGTTGAAAGCCCCTTTGAAACTAGGCGGGTTTGCCTTGCGAAACTCCGAGAACTTCTGATATTCGGCATCAGCTCCATTTCCACCAACAGACTCTTCGGATCTTCGGTTCAACTGGTCCATCATATGCTCAGCAGCTGTAGCTTGAGCTTGCATTGCGTTTGCCATCTGTTGGAAGGTCCTCATAAACTCGGCGAGGTTCGCGTTGTCGCTGTTCTCGTTGGAGGTACGTCTGCGAGTTGCCATTTGTTCCTGAACACACCATACAAAGACATCGAGTTGATCAGGCCCAACGTTAAGCATAAGCATGGCAGCAACTAAAGGCAATCTCACATGACGGTCATGCATTCTAAATCCTACATCCCATCATACGCATGGATTCTCAAGACGACTTAACATAAGCTGACGTAGAGTTATGCTTGGAAGCATAGTCAGTCCAACCTCAGGCTTTAACAGGATGAACTGCTCTGATACCATAATGTAACACCCTAATAAACCCATACTACGCTTAAGTCGTATTACGGCGTTTTATTAGTTGTTACTTATGCTCGTGGAAAACTAAACTTCACTTGAAATTAAATTACGCGGAAAATACGGTAAGATTTTTCTTTGAAATACGCTGTCGCTTGCAAATGGCGTTTTGAAAAGTAAAGCCTTGAACGAAGCTAGACAGAGAGAAAGAGCGTGTTGCATAAAATATATACTCCAATATCATAAAACAAGGATAAGGTAAACAAATAATAATTCACAAATATATTGCATTAAATAACTAACCATTACATTCATATGGGTTCATAATATATATACACATACATTTTAGCATTACAACAAGGGAGACTCATGGTTGAGCCATGATCCAAATACTAAATACTAAATACAAGTTTAAATGGCAAAGCCTAACTCAAAAGAAATATGCGAAGATGCAGAGCGATGGTCGCTACAGCTTCGTCTTGCATCCCACGTCACACGTCCGCTCACAGTGTTGGGGATCCACGCTCCACTCCACCTGGATGCACTTGTCGAGATCCGGTGACGATACGGAGAACAACTAGGGTGAGAAATGGAATTTCTCGAGGACTCGAACCCGACACAAGAGTGTCATCGTCATCGTCCCAGCCACTTCGGTTTTATTAATGAAACTAGTGAACATTCATAAGGTTCCGTTCTTAGGTTTTCGAAAACATGAATATCCGAAGTGGATTCAATTTTAACATAATCTCTAATCATTTACATCATAACATACATGGGCACAAGTATAATCATATAAAAATACATGACTGTGCTATAAGTTTTTCTTAACTTCTTCCCTTGCTAGGGTTTTGGACCGAAGTCCCTTTTTCTTTTCTTAACTTGACTTTATCTTTTCACCCACTAAACATAAGTGGTAATGAGCTCATACCGTGGCCGTCGCCACCATAGAATTTCGGTACTTACACTAGCTGGGTCATGCCATGCCTCATGTAAGACCTATCCCTATACTCACACTGTGTTGCCATGCCTCATGTGAGTCGTGGGTGAGGGGAGCTTAAATTAGGTCACCTTCCCTTTTGAAGGATCATTACCTTAGTTTATCTTTTCTTATTAAAGCTTATGATGCGAGGTTATTCTAAATCTCTTCCAGCGTTTATGTTACGTATCGCCGTCCCCAAATGTGGTTCCTTTATTAATCACCTGCAGGCGATTACGTATCGCCGTCCCGGGAGTGTTCATATTTAATAATCCGTTCATGTTTATCATTAAGCATCATATTATCAACATATCACATTCATATCATCATGACTCATCATAATATCGTTATCATATCATTATCATCCTTATCATCATCATAACACTATCATAATCATCATCATATTACATCATCATCACATCATATCATAATCATCATCATCATATCATATCATCATCATTACTCATCATCATCATAGCATTATGCTTGCACATAAACATAGGCATATTCTCAGCAAAGTTTTATGAATCTTAAATTTAAGAAATTTGGTAAAGTTCTTTAATTGAGATTATCTCTTGTGTAAACTTCTTTTATTGGGCATAGTGCCAATTTCATCTATTATCCCTTTTGACACTTTTAAGTTGAATTATGAAGGTTTTCTAGTACTTAATGTAAGGGTATTAATGTCTTAAAGCTTATTCCTCCTTATTCTTTAACTTTTACCATAACCAGTTTTTACTTTTACAGTGGGGCAGTAACTTTGAAAATTCACCATAATTTCATTATTTACTCTTTTATTTCGAATTTTTGTGTGGATATACTTCTCTGAGTCTATTTTTAAACAAAAGAAACCCCACTTAAAAATTCATTTTGTAGCTTGAGTTATGCATATTTTATTCTGACTGTTCAGTTTCTAAGTTCACTCCCGGTACAGTGGATTGTTACTTCTCATTATAATTACTCAGAAAGAATCTGAGAAAACTGTTTTATGGGTTTGTTCCTCTATGTCTTAGCTTTCATTTGAACTTGGTCTCACTCAAAAATCATTTTTGTAGCTCGAGTTATACACATTTTAGTGTAGACTGCCCAGACAGAAACCAATCCGAGAACAGTCCACTTTGAAAAATCATATCACACTCATTTTAACTCCGAATCTTATGTATTTTATATGTATGGAAAGCTCTTTGAGTCTACTTTCATAGAAAAATAGTTTCGTTCCATTCTGAGTTTTGTAGCAATAAACATACCGCACGCTTTACAGACTGCCAGAATTCCAGATTCACTAGTTTTTAAGTTTTTCACTTCAAGCTTATGGAGAAATTGTTATATCACTAAATCACCATTTTCATGTTTTAACTCATCATCATATTCAAAGTTTGAGTCACCAAATCAGTATTTTGAACCAAAATAAAGCAAGATACATAAAAACCATCATACCACAAAATCTCTTTTCAAAACAACATTTTCATCAAAGCAAGAACACTCATAAGGCAAGATGTGGTCATGAGACCTTGAAGCAAGTCCTAAAACCACCTAGCTATGAAGAGCTTAGGGGTTCTAGTTCTTGAAAAATATATGGAGAGGAAGGGTTAGAGTCACTACCAATTGGATTTCTTGAAAGCTTGAAGAGAAAGAAAGATGTTGGAGGTGGCCTCCTTCTCCTTGAGCTTGATAGTGAGGCTTGTGTATGAGTGGCTTTGTTTCTCCAAGGACCAAAAATGGTAGTCCTTGAAGGGATAGTGATGGTGGTGATAGGAGATGAGGGTGATGGTGGTAGAAGAGTGAGGATTTAGGGTAGAAAAACAAGAAGAACAAGAGGAAGAGTAGGAAGAACAAGAGAGGCTTAGAGAGAGGTGAGAGCTTTGTGTGTGTGTCTTGAGAGAGGAAGTGAAAAATGAAATGAGGGAGAGAGAGGGCTGATGGTTGGCGCATAAAGCGGAGGGAGAGAGTGATGTGATTTTGCTTCTTTTGCAAGCAAGGAGGCTAGCAACCATGGGATAAAAGGGTGGGTTGTGTTTTCCTTGAGTCTTGGCACTTGGGTAAGGACTTGTAGGTGTTTTTGTCAAGTGGTTAAAAGCATGAGCTCTCTTAGGATTTGGCATTGGATGGCTAGGATCACACCAAGTGTCATGATCTTGGTGAAAGAGAGTACAACTCTTGTCATGACTTAAGGAAGCTACTAATATGGACTCTTGATCTAGTGGTGTATGATGAGAAAGTAATTGAATGGTTGGATGTGGCTCTTGCTTTGACCAAACTTTCAAACAATAAATAAAAGGAAGTTTCTACATCTTTATAATTGTTGTAATTATCTAAATTTTAATTAATTCAATTAGTTTAAATTCTCATTAGCACATTTTAGCTAAGAAGGATTTTTCTCATTAATTTTGTAAGAAGATATGAAGGTTAATGTGATTAAGTTTTGAGACTTATATGCTCTTAGTTAATTAGATTAGATCACCTTGATTTTATGTTCTAAATCATGGATTAATAAGGATTGGGTAATTAGGCTTTTAATTATAACTTTTAATATATTATGTTTCAATTGTTGACTTTTACTTATCTTGTTGACTTGCCTTTAATTTACTAAGCTCTTGCTCTCGAGATTAATCGATTAATTCTCAATTAATCGTTAACCTCTCTAATTAGCTAGGATCACTGAGCTAATTAGCTTAGACAAAAATCGGGGATGTTACACCTTTAAGTTCTTTTGGAGATTGATTGGAAGAAAGTCTTAATCCTTAACGAATTGGTTTCTTTTTGTAATTTAAGTTCTTTTGGATATTGATTGAAAGCAAGTGTTAATCCTTGATGAATTGGTTTCTCTTTGTGGTTTGAGCTCCCTTGGATATTGATTGAAAGCAAGTCTTAATCCTTAATGACTTGGTTTCTCTTTGACCTTTAAGTTCTTTTGGAGATTGATTCGAAGCAAGTCTTAATCCTTGATGAATTCATTTCTTTTTGTAATTTAGGTTCTTTTGGATATTGATTGAATGCAAGTCTTAATCCTTGATGAATTGGTTTCTCTTTGTGCTTCAAGCTCCCTTGGATATTGATTGAAAGCAAGTCTTAATCCTTGATGACTTGGTTTCTCTTTGACCTTTAAGTTCTTTTGGAGATTGATTGGAAGCAAGTCTTAATCCTTAATGAATTGGTTTTTTTTGTAATTTAAGTTCTTTTGGATATTGATTGAATGCAAGTCTTAATCCTTGATGAATTGGTTTCTCTTTGTTCTTTAAGTTTTTTGGCCATTGATTGAAAGCAAGTCTTAGTCCTTAAGGAATTCGTTTCTCTTTGTAATTTAAGTTCTTTTGGATTTTGATTGAAAGCAAGTGTTAATCCTTGATGAATTGGTTTCTCTTTGCACTTTAAGTTCTTTTGGAGAATGATTGGAAGCAAGTCTTAATCCTTGATGAATTGGTTTCTTTGTTCTTTAAGTTCTTTTGGCCATTGATTGAAAGCAAGTCTTAGTCCTTAATGAATTGGTTTCTTTTTGTGATTTAAGTTCTTTTGGATATTGATTGAATGCAAGTCTTAATCCTTGATGAATTGGTTTCTCTTTGTTCTTTAAGTTTTTTGGCCATTGATTGAAAGCAAGTCTTAGTCCTTAAGGAATTCGTTTCTCTTTGTAATTTAAGTTCTTTTGGATTTTGATTGAAAGCAAGTGTTAATCCTTGATGAATTGGTTTCTCTTTGTCCTTTAAGTTCTTTTGGAGATTGATTGGAAGCAAGTCTTAATCCTTAATGAATTGGTTTCATTTTGTAATTTAAGTTCTTTTGGATTTTGATTGAATGCAAGTCTTAATCCTTGATGAATTGGTTTCTCTTTATGCTTCAAGTCCCCTTGGATATTGATTGAAAGCAAGTCTTAATCCTTGATGACTTGGTTTCTCTTTGACCTTTAAGTTCTTTTGAAGATTGATTGGAAGCAAGTCTTAATCCTTAATGAATTGGTTTCTTTTTGTAATTTAAGTTCTTTTGGATATTGATTGAATGCAAGTCTTAATCCTTGATGAATTGGTTTCTCTTTGTGCTTGAAGCTCCCTTGGATATTGATTGAAAGCAAGTCTTAATCCTTGATGACATGGTTTCTCTTTGACCTTTAAGTTCTTTTGGAGATTGATTGGAAGCAAGTCTTAATCCTTAATGAATTGGTTTCTTTTTGTAATTTAAGTTCTTTTGGATATTGATTGAATGCAAGTATTAATCCTTGATGAATTGGTTTCTCTTTGTGGTTTGAGCTCCCTTGGATATTGATTGAAAGCAAGTCTTAATCCTTAATGACTTGGTTTCTCTTTGACCTTTAAGTTCTTTTGGAGATTGATTCGAAGCAAGTCTTAATCCTTGATGAATTCATTTCTTTTTGTAATTTAGGTTCTTTTGGATATTGATTGAATGCAAGTCTTAATCCTTGATGAATTGGTTTCTCTTTGTGCTTTAAGCTCCCTTGGATATTGATTGAAAGCAAGTCTTAATCCTTGATGACTTGGTTTCTCTTTGACCTTTAAGTTCTTTTTTTGATTGAATGCAAGTCTTAATCCTTAATGAATTGGTTTCTTTTTGTAATTTAAGTTCTTTTGGATATTGATTGAATGCAAGTCTTAATCCTTGATGAATTGGTTTCTCTTTGTTCTTTAAGTTCTTTTGGCCATTGATTGAAAGCAAGTCTTAGTCCTTAAGGAATTCGTTTCTCTTTTTAATTTGAGTTCTTTTGGATTTTGATTGAAAGCAAGTATTAATCCTTGATGAATTGGTTTCTCTTTGTCCTTTAAGTTCTTTTGGAGATTGATTGGAAGCAAGTCTTAATCCTTAATGAATTGGTTTCTTTTTGTAATTTAAGTTCTTTTGGATATTGATTGAATGCAAGTCTTAATCCTTGATGAATTGGTTTCTCTTTGTGCTTGAGGCTCCCTTGGATATTGATTGAAAGCAAGTCTTAATCCTTGATGACATGGTTTCTCTTTGACCTTTAAGTTCTTTTGGAGATTGATTGGAAGCAAGTCTTAATCCTTAATGAATTGGTTTCTTTTTGTAATTTAAGTTCTTTTGGATATTGATTGAATGCAAGTATTAATCCTTGATGAATTGGTTTCTCTTTGTTCTTTAAGTTCTTTTGGCCATTGATTGAAAGCAAGTCTTAGTCCTTAATGAATTGGTTTCTTTTTGTGATTTAAGTTCTTTTGGATATTGAGTGAATGAAAGTCTTAATCCTTGATGAATTGGTTTCTCTTTGTTCTTTAAGTTCTTTTGGTCATTGATTGAAAGCAAGTCTAAGTCCTTAATGAATTGGTTTCTTTTTGTAATTTAAGTTCTTTTGGATATTGATTGAATGCAAGTCTTAATCCTTGATGAATTGGTTTCTCTTTGTGCTTGAAGCTCCCTTGGATATTGATTGAAATCAAGTCTTAATCCTTGATGACATGGTTTCTCTTTGACCTTTAAGTTCTTTTGCAGATTGATTGGAAGCAAGTCTTAATCCTTAATGAATTGATTTCTTTTTGTAATTTAAGTTCTTTTAGATATTGATTGAATGCAAGTATTAATCCTTGATGAATTGGTTTCTCTTTCTGCTTTGAGCTCCCTTGGATATTGATTGAAAGCAAGTCTTAATCCTTGATGACTTGGTTTCTCTTTGACCTTTAAGTTCTTTTGGAGATTGATTGGAAGCAAGTCTTAATCCTTAATGAATTGGTTTCTTTTGGTAATTTAAGTTCTGTTGGATATTGATTGAATGCAAGTCTTAATCCTTGATGAATTGGTTTCTCTTTGTTCTTTAAGTTCTTTTGGCCATTGATTGAAAGCAAGTCTTAGTCCTTAAGGAATTCGTTTCTCTTTGTAATTTGAGTTCTTATGGATTTTGATTGAAAGCAAGTGTTAATCCTTGATGAATTGGTTTCTCTTTGTCCTTTAAGTTCTTTTGGAGATTGATTGGAAGCAAGTCTTAATCCTTAATGAATTGGTTTCTTTTTGTAATTTAAGTTCTTTTGGATATTGATTGAATGCAAGTCTTAATCCTTGATGAATTGGTTTCTCTTTGTGCTTGAAGCTCCCTTGGATATTGATTGAAAGCAAGTCTTAATCCTTGATGACATGGTTTCTCTTTGACCTTTAAGTTCTTTTGGAGATTGATTGGAAGCAAGTCTTAATCCTTAATGAATTGGTTTCTTTTTGTAATTTAAGTTCTTTTGGATATTGATTGAATGCAAGTCTTAATCCTTGATGAATTGGTTTTTCTTTCTGCTTGAAGCTCCCTTGGATATTGATTGAAAGCAAGTCTTAATCCTTGATGACATGGTTTCTCTTTGACCTTAAAGTTCTTTTGGAGATTGATTGGAAGCAAGTCTTAATCCTTAATGAATTGGTTTCTTTTGGTAATTTAAGTTCTTTTGGATATTGATTGAATGCAAGTCTTAATCCTTGATGAATTGGTTTCTCTTTGTTCTTTAAGTTCTTTTGGCCATTGATTGAAAGCAAGTCTTAGTCCTTAAGGAATTCGTTTCTCTTTTGTAATTTAAGTTCTTTTGGATTTTGATTGAAAGCAAGTGTTAATCCTTGATGAATTGGTTTCTCTTTGTCCTTTAAGTTCTTTTGGAGATTGATTGGAAGCAAGTCTTAATCCTTAATGAATTGGTTTCTTTTTGTAATTTAAGTTCTTTTGGATATTGATTGAATGCAAGTCTTAATCCTTGATGAATTGGTTTCTCTTTGTGCTTGAAGCTCCCTTGGATATTGATTGAATGCAAGTATTAATCCTTGATGAATTGGTTTCTCTTTGTTCTTTAAGTTCTTTTGGCCATTCATTGAAAGCAAGTATTAGTCCTTAATGAATTGGTTTCTTTTTGTGATTTAAGTTCTTTTGGATATTGATTGAATGCAAGTCTTAATCCTTGATGAATTGGTTTCTCTTTGTTCTTTAAGTTCTTTTGGTCATTGATTGAAAGCAAGTCTAAGTCCTTAATGAATTGGTTTCTTTTTGTAATTTAAGTTCTTTTGGATATTGATTGAATGCAAGTCTTAATCCTTGATGAATTGGTTTCTCTTTGTGCTTGAAGCTCCCTTGGATATTGATTGAAATCAAGTCTTAATCCTTGATGACTTTGTTTCCCTTTGACCTTTAAGTTCTTTTGGAGATTGATTGGAAGCAAGTCTAAGTCCTTAATGAATTGGTTTCTTTTTGTAATTTAAGTTCTTTTGGATATTGATTGAATGCAAGTCTTAATCCTTGATGAATTGGTTTCTCTTTGTGCTTGAAGCTCCCTTGGATATTGATTGAAATCAAGTCTTAATCCTTGATGACTTGGTTTCTCTTTGACCTTTAAGTTCTTTTGGAGATTGATTGAAAGCAAGTCTTAATCCTTAATGAATTGGTTTCTTTTTGTAATTTAAGTTCTTTTGGATTTTGATTGAAAGCAAGTCTTAATCCTTGATGAATTGGTTTCTCTTTGTCCTTTAATTTCTTTTGGAGATTGATTGGAAGCAAGTCTTAATCCTTAATGAATTGGTTTCATTTTGTAATTTAAGTTCTTTTGGATATTGATTGAATGCAAGTCTTAATCCTTGATGAATTGGTTTCTCTTTGTTCTTTAAGCTCCCTGGGATATTGATTGAAAGCATGTCTTAATCCTTGATGACTTGGTTTCTCTTTGACCTTTAAGTTCTTTTGGAGATTGATTGAAAGCAAGTCTTAATCCTTAATGAATTGGTTTCTTTTTGTGATTTAAGTTCTTTTGGATTTGATTGAAAGCAAGTGTTAATCCTTGATGAATTGGTTTCTCTTTGTCCTTTAAGTTCTTTTGAAGATTGATTGGAAGCAAGTCTTAATCCTTAATGAATTGGTTTCATTTTGTAATTTAAGTTCTTTTGGATATTGATTGAATGCAAGTCTTAATCCTTGATGAATTGGTTTCTCTTTGTGCTTTAAGCTCCCTGGGATATTGATTGAAAGCATGTCTTAATCCTTGATGACTTGGTTTCTCTTTGACCTTTAAGTTCTTTTGGAGATTGATTGGAAGCAAGTCTTAATCCTTAATGAATTGGTTTCTTTTTGTAATTTAAGTTCTTTTGGATATTGATTGAATGCAAGTCTTAATCCTTGATGAATTGGTTTCTCTTTGTTCTTTAAGTTCTTTTGGCCATTGATTGAAAGCAAGTCTTAGTCCTTAATGAATTGGTTTCTCTTTTGTAATTTAAGTTCTTTTGGATTTTGATTGAAAGCAAGTGTTAATCCTTGATGAATTGGATTCTCTTTGTCCTTTAAGTTCTTTTGGAGATTGATTGAATGCAAGTCTTAATCCTTAATAAATTGGATTCATTTTGTAATTTAAGTTTTTTGGATATTGATTGAATGCAAGTCTTAATCCTTGATGAATTGGTTTCTCTTTGTGCTTGAAGCTCCCTTGGATATTGATTGAAAGCAAGTCTTAATCCTTGATGACTTGGTTTCTCTTTGACCTTTAAGTTGTTTTGGAGATTGATTGGAAGCAAGTCTTAATCCTTAATGAATTGGTTTCTTTTTGTAGTTTAAGTTCTTTTGGATATTGATTGAATGCAAGTCTAAATCCTTGATGAATTGGTTTCTCTTGTGCTTTAAGCTCTTTGGATATTGCTTGAAAGCAAGTCTTAATCCTTGATGTCTTGGTTTCTCCTTGACCTTTAAGTTCTTTTGGAGATTGATTGGAAGCAAGTCTTAATCCTTAATGAATTGGTTTCTTTTTGTAATTTAAGTTCTTTTGGATATTGATTGAATGCAAGTCTTAATCCTTGATGAATTGGTTTCTCTTTGTTCTTTAAGTTCTTTTGGCCATTGATTGAAAGCAAGTCTTAGTCCTTAAGGAATTTGTTTCTCTTTGTAATTTAAGTTCTTTTGGATTTTGATTGAAAGCAAGTGTTAATCCTTGATGAATTGGTTTCTCTTTGTCCTTTAAGTTCTTTTGGAGATTGATTGGAAGCAAGTCTTAATCCTTAATGAATTGGTTTCTTTTTGTAATTTAAGTTCTTTTGGATATTGATTGAATGCAAGTCTTAATCCTTGATGAATTGGTTTCTCTTTGTGCTTTGAGCCTCCCTTGGATATTGATTGAAAGCAAGTCTTAATCCTTGATGACATGGTTTCTCTTTGACCTTTAAGTTCTTTTGGAGATTGATTGGAAGCAAGTCTTAATCCTTAATGAATTGGTTTCTTTTTGTAGTTTAAGTTCTTTTGGATATTGATTGAATGCAAGTCTTAATCCTTGATGAATTGGTTTCTCTTTGTTCTCTAAGTTCTTTTGGCCATTGATTGAAAGCAAGTCTTAGTCCTTAAGGAATTCGTTTCTCTTTGTAATTTAAGTTCTTTTGGATTTTGATTGAAAGCAAGTGTTAATCCTTGATGAGTTGGTTTCTCTTTGACCTTTAAGTTCTTTTGGAGATTGATTGGAAGCAAGTCTTAATCCTTAATGAATTGGTTTCTTTTTGTAATTTAAGTTCTTTTGGATATTGATTGAATGCAAGTCTTAATCCTTGATGAATTTGTTTCTCTTTGCACTTTAAGTTCTTTTGGAGAATGATTGGAAGCAAGTCTTAATCCTTGATGAATTGGTTTCTCTTTGTTCTTTATGTTCTTTTGGCCATTGATTTAAAGCAAGTCTTAGTCCTTAATGAAATGGTTTCTTTTTGTGATTTAAGTTCTTTTGGATATTGAGTGAATGCAAGTCTTAATCCTTGATGAATTGGTTTCTTTTTGTAATTTAAGTTCTTTTGGATATTGATTGAATGCAAGTCTTAATCCTTGATGAATTGGTTTCTCTTTGTGCTTTAAGTTCTTTTGGAGATTGATTGAAAGCAAGTCTTAATCCTTGATGACATGGTTTCTCTTTGACCTTTAAGTTCTTTTGGAGATTGATTGGAAGCAAGTCTTAATCCTTAATGAATTGATTTCTTTTTGTAATTTAAGTTCTTTTGGATATTGATTGAATGCAAGTATTAATCCTTGATGAATTGGTTTCTCTTTGTTATTTAAGTTCTTTGGGCCATTGATTGAAAGCAAGTCTTAGTCCTTAAGGAATTTGTTTCTCTTTGTAATTTAAGTTCTTTTGGATTTTGATTGAAAGCAAGTGTTAATCCTTGATGAATTGGTTTCTCTTTGTCCTTTAAGTTCTTTTGGAGATTGATTGAATGCAAGTCTTAATCCTTAATGAATTGGTTTCTTTTTGTAATTTAAGTTCTTTTGGATATTGATTGAATGCAAGTCTTAATCCTTGATGAATTGGTTTCTCTTTGTGCTTGAAGCTCCCTTGGATATTGATTGAAAGCAAGTCTTAATCCTTGATGACTTGGTTTCTCTGTGACCGTTAAGTTCTTTCGAAGATTGATTGGAAGCAAGTCTTAATCCTTAGTGAATTGGTTTCTTTTTGTAATTTAAGTTCTTTTGGATATTGATTGAATGCAAGTCTTAATCCTTGATGAATTGGTTTCTCTTTGTTCTTTAAGTTCTTTTGGCCATTGATTGAAAGCAAGTCTAAGTCCTTAATGAATTGGTTTCTTTTTGTAATTTAAGTTCTTTTCGATATTGATTGGAAGAATGTCTTAATCCTTAATGAATTGGTTTCTTTTTGTAATTTAAGTTCTTTTGGATATTGATTGAATGCAAGTCTTAATCCTTGATGAATTGGTTTCTCTTTGTGCTTTAAGCTCCCTTGGATATTGATTGAAAGCAAGTCTTAATCCTTGATGACATGGTTTCTCTTTGACCTTTAAGTTCTTTTGGAGATTGATTGGAAGCAAGTCTTAATCCTTAATGAATTGGTTTCTTTTTGTAATTTAAGTTGCTTTGGATATTGATTGAATGCAAGTCTTAATCCTTGATGAATTGGTTTCTCTTTGTGCTTTGAGGTCCTTTGGATATTGATTGAAAGCAAGTCTTAATCCTTGATGACATGGTTTCTCTTTGACCTTTAAGTTCTTTTGGAGATTGATTGGAAGCAAGTCTTAATCCTTAATGAATTGGTTTCTTTTTGTAATTTAAGTTCTTTTGGATATTGATTGAATGCAAGTATTAATCCTTGATGAATTGGTTTCTCTTTGTGCTTTGAGGTCCTTTGGATATTGATTGAAAGCAAGTCTTAATCCTTGATGACATGGTTTCTCTTTGACCTTTAAGTTCTTTTGGAGATTGATTGGAAGCAAGTCTTAATCCTTAATGAATTGGTTTCTTTTTGTAATTTAAGTTCTTTTGGATATTGATTGAATGCAAGTATTAATCCTTGATGAATTGGTTTCTCTTTGTGCTTTGAGCTCCCTTGGATATTGATTGAAAGCAAGTCTTAATCCTTGATGACTTGGTTTCTCTTTGACCTTTAAGTTCTTTTGAAGATTGATTGGAAGCAAGTCTTAATCCTTAATGAATTGGTTTCTTTTTGTAATTTAAGTTCTTTTGGATATTGATTGAATGCAAGTCTTAATCCTTGATGAATTGGTTTCTCTTTGTGCTTTAAGCTCCCTTGGATATTGATTGAAAGCAAGTCTTAATCCTTGATGACTTGGTTTCTCTTTGACCTTTAAGTTCTTTTGGAGATTGATTCGAAGCAAGTCTTAATCCTTAATGAATTGGTTTCTTTTTGTAATTTAAGTTCTTTTGGATATTGATTGAATGCAAGTCTTAATCCTTGATGAATTTGTTTCTCTTTGCACTTTAAGTTCTTTTGGAGAATGATTGGAAGCAAGTCTTAATCCTTGATGAATTGGTTTCTCTTTGTTCTTTAAGTTCTTTTGGCCATTGATTGAAAGCAAGTCTTTGTCCTTAATGAATTGGTTTCTTTTTGTGATTTAAGTTCTTTTGGATATTGATTGAATGCAAGTCTTAATCCTTGATGAATTGGTTTCTCTTTGTTCTTTAAGTTCTTTTGGCCATTGATTGAAAGCAAGTCTAAGTCCTTAATGAATTGGTTTCTTTTTGTAATTTAAGTTCCTTTGGATATTGATTGAATGCAAGTCTTAATCCTTAATGAATTGATTTCTTTTTGTAATTTATGTTCTTTTGGATATTGATTGAATGCAAGTCTTAATCCTTGATGAATTGGTTTCTTTTTGTTCTTTAAGTTCTTATGGCCATTGATTGAAAGCAAGTCTTAGTCCTTAAGGAATTCGTTTCTCTTTGTAATTTAAGTTCTTTTGGATTTTGATTGAAAGCAAGTGTTAATCCTTGATGAATTGGTTTTTCTTTGTCCTTTAAGTTCTTTTGGAGATTGATTGGAAGCAAGTCTTAATCCTTAATGAATTGGTTTCTTTTTGTAATTTAAGTTCTTTTGGATATTGATTGAATGCAAGTCTTAATCCTTGATGAATTGGTTTCTCTTTGTGCTTTAAGCTCCCTTGGATATTGATTGAAAGCAAGTCTTAATCCTTGATGACTTGGTTTCTCTTTGACCTTTAAGTTCTTTTGGAGATTGATTGGAAGCAAGTCTTAATCCTTAATGAATTGGTTTCTTTTTGTAATTTAAGTTCTTTTGGATATTGATTGAATGCAAGTATTAATCCTTGATGAATTGGTTTCTCTTTGTGCTTTGAGCTCCCTTGGATATTGATTGAAAGCAAGTCTTAATCCTTGATGACATGGTTTCTCTTTGACCTTTAAGTTCTTTTGGAGATTGATTGGAAGCAAGTCTTAATCCTTAATGAATTGATTTCTTTTTGTAATTTAAGTTCTTTTGGATATTGATTGAATGCAAGTATTAATCCTTGATGAATTGGTTTCTCTTTGTTATTTAAGTTCTTTGGGCCATTGATTGAAAGCAAGTTTTAGTCCTTAAGGAATTTGTTTCTCTTTGTAATTTAAGTTCTTTTGGATTTTGATTGAAAGCAAGTGTTAATCCTTGATGAATTGGTTTCTCTTTGTCCTTTAAGTTCTTTTGGAGATTGATTGGAAGCAAGTCTTAATCCTTAATGAATTGGTTTTTTTTGTAATTTAAGTTCTTTTGGATATTGATTGAATGCAAGTCTTAATCCTTGATGAATTGGTTTCTCTTGTGCTTGAAGCTCTTTTGGATATTGATTGAAAGCAAGTCTTAATCCTTGATGACTTGGTTTCTTTGTTCTTTAAGTTCTTTTCAAGATTGATTGGAAGCAAGTCTTAATCCTTAATGAATTGGTTTCTTTTTGTAATTTAAGTTCTTTTGGATATTGATTGAATGCAAGTCTTAATCCTTGATGAATTGGTTTCTCTTTGTTCTTTAAGTTCTTTTGGCCATTGATTGAAAGCAAGTCTAAGTCCTTAATGAATTGGATTTGTTTTGTAATTTAAGTTCTTTTGGATATTGATTGGAAGCAAGTCTTAATCCTTAATGAATTGGTTTCTTTTTGTAATTTAAGTTCTTTTGGATATTGATTGAATGCAAGTCTTAATCCTTGATGAATTGGTTTCTCTTTGTGCTTTAAGCTCTTTTGGATATTGATTGAAAGCAAGTCTTAATCCTTGATGAATTGGTTTCTCTTTGACCTTTAAGTTCTTTTGGAGATTGATTGGAAGCAAGTCTTAATCCTTAATGAATTGGTTTCTTTTTGTAATTTAAGTTCTTTTGGATATTGATTGAATGCAAGTCTTAATCCTTGATGAATTGGTTTCTCTTTGTGCTTTAAGCTCCCTTGGATATTGATTGAAAGCAAGTCTTAATCCTTGATGACATGGTTTCTCTTTGACCTTTATGTTCTTTTGGAGATTGATTGGAAGCAAGTCTTAATCCTTAATGAATTGGTTTCTTTTTGTAATTTAAGTTCTTTTGGATATTGATTGAATGCAAGTATTAATCCTTGATGAATTGGTTTCTCTTTGTGCTTTGAGCTCCCTTGGATATTGATTGAAAGCAAGTCTTAATCCTTGATGAATTGGTTTCCCTTTGACCTTTAAGTTCTTTTGGAGATTGATTGGAAGCAAGTCTTAATCCTTAATGAATTGGTTTACTTTTGTAATTTAAGTTCTTTTGGATATTGATTGAATGCAAGTATTAATCCTTGATGAATTGGTTTCTCTTTGTGCTTTGAGGTCCTTTGGATATTGATTGAAAGCAAGTCTTAATCCTTGATGACATGGTTTCTCTTTGTTCTTTAAGTTCTTTTGGCAATAGATTGAAAGCAAGTCTTAGTCGTTAATGAATTGGTTTCTTTTTGTAATTTAAGTTCTTTTGGATATTGATTGAATGCAAGTCTGAATCCTTGATGAATTGGTTTCTCTTTGTGCTTTAAGCTCCCTTGGATATTGATTGAAAGCAAGCCTTAATCCTTGATGACTTGGTTTCTCTTTGACCTTTAAGTTCTTTTGGAGATTGATTGGAAGCAAGTCTTAATCCTTAATGAATTGGTTTCTTTTTGTAATTTAAGTTCTTTTGGATATTGATTGAATGCAAGTCTTCATCCTTGATGAATTTGTTTCTCTTTGCACTTTAAGTTCTTTTGGAGAATGATTGGAAGCAAGTCTTAATCCTTGATGAATTGGTTTCTCTTTGTTCTTTAAGTTCTTTTGGCCATGGATTGAAAGCAAGTCTTTGTCCTTAATGAATTGGTTTCTTTTTGTGATTTAAGTTCTTTTGGATATTGATTGAATGCAAGTCTTAATCCTTGATGAATTGGTTTCTCTTTGTTCTTTAAGTTCTTTTGGCCATTGATTGAAAGCAAGTCTTAGTCCTTAATGAATTGGTTTCTTTTTGTAATTTAAGTTCTTTTGGATATTGATTGAATGCAAGTCTTAATCCTTAATGAATTGGTTTCTTTTTGTAATTTAAGTTCTTTTGGATATTGATTGAATGCAAGTCTTAATCCTTGATGAATTGGTTTCTCTTTGTTCTTTAAGTTCATTTGGCCATTGATTGAAAGCAAGTCTGAGTCCTTAATGAATTGGTTACTCTTTGTAATTTAAGTTCTTTTGGATATTGATTGAAAGCAAGTCTTAATCCTTGATGAATTGGTTTTTCTTTGACCTTTAGGTTCTTTTGGAGATTGATAGGAAGGAAGTCTTAATCCTGGTTGTATTGGTTTCTTTTTGTTCTTTAAGTTCTTTTGGCCATTGATTGAAAGCATGTCTTTATCCTTGATGAATTGGTTTCTTTT
The DNA here is from genome assembly GCA_031439585.1 of Pterocarpus macrocarpus. Taxonomy (NCBI): domain Eukaryota; kingdom Viridiplantae; phylum Streptophyta; class Magnoliopsida; order Fabales; family Fabaceae; genus Pterocarpus; species Pterocarpus macrocarpus. The sequence goes on from JAVHNN010000581.1 coordinate 552,058, forward strand.
GTGCTTTAAGCTCTTTGGATATTGATTGAAAGCAAGTCTTAATCCTTGATGACTTGGTTTCTCTTGACCTTTAAGTTCTTTTGGATTTTGATTGAAAGCAAGTCTTAATCCTTAATGAATTGATTTCTTTTTGTAATTTATGTTCTTTTGGATATTGATTGCATGCAAGTCTTCATCCTTGATGAATTTTTTTCTCTTTGCCCTTTAAGTTCTTTTGGAGAATGATTGAATGCAAGTCTTAATCCTTGATGAATTGGTTTCTCTTTGCACTTTAAGTTCTTTTGGCCGTTGATTGAAAGCAAGTCTTTCTCCTTAATGGATTGGTTTCTTTTTGTGATTTAAGTTCTATTGGATATTGATTGAATGCAAGTCTTAATCCTTGATGAATTGGTTTCTCTTTGTTCTTTAAGTTCTTTTGGCCATTGATTGAAAGCAAGTCTTAGTCCTTAATGAATTGGTTTCTATTTGTAGTTTAAGTTCTTTTGGATATTGATTGAATGCAAGTCTTAATCCTTAATGAATTGGTTTCTGTTTGTAATTTAAGTTCTTTTGGATATTGATTGAATGCAAGTCTTAATCCTTGATGAATTGGTTTCTTTTTGTTTTTTAAGTTCTTTTGGCCATTGATTGAAAGCAAGTCTTAGTCCTTAAGGAATTGGTTTCTCTTTGTAATTTAAGTTCTTTTGGATATTGATTGAAAGCAAGTCTTAATCCTTGATGAATTGGTTTCTCTTTGTCCTTTAAGTTCTTTTGGAGATTGATTGGAAGCAAGTCTTAATCCTTAATGAATTGGTTTCATTTTGTAATTTAAGTTCTTTTGGATATTGATTGAATGCAAGTCTTAATCCTTGATGAATTGGTTTCTCCTTGTGCTTTAAGTTCTTTTGGATATTGATTGAAAGCAAGTCTTAATCCTTGATGACTTGGTTTCTCTTTGACCTTTAAGTTCTTTTGGAGATTGATTGGAAGCAAGTCTTAATCCTTAATGAATTGGTTTCTTTTTGTAATTTAAGTTCTTTTGGATATTGATTGAATGCAAGTCTTAATCCTTGATGAATTGGTTTCTCTTTGCACTTTAAGTTCTTCTGGATAATGACTGGAAGCAAGTCTTAATCCTTGATGAATTGGTTTCTCTTTGTTCTTTAAGTTCTTTTGGCCATTGATTGAAAGCAAGTCTTAGTCCTTAATGAATTGGTTTCTCTTTGTAATTTAAGTTCTTTTGGATATTGATTGAATGCAAGTCTTAATCCTTGATGAATTGGTTTCTCTTTGTCCTTTAAGTTCTTTTGGCCATTGATTGAAAGCAAGTCTTAGTCCTTAATGAATTGGTTTCTTTTTGTAATTTAAGTTCTTTTCGATATTGATTGAATGCAAGTCTTAATCCTTAATGAATTGGTTTCATTTTGTAATTTAAGTTCTTTTGGATATTGATTGAATGCAGGTCTTAATCCTTGATGAATTGGCCTCTCTTTGTGCTTCAGGTTCTCCTGGATATTGATTGAAAGTAAGTCTTAATCCTTGATGACTTGGTTTCTCTTTGACCTTTAAGTTCTTTTGGAGATTGATTGGAAGCAAGTCTTAATCCTTAATGAATTGGTTTCTTTTTGTAATTTAAGTTCTTTTGGATATTGATTGAATGCAAGTCTTCATCCTTGATGAATTTGTTTCTCTTTGCACTTTAAGTTCTTTTGGAGATTGATTGGAAGCAAGTCTTAATCCTTGATGAATTGGTTTCTCTTTGTTCTTTAAGTTCTTTTGGCCATTGATTGAAAGCAAGTCTTAGTCCTTAATGAATTGGTTTCCTTTTGTGATTTAAGTTCCTTTGGATATTGATTGAATGCAAGTCTTAATCCTTGATGAATTGGTTTCTCTTTGTTCTTTAAGTTCTTTTGGCCATTGATTGAAAGCAAGTCTAAGTCCTTAATGAATTGGTTTCTTTTTGCAATTTAAGTTCTTTTGGATATTGATTGAATGCAAGTCTTAATCCTTAATGAATTGGTTTCTTTTTGTAATTTAAGTTCTTTTGGATATTGATTGAATGCAAGTCTTAATCCTTGATGAATTGGTTTCTCTTTGTTCTTTAAGTTCTTATGGCCATTGATTGAAAGTAAGTCTTAGTCCTTAATGAATTGGTTTCTTTTTGTAATTTAAGTTCTTTTGGATATTGATTGAAAGCAAGTCTTAATCCTTAATGAATTGGTTTCTTTTTGTAATTTAAGTTCTTTTGGATATTGATTGAATGCAAGTCTTAATCCTTGATGAATTGGTTTCTCTTTGCACTTTAAGTTCTTTTGGAGAATGATTGGAAGCAAGTCTTAATCCTTGATGAATTGGTTTCTCTTTGTTCTTTAAGTTCTTTTGGCCATTGATTGAAAGCAAGTCTTAGTCCTTAATGAATTGGTTTCTTTTTGTAATTTAAGTTCATTTGGATATTGATTGAATGCAAGTCTTAATCCTTGATGAATTGGTTTCTCTTTGTTCTTTAAGTTCTTTTGGCCATTGATTGAAAGCAAGTCTAAGTCCTTAATGAATTGGTTTCTTTTTGTAATTTAAGTTCTTTTTGATATTGATTGAATGCAAGTCTTAATCCTTAATGAATTGGTTTCTTTTTGTGATTTAAGTTCTTTTGGATATTGATTGAATGCAAGTCTTAATCCTTGATGAATTGGTTTCTCTTTGTTCTTTAAGTTCTTTTGGCCATTGATTGAAAGCAAGTCTTAGTCCTTAATGAATTGGTTTCTCTTTGTAATTTAAGTTCTTTTGGATATTGATTGAATGCAAGTCTTAATCCTTAATGAATTGGTTTCTTTTTGTAATTTAAGTTCTTTTGGATATTGATTGAATGCAAGTCTTAATCCTTGATGAATTGGTTTCTTTGTTCTTTAAGTTCTTATGGATATTGATTGAAAGCAAGTCTTAATCCTGATGAATTGGTTTCTTTGTAATTTAAGTTCTTTTGGATATTGATTGAATGCAAGTCTTAATCCTTGATGAATTGGTTTTTCTTTGTCCTTTAAGTTCTTTTGGAGATTGATTGGAAGCAAGTCTTAATCCTTAATGAATTGGTTTCTTTTTGTAATTTAAGTTCTTTTGGATATTGATTGAATGCAAGTCTTAATCCTTGATGAATTGGTTTCTCTTTGTGCTTTAAGTTCCCTTGGATATTGATTGAAAGCAAGTCTTAATCCTTGATGAATTGGTTTCTTTCTGTAATTTAAGTTCTTTTGGAGATTGATTGGAAGCAAGTCTTAATCCTTAATGAATTGGTTTCTTTTTGTAATTTAAGTTCTTTTGGATATTGATTGAATGCAAGTCTTAATCCTTAATGAATTGGTTTCTTTTTGTAATTTAAGTTCTTTTGGATATTGATTGAATGCAAGTCTTAATCCTTGATGAATTGGTTTCTCTTTGTTCTTTAAGTTCTTTTGGCCATTGATTGAAAGCAAGTCTTAGTCCTTAATGAATTGGTTTCTTTTTGTAATTTAAGTTCTTTTGGATATTGATTGAATGCAAGTCTTAATCCTTAATGAATTGGTTTCTGTTTGTAATTTAAGTTCTTTTGGATATTGATTGAATGCAAGTCTTAATCCTTGATGAATTGGTTTCTCTTTGTTCTTTAAGTTCTTTTGGCCATTGATTGAAAGCAAGTCTTAATCCTTGATGAATTGGTTTCTCTTTGTAATTTAAGTTCTTTTGGATTTTGATTGAAAGCAAGTCTTAATCCTTAATGAATTGATTTCTTTTCGTAATTTATGTTCTTTTGGATATTGATTGAATGCAAGTCTTAATCCTTGATGAATTGGTTTCTCTTTGCACTTTAAGTTCTTTTGGAGAATGATTGGAAGCAAGTCTTAATCCTTGATGAATTGGTTTCTTTGTTCTTTAAGTTCTTTTGGCCATTGATTGAAAGCAAGTCTTAGTCCTTAATGAATTGGTTTCTTTTTGCGATTTAAGTTCCTTTGGATATTGATTGAATGCAAGTCTTAATCCTTGATGAATTGGTTTCTCTTTGTTCTTTAAGTTCTTTTGGCCATTGATTGAAAGCAAGTCTTAGTCCTTAATGAATTGGTTTCTTTTTGTAATTTAAGTTCTTTTTGATATTGATTGAATGCAAGTCTTAATCCTTAATGAATTGGTTTCTTTTTGTGATTTAAGTTCTTTTGGATATTGATTGAATGCAAGTCTTAATCCTTGATGAATTGGTTTCTCTTTGTTCTTTAAGTTCTTTTGGCCATTGATTGAAAGCAAGTCTTAATCCTTAATGAATTGGTTTCTTTTTGTAATTTAAGTTTTTTGGATATTGATTGAATGCAAGTCTTAATCCTTGATGAATTGGTTTCTTTTTGTAATTTAAGTTCTTTTGGATATTGATTGAATGCAAGTCTTAATCCTTGATGAATTGGTTTCTCTTTGTTCTTTAAGTTCTTTTGGCCATTGATTGAAAGCAAGTCTTAGTCCTTAATGAATTGGTTTCTCTTTGTAATTTAAGTTCTTTTGGATATTGATTGAAAGCAAGTCTTAATCCTTGATGAATTGGTTTCTCTTTGTGCTTTAAGTTCTTTTGGAGATTGATTGGAAGCAAGTCTTAATCGTTAATGAATTGGTTTCTTTTTGTAATTTAAGTTCTTTTGGATATTGATTGAATGCAAGTCTTAATCCTTGATGAATTGGTTTCTCTTTGTACTTTAAGTTCTTTTGGATATTGATTGAAAGCAAGTCTTAATCCTTGATGACTTGGTTTCTCTTTGACCTTTAAGTTCTTTTGGAGATTGATTGGAAAGCAAGTCTTAATCCTTAATGAATTGGTTTCTTTTTGTAATTTAAGTTCTTTTGCATATTGATTGAATGCAAGTCTTAATCCTTGATGAATTGGTTTCTCTTTGCACTTTACGTTCTTTTGGCCATTGATTGAAAGCAAGTCTTAATCCTTGATGAATTAGTTTCTCGTTGTTCTTTAAGCTCTTTTGGCCATTGATTGAAAGCAAGTCTTAGTCCTTAATGAATTGGTTTCTTTTTGCGATTTAAGTTCCTTTGGATATTGATTGAATGCAAGTCTTAATCCTTGATGAATTGGTTTCTCTTTGTTCTTTAAGTTCTTTTGGCCATTGATTGAAAGCAAGTCTTAGTCCTTAATGAATTGGTTTCTTTTTGTAATTTAAGTTCTTTTGGATATTGATTGAATGCAAGTCTTAATCCTTAATGAATTGGTTTCTGTTTGTAATTTAAGTTCTTTTGGATATTGATTGAATGCAAGTCTTAATCCTTGATGAATTGGTTTCTCTTTGTTCTTTAAGTTCTTTTGGATATTGATTGAAAGCAAGTCTTAGTCCTTAATGAATTGGTTTCTCTTTGTAATTTAAGTTCTTTTGGATATTGATTGAAAGCAAGTCTTAATCCTTGATGAATTGGTTTCTCTTTGTCCTTTAAGTTCTTTTGGAGATTGATTGGAAGCAAGTCTTAATCCTTAATGAATTGGTTTTTCTTTGTAATTTAAGTTCTTTTGGATATTGATTGAATGCAAGTCTTAATCCTTGATGACTTGGTTTCTCTTTGTGCTTTAAGTTCCCGTGGATATTGATTGAAAGCAAGTCTTAATCCTTGATGAATTGGTTTCTTTTTGTAATTTAAGTTCTTTTGGAGATTGATTGGAAGCAAGTCTTAATCCTTAATGAATTGGTTTCATTTTCTAATTTAAGTTCTTTTGGATATTGATTGAATGCAAGTGTTAATCCTTGATGAATTGGTTTCTCTTTGTCCTTTAAGTTCTTTTGGAGATTGATTGAAAGCAAGTCTTAATCCTTGATGAATTGGTTTCTCTTTGTAATTTAAGTTCTTTTGGATATTGATTGAATGCAAGTCTTAGTCCTTAATGAATTGGTTTCTTTTTGTGATTTAAGTTCTTTTGGATTTGATTGAAAGCAAGTGTTAATCCTTGATGAATTGGTTTCTCTTTGTCCTTTAAGTTCTTTTGGATATTGATTGAATGCAAGTCTTAATCCTTAATGAATTGGTTTCTGTTTGTAATTTAAGTTCTTTTGGATATTGATTGAATGCAAGTCTTAATCCTTAATGAATTGGTTTCATTTTGTAATTTAAGTTCTTTTGGATATTGATTGAATGCAAGTCTTAATCCTTGATGAATTGGTTTCTCTTTGTGCTTCAAGCTCCCTTGGATATTGATTGAAAGCAAGTCTTAATCCTTGATGACTTGGTTTGTCGTTGTAATTTAAGTTCTTTTGAAAATTGACTGAATGCAAGTCTTAATCCTTAATGAATTGGTTTCTTTTTGTAATTTAAGTTCTTTTGGATATTGATTGAATGCAAGTCTTAATCCTTGATGAATTGGTTTCTCTTTGCACTTTAAGTTCTTTTGGAGAATGATTGGAAGCAAGTCTTAATCCTTGATGAATTGGTTTCTCTTTGTTCTTTAAGTTCTTTTGGCCATTGATTGAAAGCAAGTCTTAGTCCTTAATGAATTGGTTTCTTTTTGTGATTTAAGTTCTTTTAGATATTGATTGAATTGAAGTCTTAAATCCTTGATGAATTGGTTTCTCTTTGTTCTTTAAGTTCTTTTGGCCATTGATTGAAAGCAAGTCTAAGTCCTTAATGAATTGGTTTCTTTTTGTAATTTAAGTTCTTTTTGATATTGATTGAATGCAAGTCTTAATCCTTAATGAATTGGTTTCTTTTTGTAATTTAAGTTCTTTTGGATATTGATTGAATGCAAGTCTTAATCCTTGATGAATTGGTTTCTCTTTGTTCTTTAAGTTCTTTTGGCCATTGATTGAAAGCAAGTCTTAGTCCTTAATGAATTGGTTTCTCTTTGTACTTTAAGTTCCCTTGGATATTGATTGAAAGCAAGTGTTAATCCTTGATGAATTGGTTTCTCTTTGTAATTTAAGTTCTTTTGCATATTGATTGAAGGCAAGTCTTAATCCTTGATGAATTGGTTACTCTTTGCACTTTAAGTTCTTTTGGAGAGTGATTGGTAGCAAGTCTTAATCCTTGATGAATTGGTTTCACTTTGTTCTTTAAGTTCCTAGGATATTGATTGAAAGCAAGCCTTAATCCATAACGAATTGGTTTCTTTTTGTAGTGTAAGTTCTTTTGGATATTGATTGAATGCAAGTCTTAATCCTTGATGAATTGGTTTCTCTTTGTTCTTTAAGTTCTTTTGGCCATTGATTGAAATCAAGTCTTAATCCGTAATGAATTGGTTTCTCTTTGTAATTTAAGTTCTTTTGGATATTGATTGAATGCAAGTCTTAATCCTTAATGAATTGGTTTCTTTTTGCAGTTTAAGTTCTTTTGGATTTTGATTGAAAGCAAGTGTTAATCCTTGATGAATTGGTTTCTCTTTGCCCTTTAATTTCCTTTGGAGATTGATTGGAAGCAAGTCTTAATCCTTAATGAATTGGTTTCTTTTTGTAATTTAAGTTCTTTTGGATATTGATTGAATGCAAGTCTTAATCCTTGATGAATTGGTTTCTCTTTGTGCTTAAGTTCTTTTGGATATTGATTGAAAGCAAGTCTTAATCCTTGATGAATTGGTTTCTTTTGACCTTTAAGTTCTTTTGGAGATTGATTGAAAGCAAGTCTTAATCTTTATGGAATTGGTTTCTTTTGTAATTTAAGTTCTTTTGATATTGATTGAATGCAAGTCTTAATCCTTGATGAATTGGTTTCTCTTTGTGCTTTAAGTTCTTTGGATATTGATTGAAAGCAAGTCTTAATCCTTGATGAATTGGTTTCTCTTTGACCTTTAAGTTCTTTGGAGATTGATTGGAAGCAAGTCTTAATCCTTAATGAATTGGTTTCTTTTTGTAATTTAAGTTCTTTTGGATATTGATTGAATGCAAGTCTTAATCCTTGATGAATTGGTTTCTCTTTGTTCTTTAAGTTCTTTTGGATATTGATTGAAAGCAAGTCTTAATCCTTGATGAATTGGTTTCTCTTTAACCTTTAAGTTCTTTTGGAGATTGATTGAAGCAAGTCTTAATCCTTAATGAATTGGTTTCTTTTTGTAATTTAAGTTCTTTTGGATATTGATTGAATGCAAGTCTGAATCCTTGATGAATTGGTTTCTCTTTGTGCTTTAAGTTCTTTTTGCCATTGATTGGAAGCAAGTCTTAATCCTTAAGGAATTGGTTTCTCTTTAACCTTTAAGTTCTTTTGGAGATTGATTGGAAGCAAGTCTTAATCCTTAATGAATTGGTCTCCTTTTGTAATTTAAGTTCTTTTGGATATTGATTGAATGCAAGTCTTAATCCTTGATGAATTGGTTTCTCTTGTGCTTTAAGTTCTTTTGGATATTGATTGAAAGCAAGTCTTAATCCTTGATGACATTGGTTTCTCTTTGACCTTTAAGTTCTTTTGGAGATTGATTGAAGCAAGTCTTAATCCTTAATGAATTGGTTTGTTTTGTAATTTAAGTTCTTTTGGATATTGATTGAATGCTAGTCTTAATCCTTGATGAATTGGATTCTCTTTGTCCTTTGATTTCTTTTGGATATTGATTGAAAGCAAGTCTTAATCCTTGATGAATTGGTTTCTCTTGACCTTTAAGTTCTTTTGGAGATTGATTGGAAGCAAGTCTTAATCCTTAATGAATTGGTTTCTTTTTGTAATTTAAGTTCTTCTGGATATTGATTGAATACAAGTCTAAATCCTTGATGAATTGGTCTCTCTTTATACTTTAAGTTCTCTTGGATATTGATTGAAAGCAAGTCTTAACCCTTGATGAATTGGTTTCTCTTTGACCTTTAAGTTCTTTTGGAGATTGATTGGAAGCAAGTCTTAATCCTTAATGAATTGGTCTCTTTTTGTAATTTAAGTTCTTTTGGTTATTGATTGAACGGAAGTCTAAATCCTTGATGAATTGGTCTCTCTTTGTGCTTTAAGTTCTCTTGGATATTGATTGAAAGCAAGTCTTAATCCTTGATGAATTGGTTTCTCTTGGACCTTTAAGTTCTTTTGGAGATCGATTGGAAGCAAGTCTTAATCCTTAATGAATTGGTTTCTTTTTGTAATTTAAGTTCTTTTGGATATTGATTGAACGCAAGTCTTAATCCTTGATGAATTGGTCTCTCTTTGTGCTTTAAGTTCTCTTGGATATTGATTGAAAGCAAGTCTTAATCCTTGATGAATTGGTTTCTCTTTGACCTTTAAGTTCTTTTGGAGATTGATTGGAAGCAAGTCTTAATCCTTAATGAATTGGTTTCTTTGTAATTTAAGTTCTTTTGGATATTGATTGAATGCAGGTCTTAATCCTTGATGAATTGGTTTCTCTTGTGCTTTAAGTTCTTTTGGATATTGATTGAAAGCAAGTCTTAATCCTTGATGAATTGGTTTCTCTTGACCTTTAAGTTCTTTGGAGATTGATTGAAGCAAGTCTTAATCCTTAATGAATTGGTTTCTTTTTGTAATTTAAGTTCTTTTGATATTGATTGAAAGCAAGTGTTAATCCTTGATGAATTGGTTTCTCTTTGTACTTTGAGTTCCCTTGGATATTGATTGAAAGCAAGTCTTAATCCTTGACGAATTGGTTTCTCTTTGACCTTTAAGTTCTTTTGGAGATTGATTGGAAGCAAGTCTTAATCGTTAATGAATTGGTTTCTGTTTGTAATTTAAGTTCTTTAGGATATTTATTGAATGCAAGTCTTAAGCCTTGATGAATTGGTTTCTCTTTGTGCTTTATGTTCTTTTGTATATTGATTGGAAACAAGTCTTAATCCTTAATGAATTGGTTTCTCTTTGACCTTTAAGTTCTTTTGGAGATTGATTGGAAGCAAGTCTTAATCGTTAATGAATTGGTTTCTGTTTGTAATTTAAGTTCTTTAGGATATTTATTGAATGCAAGTCTTAATCCTTGATGAATTGGTTTCTCTTTGTGCTTTATGTTCTTTTGTATATTGATTGAAAGCAAGTATTAATCCTTAAGGAATTGGTTTCTCTTTGTAATTTAAGTTCCTTTGGATATTGATTGAAGCAAGTCTTAATCCTTAATGAATTGGTTTCTTTTGTAATTTAAGTTCTTTGGTTATTGATTGAACGGAAGTCTAAATCCTTGATGAATTGGTCCCTCTTTGTGGTTTAAGTTCTCTTGGATATTGATTGAAAGCAAGTCTTAATCCTTGATGAATTGGTTTCTCTTTGACCTTAAGTTCTTTTGTAGATTGATTGGAAGCAAGTCTTAATCCTTAATGAATTGGTTTCGTTTTGTAATTTAAGTTCTTTTGGATATTGATTGAATGCAAGTCTTAATCCTTGATGAATTGGTTTCTCTTTGTGCTTTAAGTTCTTTTGATATTGATTGAAAGCAAGTCTTAATCCTTGATGAATTGGTTTCTCTTTGACCTTTAAGTTCTTTTGGAGATTGATTGGAAGCAAGTCTTAATCCTTAATGAATTGGTTTCGTTTTGTAATTTAAGTTCTTTGTGATATTGATTGAATGGAAGTCTTAATCCTTGATGAATTGGTTTCTCTTTGTGCTTTAAGTTCTTTGGATATTGATTGAAAGCAAGTCTTAATCCTTGATGAATTGGTTTCTCTTTGACCTTTAAGTTCTTTTGGAGATTGATTGGAAGCAAGTCTTAATCCTTAATGAATTGGTTTCTTTTGGTAATTTAAGTTCTTTTGGATATTGATTGAATGCAAGTCTTAATCCTTGATGAATTGGTCTTTCTTTGTACATTAAGTTCTTTTGGATATTGATTGAAAGCAAGTCTTAATCCTTGATGACTTGGTTTCTCTTTGACCTTTAAGTTCTTTTGGAGATTGATTCGAAGCAAGTCTTAATCCTTAATGAATTGGTTTTTTTTGTAATTTAAGTTCTTTTGGATTTTGATTGAATGCAAGTCTTAATCCTTGATGAATTGGTTTCTCTTTGTGCTTCAAGTTCTTTGGATATTGATTGAAAGCAAGTCTTAGTCCTTAATGAATTGGTTTCTTTTTGTAATTTAAGTTCTTTTGGAGATTGATTCGAAGCAAGTCTTAATCCTTAATGAATTGGTTTCTTTTTGTAATTTAAGTTCTTTTGGATATTGATTGAATGCAAGTCTTAATCCTTGATGAATTGGTTTCTCTTTGTGCTTTAAGTTCTCTTGGATATTGATTGAAAGCAAGTCTTAATCCTTGATGAATTGGTTTTTCTTTGACCTTTAAGTTCTTTTGGAGATTGATTTGAAGCAAGTCTTAATCCTTAATGAATTGGTTTCTTTTTGTAATTTAAGTTCTTTTGGATATTGATTGAATGCAAGTCTTAATCCTTGATGAATTGGTTTCTCTTTGTGCTTTAAGTTCTTTGGATATTGATTGAAAGCAAGTCTTAATCCTTGATGAATTGGTTTCTCTTTGACCTTTAAGTTCTTTTGGAGATTGATTGAAGCAAGTCTTAATCCTTAAGGAATTGAGTTTTTTTTGTAGTTTAAGTTCTTTTGGATATTGATTGAATGCAAGTCTTAATCCTTGATGAGTTGGGTTCTCTTTGACCTTTAAGTTCTTTGGATATTGGTAGAAAGTAAGTGTTAATCCTTGATGACTTGGTTTCTCTTTGACCTTTAAGTTCTTTTGGAGATTGATTGAAAGCAAGTCTTAATCCTTAATGAATTGGTTTCTTTTGTTAATTTAAGTTCTTTTGGATATTGATTGAATGCAAGTCTTAATCCTTGATGAATTGGATTCTCTTTGTGCTTCAAGCTCCCTTGGATATTGATTGAAAGCAAGTCTTAATCCTTGATGAATTGGTTTCCCATTGACCTTTAAGTTCTTTTGGAGATTGATTGGAAACAAGTCTTAATCCTTAATGAATTGGTTTCTTTTTGTAATTTAAGTTCTTTATGATATTGATTGAATGCAAGTCTTAATCCTTGATGAATTGGTTTCTCTTTGTGCTTTAAGCTCCCTTGGATATTGGTTGAAACAAGTGTGAAACCTTGATGACTTGGTTTCTCTTTGACCTTTAAGTTCTTTTGGAGATTGGTTCAAAGCAAGTCTTAATCGTTAATCAATTGGTTTCTTTTTGTAAATTAAGTTCTTTTGGATGTTGATTGAATGCAAGTCTTAATCCTTGATGAATTGGTTTCTCTTTGCACTTTAAGTTCTTTTGGATATTGATTGAAAGCAAGTCTTAATCCTTAATAAATTGGTTTCTCTTTGTAATTTAAGTTCTTTTGGAGATTGATTGACAACAAGTCTTAGTCCTTAATGAATTGGTTTCTTTTTGTAGTTTAAGTTCTTTTGGATATTGATTGAATGCAAGTCTTAATCCTTGATGAATTGGTTTCTCTTTGTGCTTTAAGCCCCGTTGGATATTGATTGAAAGCAAGTCTTAATCCTTGATGAATTGGTTTCTCTTTGACCTTTAAGTTCTTTTGGAGATTGATAGGAAGCAAGTCTTAAACCATAATGAATTGGTTGCTTTTGTAATTTAAGTTCTTTTGGGTATTGATTGAAAGCTATTCTTAATCCTTGATGAATTGGTTTCTCTTTGTTCTTTAAATTCTTTTGGCCATTGATTGAAAGCAAGTCTTAATCCTTAAGGAATTGGTTTGTCTTTGACTTTTAAGTTCTTTTGGAGATTAATTGGAAGCAAGTCTTAAGCCTTAATGAATTGGTTTCGTTTTGTAATTTAAGTTCTTTTGGATATTGATTGAACGCAAGTCTTATCCTTGATGAATTGGTTTCACTTTGACCTTTAAGTTCTTTGGATATTGATTGAAAGCAAGTCTTAATCCTTGATGAATTGGTTTCTTTGTAATTTAAGTTCTTTGGAGATTGATTGAAAGCAAGTCTTAATCCTTAATGAATTGGTTTCTTTTGTAATTTAAGTTCTTTTGGATATTGATTGAATGCAAGTCTTAATCCTTGATGAATTGGTTTCTCTTGTGCTTTAAGTTCTTTGGATATTGATTGAAAGCAAGTCTTAATCCTTGATGAATTGGTTTCTCTTTGACCTTTAAGTTCTTTTTGGAGATTGATTGGAAGCAAGTCTTAAACCTTAAGGAATTGGTTTCTCTTTGTAATTTAAGTTCTTTTGGATATTGATTGAATGCAAGTCATAATCCTTAATGAATTGGTTTCTTTGTAATTTAAGTTCTTTGGATATTGATTGAAAGCAAGTCTTAATCCTTGATGAATTGGTTTCTCTTGACCTTTAAGTTCTTTTGGAGATTGATTGAAAGCAAGTCTTAATCCTTAATGAATTGGTTTCTTTTGTAATTTAAGTTCTTTTGGATATTGATTGAATGCAAGTCTTAATCCTTGATGAATTGGTTTCTCTTTGTGCTTTAAGTTCTTTGGATATTGATTGAAAGCAAGTCTTAATCCTTGATGACTTGGTTTCTCTTTGACCTTTAAGTTCTTTTGGAGATTGATTGAAGCAAGTCTTAATCCTTAATGAATTGGTTTCTTTTGTAATTTAAGTTCTTTTGGATATTGATTGAATGCAAGTCTTAATCCTTGATGAATTGGTTTCTCTTGTGCTTTAAGTTCTCTTGGATATTGATTGAAAGCAAGTCTTAATCCTTGATGAATTGGTTTCTCTTTGACTTTAAGTTCTTTTGGAGATTGATTGAAAGCAAGTCTTAATCCTTAATGAATTGGTTTCTTTTGTAATTTAAGTTCTTTGGCCATTGATTGAAAGCAAGTCTGAGTCCTTAATGAATTGGTTTCTCTTTGTAGTTTAAGTTCTTTTGGATATTGATTGAAAGCAAGTCTTAATCCTTGATGAATTTGTTTCCCTTTGACCTTTAAGTTCTTTTGGAGATTGATTGGAAACAAGTCTTAATCCTTAATGAATTGGTTTCTCTTTGTAATTTAAGTTCTTTGGATATTGATTGAATGCAAGTCTTAATCCTTGATGAATTGGTTTCTCTTGTTCTTTAAGTTCTTTTGGCCATTGATTGAAAGCATGTCTTAATCCTTAAGTAATTGGTTTCTCTTTGACCTTTAAGTTCCTTTGGAGATTGATTGGAAGCAAGTCTTAATCCTTAATGAATTGGTTTCTTTTTGTAATTTAAGTTCTTTTGGATATTGATTGAATGCAAGTCTTAATCCTTGATGAATTGGTTTCTCTTTGTGCTTTAGGTTCCCTTGGATATTGATTGAAAGCAAGTGTTAATCCTTAATGAATTGGTTTCTCTTGGATACTGATTGAAAGCAAGTCTTAAACCTTAATGAATTGGTTTCTCTTTGGAATTTAAGTTCTTTTGGCCATTGATCGAAAGCAAGTCTTAATCCTCAATGAATTGGTTTCGCTTTGACCTTTTAGTTCTTTCGGAGATTGATTGAAAGCAAGTCTTAATCCTTGATGAATTGGTTTCTTTCTGTAATTTATGGTCTTTTGGATATTGATTGAATGCAAGTCTTAATCCTTAATGAATTGGTTTCTCTTTGTGCTTTATGTTCCCTTGGATATTGATTGAAAGCAAGTCTTAATCCTCGATGAATTGGTGTCTCTTTGACCTTTATGTTCTTTTGTAGATTGATAAGAAGCAAGTCTTAATCGTTAATGAATTGGTTTCTTTTTGTAATTTAAGTTCTTTTGGATATTGATTGAATGCAAGTCTTAATCCTTAATGAATTGGTTTCTTTTTGTAATTTAAGTTCTCTTGGATATTGATTGAAAGCAAGTCTTAACCCTTGATGAATTGGTTTCTCTTTGACCTTTAAGTTCTGTTGGATATTGATTGAAAGCAAGTCTTACTCCTTAATGAATTGGTTTCTTTTTGTAATTTAAGTTCTTTTGGATATTGATTGAATGCAAGTCATAATCCTTGATGAATTGGTTTCTCTTTGTGCTTTAAGTTCTTGGATATTGATTGAAAGCAAGTCTTAATCCTTGATGAATTGGTTTCTCTTTGACCTTAAGTTCTTTGGAGATTGATTGAAGCAAGTATTAATCCTTAAGGAATTGGTTTTACTTTGTAATTTAAGTTCTTTTGGATATTGATTGAATGCAAGTCTTAATCCTTGATGACTTGGTTTCTCTTTGTGCTTTAAGCTCCTTTTGGATATTGATTGAAAGCAAGTCTTAATCCTTGATGAATTGGTTTCTCTTGACTTTAAGTTCTTTGGAGATTGATTGAAGCAAGTCTTAATCCTTAATGAATTGGTTTCTCTTTGTAATTTAAGTTCTTTGGATATTGATTGAATGCAAGTCTTAATCCTTGATGAATTGGTTTCTCTATGGGCTTTAAGTTCTTTTGGATATTGATTGAAAGCAAGTCTTAATCCTTGATGAATTTGTTTCTCTTGACCTTTAAGTTCTTTTGGAGATTGATTGAAGCAAGTCTTAATCCTTAATGAATTGGTTTCTTTTGTAATTTAAGTTCTTTTGGATATTGATTGAACGCAAGTCTTAATCCTTGATGAATTGGTTTCTCTTTGTGCTTTAAGTTCTTTTGGATATTGATTGAAAGCATGTCTTAATCCTTGATGAATTGGTTTCTCTTTGACCTTTAAGTTGTTTTCGAGATTGATTAAAGCAAGTCTTATTCCTTAATGAATTGGTTTCTTTTTGTAATTTAAGTTCTTTTGGATATTGATTGAATGCAAGTCTTAATCCTTGATGAATTGGTTTCTCTTTGTGCTTTAAGTTCTTTGGATATTGATTGAAAGCAAGTCTTAATCCTTGATGAATTGGTTTCTCTTTGACCTTTAAGTTCTTTGGAGATTGATTGAAGCAAGTCTTAATCCTTAATGAATTGGTTTCTTTTGTAATTTAAGTTCTTTTGGATATTGATTGAATGCAAGTCTTAATCCTTGATGAATTGGTTTCTCTTTTGTGCTTTAAGTTCTTTTGGATATTGATTGAAAGCAAGTCTTAATCCTTGATGACATGGTTTCTCTTGACCTTTAAGTTCTTTGGAGATTGATTGAAAGCAAGTCTTAGTCCTTAATGAATTGGTTTCTTTTTGTAATTTAAGTTCTTTTGGATATTGATTGAGTGAAAGTCTTAATCCTGATGAATTGGTTTCTCTTTGTTCTTTAAGTTCTTTTGGCCTTTGATTGAAAGCAAGTCTTAATTCTGAATGAATTAGTTTCTCTTTGACCTTTAAGTTCTTTCGGAGATTGATTGAAAGCAAGTCTTAATCCTTAATGAATTGGTTTCTTTTGTAATTTAAGTTCTTTTGGATATTGATTGAATGCAAGTCTTAATCCTTGATGAATTGGTTTCTCTTTTGTGCTTTAAGCTCTTTGGATATTGATTGAAAGCAAGTCTTAATCCTTGATGACTTGGTTTCTCTTTGACCTTTAAGTTCTTTTGGAGATTGATTGAAGCAAGTCTTAATCCTTAATGAATTGGTTTCTTTTGTAATTTAAGTTCTTTTGGATATTGATTGAATGCAAGTCTTAATCCTTGATGAATTGGTTTCTCTTTGTGCTTTAAGTTCTTGGGATATTGATTGAAAGCAAGTCTTAATCCTTGATGAATTGGTTTCTCTTAACTTTAAGTTCTTTTGGAGATTGATTGAAGCAAGTATTAATCCTTAAGGAATTGGTTTTACTTTGTAATTTAAGTTCTTTTGGATATTGATTGAAGGCAAGTCTTAATCCTTGATGAATTGGTTTCTCTTTGTGCTTGAAGCTCCGTTGGATATTGATTGAAAGCAAGTCTTAATCCTTAAGGAATTGGTTTCTTTTTGTAGTTTAAGTTCTTTTGGAGATTGATTGGAAGCAAGTCTTAATCCTTAATGAATTGGTTTCTTTTTGTAATTTAAGTTCTTTTGGATATTGATTGAATGCAAGTCTTAATCCTTGATGAATTGGTTTCTCTTGTGCTTTAAGTTCTTGGATATTGATTGAAAGCAAGTCTTAATCCTTGATGAATTGGTTTCTCTTTGACCTTTAAGTTCTTTGGAGATTGATTGAAGCAAGTCTTATTCCTTAATGAATTGGTTTCCTTTTGTAATTTAAGTTCTTTTGGATATTGATTGAATGCAAGTCTTAATCCTTGATGAATTGGGTTCTCTTTGTGCTTAAGTTCTTTGGATATTGATTGAAAGCAAGTCTTAATCCTTGATGAATTGGTTTCTCTTTGACCTTTAAGTTCTTTGGAGATTGATTGAAAGCAAGTCTTAATCCTTAATGAATTGGTTTCTTTTTGTAATTTAAGTTCTTTTGGATATTGATTGAATGCAAGTATTAATCCTTGATGAATTGGTTTCTCTTTGTGCTTTGAGGTCCTTTGGATATTGATTGAAAGCAAGTCTTAATCCTTGATGAATTGGTTTCTCTTTGTCCTTTAAGTTCTTTTGAAGATTGATTGAAAGCAAGTCTTAATCCTTAATGAATTGGTTTCTTTTTGTAATTTAAGTTCTTTTGGATATTGATTGAATGCAAGTCTTAATCCTTGATGAATTGGTTTCTCTTTGTGCTTTAAGTTCTTTGGATATTGATTGAAAGCAAGTCTTAATCCTTGATGAATTGGTTTCTCTTTGAATTTAAGTTCTTTGGAGATTGATTGAAGCAAGTCTTAATCCTTAATGAATTGGTTTCTTTTGTAATTTAAGTTCTTTTGGATATTGATTGAATGCAAGTCTTAATCCTTGATGAATTGGTTTCTCTTTGTGCTTTAAGTTCTTTGGATATTGATTGAAAGCAAGTCTTAATCCTTGATGAATTGGTTTCTCTTTGACCTTCAAATTCTTTCGGAGATTGATTGAAAGCAAGTCTTAATCTTTATGGAATTGGTTTCTTTTGTAATATAAGTTCTTTTGGATATTGATTGAATGCAAGACTAAATCGTTGATGAATTGGTTTCTCTTGTGCTTTAAGTTCTTTTGGATATTGATTGAAAGCAAGTCTTAATCCTTGATGACTTGGTTTCTCCTTGACCTTTAAGTTCTTTTGGAGATTGATTGGAAGCAAGTCTTAATCCTTAATGAATTGGTTTCTTTTTGTAGTTTAAGTTCTTGTGGATATTGATTGAATGCAAGTCTTAATCCTTGATGAATTGGTTTCTCTTTGTGCTTTAAGCTCTTTGGATATTGATTGAAAGCAAGTCTTAATCCTTGATGACTTGGTTTCTCTTTGACCTTTAAGTTCTTTTGGAGATTGATTGGAAGCAAGTCTTAATCCTTAATGAATTGGTTTCTTTTTGTAATTTAAGTTCTTTTGGATATTGATTGAATGCAAGTCTTAATCCTTGATGAATTGGTTTCTCTTTGAACTTTAAGTTCTTTTGGAGATTGATTGGAAGCAAGTCTTAATCCTTGATGAATTGGTTTCTCTCTGACCTTTAAGTTCTTTTGGCCATTGATTGAAAGCAAGTATTAATCCTTAAGGAATTGGTTTTTCTTTGTAATTTAAGTTCTTTTGGATATTGATTGAATGCAAGTCTTAATCCTTGATGACTTGGTTTCTCTTTGTGCTTTAAGTTCCCGTGGATATTGATTGAAAGCAAGTCTTAATCCTTGATGAATTGGCTTCTCTTTGACCTTTAAGTTCTTTTGGAGATTGATTGGAAGCAAGTCTTAATCCTTAATGAATTGGTTTCTTTTTGTAATTTAAGTTCTTTTGGATATTGATTGAATGCAAGTCTTAATCCTTGATGAATTGGTTTCTCTTTGTGCTTTGAGCTCGCATGGATATTGATTGAAAGCAAGTCTTAATCCTTGATGACATGGTTTCTCTTTGACCTTTAAGTTCTTTTGGAGATTGATTGGAAGCAAGTCTTAATCCTTAATGAATTGGTTTCTTTTTGTAATTTAAGTTCTTTTGGATATTGATTGAATGCAAGTCTTAATCCTTGATGAATTGGTTTCTCTTTGTGCTTTAAGCTCCCTTGGATATTGATTGAAAGCAAGTCTTAATCCTTGATGAATTGGTTTCTCTTGACCTTTAAGTTCTTTTGGAGATTGATTGAAGCAAGTCTTAATCCTTAGTGAATTGGTTTTGTATGTAATTTAAGTTCTTTTGGATTTTGATTGAATGCAAGTCTTAATCCTTGATGAATTGGTTTCTCTTTGTGCTTTGAGGTCCTTTGGATATTGATTGAAAGCAAGTCTTAATCCTTGATGACTTGGTTTCTCTTTGACCTTTAAGTTCTTTTGGAGATTGATTGGAAGCAAGTCTTAATCCTTAATGAATTGGTTTCTTTTTGTAATTTAAGTTCTGTTGGAAATTGATTGAATGCAAGTCTTAAACCTTGATGAATTGGTTTCTCTTTATTCTTTAAGTTCTTTTGGATATTGATTGAAAGCAAGTCTTAATCCTTGATGACTTGGTTTCTCTTTGACCTTTAAGTTCTTTTGGATATTGATTGAATGCAAGTCTTAATCCTTGATGAATTGGTTTCTCTTTGTAATTTAAGTTCTTTTTGGATATTGATTGAATGCAAGTCTTAATCCTTGATGAATTGGTTTCTCTTTGTGCTTTAAGTTCCTTGGATATTGATTGAAAGCAAGTCTTAATCCTTGATGAATTGGTTTCTCTTTGACCTTTAAGTTCTTTTGGAGATTGATTGGAAGCAAGTCTTAATCCTTAATGAATTGGTTTGCTTTTGTAATTTACGTTCTTTTGGATATTGATTGGAAGCAAGTCTTAATCGTTGATGAATTGGTTTCTCTTTGTTCTTTAAGTTCTTTGGATATTGATTGAAAGCAAGTCTTAATCCTTGATGAATTGGTTTCTCTTTGACCTTTAAGTTCTTTTTGGAGATTGATTGAAAGCAAGTCTTAATCCTTAATGAATTGGTTTCTTTTTGTAATTTAAGTTCTTTTGGATATTGATTGAATGCAAGTCTTAATCCTTGATGAATTGGTTTCTCTTTGTGCTTTAAGTTCTTTTGGATATTGATTGAAAGCAAGTCTTAATCCTTGATGAATTGGTTTCTCTTTGACCTTTAAGTTCTTTTGGAGATTGATTGGAAGCAAGTCTTAATCCTTAATGAATTGGTTTCTTTTTGTAATTTAAGTTCTTTTGGATATTGATTGAATGCAAGTATTAATCCTTGATGAATTGGTTTCTCTTTGTCCTTTAAGATCTTTTGGTAATTGATTGAAAGCAAGTCTTAATCCTTGATGAATTGGTTTCTCTTTGACCTTTAAGTTCTTTTGGAGATTGATTGAAAGCAAGTCTTAATCCTTAATGAATTGGTTTCTTTTTGTAATTTAAGTTCTTTTGGATATTGATTGAATGCAAGTCTTAATCCTTGATGAATTGGTTTCTCTTTGTGCTTTAAGCTCTTTGATATTGATTGAAAGCAAGTCTTAATCCTTGATGACTTGGTTTCTCTTTGACCTTTAAGTTCTTTGGAGATTGATTGAAGCAAGTCTTAATCCTTAATGAATTGGTTTCTTTTTGTAATTTAAGTTCTTTTGGATATTGATTGAATGCAAGTCTTAATCCTTGATGAATTGGTTTCTCTTTGTGCTTTAAGCTCTCTTGGATATTGATTGAAAGCAAGTGTTAATCCTCGATGACTTGGTTTCTCTTTGACCTTTAAGTTCTTTTGGAGATTGATTGAAGCAAGTCTTAATCCTTAATGAATTGGTTTCTCTTTGTAATTTAAGTTCTTTTGGATATTGATTGAATGCAAGTCTTAATCCTTGATGAATTGGTTTCTCTTTGTGCTTTAAGTTCCCTTGGATATTGATTGAAAGCAAGTCTTAATCCTTGATGACTTGGTTTCTCTGTGACCTTTAAAGTTCTTTTTGAGATTGATTGGAAGCAAGTCTTAATCCTTAATGAATTGGGTTTGTTTTGTAATTTAAGTTCTTTTGGATATTGATTGAATGCAAGTCTTAATCCTTGATGAATTGGTTTCTCGTTGTGCTTTAAGATCCTTTGGATATTGATTGAAAGCAAGTTTTAATCCTTGATGACATGGTTTCTCCTTGACCTTTAAGTTCTTTTGGAGATTGATTGGAAGCAAGTCTTAATCCTTAATGAATTGGTTTCTTTTTGTAATTTAAGTTCTTTTGGATATTGATTGAATGCAAGTCTTAATCCTTGATGAATTGGTTTCTCTTTGTGCTTTAAGTTCCTTTGGATATTGATTGAAAGAAAGTCTTAATCCTTGATGAATTGGTTTCTCTTTGACCTTTAAGTTCTTTTGGAGATTGATTGGAAGCAAGTCTTAATCCTTAATGAATTGGTTTCTTTTGTAATTTAAGTTCTTTTGGATATTGATTGAATGCAAGTCTTAATCCTTGATGAATTGGTTTCTCTTGTGCTTTAAGCTCCCTTTTGGATATTGATTGAAAGCAAGTCTTAATCCTTGATGACTTGGTTTCTCTTGACCTTAAGTTCTTTTGGAGATTGATTGGAAGCAAGTCTTAATCCTTAATGAATTGGTTTCTTTTGTAATTTAAGTTCTTTGGATATTGATTGAATGCAAGTCTTAATCCTTGATGAATTGGTTTCTCTTTGTGCTTTAAGTTCTTTGGATATTGATTGAAAGCAAGTCTTAATCCTTGATGACTTGGTTTCTGCTTGACCTTTAAGTTCTTTTGGAGATTGATTGAAAGCAAGTCTTAATCCTTAATGAATTGGCTTCTTTTTGTAATTTAAGTTCTTTTGGATATTGATTGAATGCAAGTCTTAATCCTTGATGAATTGGTTTCTCTTTGTGCTTTAAGTTCTTTGGATATTGATTGAAAGCAAGTCTTAATCCTTGATGAATTGGTTTCTCTTTGACCTTTAAGTTCTTTGAGATTGATTGAAAGCAAGTCTTAGTCCTTAATGAATTGGATTTCTTTTGTAATTTAAGTTCTTTTGGATATTGATTGAATGCAAGTCTTAATCCTTGATGAATTGGTTTCTCTTTGTGCTTTAAGTTCCCTTGGATATTGATTGAAAGCAAGTCTTAATCCTTGATGAATTGGTTTCTCTTTGACCTTTAAGTTCTTTTGGAGATTGATAGAAAGCAAGTCTTAATCCTTAATGAATTGGTTTCTTTTTGTAATTTAAGTTCTTTTGGATATTGATGGAATGCAAGTCTTAATCCTTGATGAATTGGTCTCTCTTTGACCTTTTAGTTCTTTTGGATATTGATTGAAAGCAAGTCATTAATCCTTTCGGAATTGGTTGCTCTTTGACCTTTAAGTTCTTTTGGAGATTGATTGAATGCAAGTCTTAATCCTTAATGAATTGGTTTCTTTTTGTAATTTAAGTTCTTTTGGATATTGATTGAATGCAAGTCTTAATCCTTGATGAATTGGTTTCTCTTTGTGCTTTAAGCTCCCTTGGATATTGATTGAAAGCAAGTCTTAATCCTTGATGACTTGGTTTCTCTTTGACCTTTAAGTTCTTTTGGAGATTGATTGATTGCAAGTTTTAATCCTTAATGAATTGGTTTCTTTTTGCAATTTAAGTTCTTTTGGATATTGATTGAATGCAAGTCTTAATCCTTGATGAATTGGTTTCTCTTTGTGCTTTAAGTTCCCTTGGATATTGATTGAAAGCAAGTCTTAATCCTTGATGAATTGGTTTCTCTTTGTGATTTAAGTTCTTTTGGAGATTGATTGAAAGCAAGTCTTAATCCTTAATGAATTGGTTTCTTTTTGTAATTTAAGTTCTTTTGGATATTGATTGAATGCAAGTCTTAATCCTTGATGAATTGGTTTCTCTTTGTGCTTTAAGTTCTTTTGGAGATTGATTGAAAGCAAGTCTTAATCCTTGATGAATTGGTGTCTCTTTGACCTTTAAGTTCTTTTGGAGATTGATTGGAAGCAAGTCTTAATCCTTAATGAATTGGTTTCTTTTTGTAATTTAAGTTCTTTTGGATATTGATTGAATGCAAGTCTTAATCCTTGATGAATTGGTTTCTCTTTGTGCTTTAAGTTCCCTTGGATATTGATTGAAAGCAAGTCTTAATCCTTGATGACTTGGTTTCTCTTTGACCTTTAAGTTCTTTTGGAGATTGATTGGAAGAAAGTCTTAATCGTTAATGAATTGGTTTCTTTTTGTAATTTAAGTTCTTTTGGACATTGATTGGAAGCAAGTCTTAATCCTTGAGGAATTGGTTTCTCTTTGTGCTTTAAGTTCCCTTGGATATTGATTGAAAGTAACTCTTAATCCTTGATGACTTGGTTTCTCTTTGACCTTTAAGTTCTTTTCGAGATTGATTGGAAGCAAGTCTTAATCCTTAATGAATTGGTTTCTTTTTGTAATTTAAGTTCTTTTGGATATTGATTGGAAGCAAGTCTTAATTCTTGATGAGTTGGTTTCTCTTTGTTCTTTAAGTTCTCTTGGATATTGATTGAACGCAAGTTTTAATCCTTGATGACTTGGTTTCTCTTTGACCTTTAAGTTCTTCTGGAGATTGATTGGAAGCAAGTCTTAATCCTTAATGAATTGGTCTCTTTCTGTAATTTATGTTCTTTTGGATATTGATTGAACGCAAGTCTTAATCTTTGATCAATTGGTCTCCCTTTGTGCTTTAAGTTCTCTTGGATATTGATTGAAAGCAAGTCTTAATCCTTGATGAATTGGTGTCTCTGTGACCTTTAAGTTCTTTTGGAGATTGATTGGAAGCAAGTATTAATCCTTAAGGAATTGGTTTTTCTTTGTAATTTAAGTTCTTTTGGATATTGATTGAATGCAAGTCTTAATCCTTGATGACTTGGTTTCTCTTTGTGCTTTAAGTTCCCTTGGATATTGATTGAAAGCAAGTCTTAATCCTTGATGACTTGGTTTCTCTTTGACCTTTAAGTTCTTTTGGAGATTGATTGGAAGAAAGTCTTAATCCTTAATGAATTGGTTTCTTTTTGTAATTTAAGTTCTTTTGGATATTGATTGAATGCAAGTCTTAATCCTTGATGACTTGGTTTCTCTTTGTGCTTTAAGTTCCCGTGGATATTGATTGAAAGCAAGTCTTAATCCTTGATGAATTGGCTTCTCTTTGGCCTTTAAGTTCTTTTGGAGAGTGATCGGAAGCAAGTCTTAATCCTTAATGAATTGGTTTCTTTTTGTAATTTAAGTTCTTTTGGATATTGATTGAATGCAAGTCTTAATCCTTGATGAATTGGTTTCTCTTTGTGATTTAAGTTCCTTTGGATATTGATTGAAAGCAAGTCTTAATCCTTGATGAATTGGTTACTTTTTGGCCTTTAAGCTCTTTTGAAGATTGATTGGAAGCAAGTCTTAATCCTTAATGAATTGGTTTCTTTTTGTAATTTAAGTTCTTTTGGATATTGATTGAATGCAAGTATTAATCCTTGATGAATTGGTTTCTCTTTGTGCTTTAAGCTCCCTTGGATATTGATTGAAAGCAAGTCTTAATCCTTGATGAATTGGTTTCTCTTTGACCTTTAAGTTCTTTTGGAGATTGATTGGAAGCAAGTCTTAATCCTTAATGAATTGGTTTCTTTTTGTAATTTAAGTTCTTTGGATATTGATTGAATGCAAGTCTTAATCCTTGATGAATTGGTTTCTCTTTGTCCTTTAAGTTCTTTTGGATATTGATTGAAAGCAAGTCTTAATCCTTGATGAATTGGTTTCTCTTGACCTCTTTAAGTTCTTTGGAGATTGATTGAAGCATGTCTTAATCCTCAATGAATTGGTTTCTTTTTGTAATTTAAGTTCTATTGGATATTGATTGAATGCAAGTCTTAATCCTTGATGAATTGGTTTCTCTTTGTGCTTTAAGCTCCCTTGGATATTGATTGAAAGCAAGTGTTAATCCTTGATGAATTGGTTTCTCTTTGACCTTTAAGTTCTTTTGTAGATTGATTGGAAGCAAGTCTTAATCGTTAAGGAATTGGTTTCTTTTTGTAATTTAAGTTCTTTTGGATATTGATTGAATGCAAGTCTTAATCCTTGATGACTTGGTTTCTCTTTGTGCTTTAAGTTCTTGTTGCCATTGATTGGAATCAAGTCTTAATCCGTAATGAATTGGTTTCTCTTTGTCTTTTAAGTTCTTTTGGAGATTGATTGGAAGCAAGTCTTAATCCTTAATGAATTGGTTTCTTTTTGTAATTTAAGTTCTTTTGGATATTGATTGAATGCAAGTCTTAATCCTTGATGAATTGGTTTCTCTTTATGCTTTAAGTTCATCTGGAGCATGATTGGAAGCAAGTCTTAATCCTTGATGAATTGGTTTCCCTCTGACCTTTAAGTTCTTTTGGACATTGATTGGAAGCAAGTCTTAATCCTTAATGAATTGGTCTCTTTTTGTAATTTAAGTTCTTTTGGATATTGATTGAATGCCCGTCTTAATCCTTGATGAATTGGTTTCTCTTTGTGCTTTAAGCTCCCTTGGATATTCATTGAAAGCAAGTCTTAATCCTTGATGGTTTCTCTTTGACCTTTAAGTTCTTTTGGAGATTGATTGGAAGCAAGTCTTAACCCTTAATAAATTGGTTTCTTTTTGTAATTTAAGTTCTTTTGGATATTGATTGAATGCAAGTCTTAATCCTTGATGAATTGGTTTCTCTTCGTGCTTTAAGTCCTTTGGATATTGATTGAAAGCAAGTCTTAACCCTTGATGAATTGGTTTCTCTTTGACCTTTAACTTCTTTTGGAGATTGATAAGAAGCAAGTCTTAATCCTTGATGAATTGGTTTCTTTTTGTTTTTTAAGTTCTTTTGGCCATTGATTGAAAGCAAGTCTTAATCCTTAAGGAATTGGTCTCTTTTTGTAATTTAAGTTCTTTTGGTTATTGATTGAACGGAAGTCTTAATCCTTGATGAATTGGCCTCTCTTTGTGCTTCAGGTTCTCCTGGATATTGATTGAAAGTAAGTCTTAAGCCCTAATGAATTGGTTTCTCTTTGACCTTTAAGTTCTTTTGGAGATTGATTGGAAGCAAGTCTTAATCCTTAATGAATTGGTTTCTTTTTGTAATTTAAGTTCTTTTGGATATTGATTGAAAGCAAGTCTTAATCCTTGATGAATTGGTTTCTCTCTGACCTTTAAGTTCTTTTGGAGATTGATTGGAAGCAAGTCTTAATCCTTAATGAATTGGTCTCTTTTTGTAATTTAAGTTCTCTTGGATACTGATTGAAAGCAAGTCTTAATCCTTGATGAATTGGTTTCTCTTTGTACTTTAAGTTCTTTTGGATTTTGATTGAAAGCAAGTCTTAATCCTTGATGAATTGGTTTCTTTTGACCTTTAAGTTCTTTTGGATATTGATTGAAGCAAGTCTTAATCCTTAATGAATTGGTTTCTCTTTGTAATTTAAGTTCTTTTGGATATTGATTGAATGCAAATCTTAATCCTTGATGAATTGGTTTCTCTTTGTGTTTAAGTTCTTTTGGATATTGATTGAAAGCAAGTCTTAATCCTTGATGAATTGGTTTCTCTTTGACCAATTTAAGTTCTTTTTGGATATTGATTGAAAGCAAGTCTTAATCCTTAATGAATTGGTTTCTCTTGTAATTTAAGTTCTTTGGATATTGATTGAAAGCAAGTCTTAATCCTTGATGAATTGGTTTTCTTTGTGCCTTTAAGATCTTTTTGATATTGATTGAAAGCAAGTCTTAATCCCTGATGAATTGGTTTCTCTTGACCTGTAAGTTCTTTTGGAGATTGATTGAAGCAAAGTCTTAATCCTTAATGAATTGGTTTCTCTTTGTAATTTAAGTTCTTTGGATATTGATTGAAAGCAAGTCTTAATCCTTGATGAATTGGTTTCTCTTTGACCTTTAAGTTCTTTGGATATTGATTGAAAGCAAGTCTTAATCCTTGAATGAATTGGTTTCTTTTTGTAATTTAAGTTCTTTGGATATTGATTGAATGCAAGTCTTAATCCTAATGAATTGGTTTCTCTTTGTAATTTAAGTTCTTTGGATATTGATTGAAAGCAAGTCTTAATCCTTGATGGTTTCTCTTTGACCTTTAAGTTCTTTTGGATATTGATTGAAAGCAAGTCTTAATCCTTAATGAATTGGTTTCTTTTTGTAATTTAAGTTCTTTCGGATATTGATTGAATGCAAGTCTTAATCCTTAAGGAATTGGTTTCTCTTTGTAATTTAAGTTCTTTTGGATATTGATTGAATGCAAGTCTTAATCCTTGATGAATTGGTTTCTCTTTGACCTTTAAGTTCTTTTGGATATTGATTGGAAGCAAGTCTTAATCCTTAATGAATTGGTTTCTTTTTGTAATTTAAGTTCTTTTGGATATTGATTGAAAGCAAGTCTTAGTCCTTAATGAATTGGTTTCTCTTTGTAATTTAAGTTCTTTTGGATATTGATTGAAAGCAAGTCTTAATCCTTGATGAATTGGTTTCTTTTTGTAATTTAAGTTCTTTTGGATATTGATTGAAAGCAAGTCTTAATCCTTGATGAATTGGTTTCTCTTTGACCTTAAGTTCTTTTTGAGATTGATTGGAAGCAAGTCTTAATCCTTAATGAATTGGTTTCTTTTTGTAATTTAAGTTCTTTTGGATATTGATTGAATGCAAGTCTTAATCCTTGATGAATTGGTTTCTCTTTGTGCTTTAAGCTCCCTTGGATATTGATTGAAAGCAAGTCTTAATCCTTGATGACTTGGTTTCTCTTTGACCTTTAAGTTCTTTTGGAGATTGATTGGAAGCAAGTCTTAATCCTTAATGAATTGGTTTTCTTTTGTAATTTAAGTTCTTTTGGATATTGATTGAATGCAAGTCTTAATCCTTGATGAATTGGTTTCTCTTTGTGCTTTAAGTTCCCTTGGATATTGATTGAAAGCAAGTCTTAATCCTTGATGAATTGGTGTCTCTTTGACCTTTATGTTCTTTTGTAGATTGATTAAGCAAGTCTTAATCCTTAATGAATTGGTTTCTTTTTGTAATTTAAGTTCTTTTGGATATTGATTGAATGCAAGTCTTAATCCTTGATGAATTGGTTTCTCTTTGTGCTTTAAGCTCCCTTGGATATTGATTGAAAGCAAGTCTTAATCCTTGATGAATTGGTTTCTCTTTGACCTTAAAGTTCTTTTGGAGATTGATTGAAAGCAAGTCTTAGTCCTTAATGAATTGGTTTCTTTTTGTAATTTAAGTTCTTTTGGATATTGATTGAATGCAAGTCTTAATCCTTGATGAATTGGTTCTCTTTGTGCTTCAAGCTCCCTTGGATATTGATTGAAAGCAAGTCTTAATCCTTGATGACTTGGTTTCTCTTTGACCTTTAAGTTCTTTTGGAGATTGATTGAAAGCAAGTCTTAATCCTTAATGAATTGGTTTCTTTTTGTAATTTAAGTTCTTTATGATATTGATTGAATGCAAGTCTTAATCCTTGATGAATTGGTTTCTCTTTGTGCTTTAAGCTCCCTTGGATATTGATTGAAAGCAAGTCTTAATCCTTGATGACTTGGTTTCTCTTTGACCTTTAAGTTCTTTTTTAGATTGATTGGAAGCAAGTCTTAATCCTTAATGAATTGGTTTGTAATTTAAGTTCTTTTTGGATATTGATTGAATGCAAGTCTTAATCCGTGATGAATTGGTTTCTCATTGCACTTTAAGCTCCCTTGGCTATTGGTTGAAAGCAAGTGTTAATCCTTGATGACTTGGTTTCTCTTTGACTTTTAAGTTCTTTTGGAGATTGATTCGAAGCAAGTCTTAATCCTTAAGGAATTGGTTTCTTTTTGTAATTTAAGTTCTTTTGGATATTGATTGAATGCAAGTCTTAATCCTTGATGAATTGGTTTCTCTTTGTGCTTTAAGTTCTTTTGGCCATTGATTGAAAGCAAGTCTTAATCCTTGATGAATTGGTTTCCCTTTGACCTTTAAGTTCTTTTGGAGATTGATTGGAAGTAAGTCTTAATCCTTCATGAATTGGTTTCTTTTTGTAATTTAAGTTCTTTTGGATATTGATTGAATGCAAGTCTTAATCCTTGATGAATTGGTTTCTCTTTGTTCTTTAAGTTCTTTGGATATTGATTGAAAGCAAGTCTTAATCCTTGATGAATTGGTTTCTTTGTAATTTAAGTTCTTTGGATATTGATTGAAAGCAAGTCTTAATCCTTGATGAATTGGTTTTCTTTGTAATTTAAGTTCTTTTGGATATTGATTGAAGCAAGTCTTAATCCTTGATGAATTGGTTTCTCTTTGTCTTTAAGTTCTTTTGGCCATTGAGTGAAAGCAAGTCTTAGTCCTTAATGGATTGGTTTCTCTTTGTAATTTAAGTTCTTTTGGATATGGATTGAAAGCAAGTCTTAATCCTTGATGAATTGGTGTCTCTTTGACCTTTACATTCTTTTGGAGATTGATTGGAAGCAAGTCTTAATCCTTAATGAATTGGTTTCTTTTTGTAATTTAAGTTCTTTTGGATATTGATTGAAAGCAAGTCTTAATCCTTGATGAATTGGTTTCTCTTTGTTCTTTAAGTTCTTTGGATATTGATTGAAAGCAAGTCTTAGTCCTTAATGAATTGGTTTCTTTTTGTAATTTAAGTTCTTTTGGATATTGATTGGAAGCAAGTCTTACTCCTTGATGAATTGGTTTCTCTTTGTTCTTTAAGTTCTTTTGGATATTGATTGAAAGCAAGTCTTAATGCTTGATGAATTGGTTTCTCGTTGCACTTTAAGTTCTTTTGGAGATTGATTGAAAGCAAGTCTTAATCCATGATGAATTGGTTTCTCTTTTGTACTTTAAGTTCTTTTGGATATTGATTGAAAGCAAGTCTTAATCTTTGATGAATTGGTTTCTCTTTGATCTTTAAATTCTTTCGGAGATTGATTGAAAGCAAGTCTTAATCTTTATGGAATTGGTTTCTCTTTAAGGTTTAAGTTCTTTTGGAAATTGATTGGAAGCGAGTTTTAATCCTTGATGAATTGGTTTCTCTTTGACCTTTAAGTTCTTTCGGAGATTGATTGAAAGCAAGTCTTAATCTTTATGGAATTGGTTTCTCTTTGAGGTGTAAGTTCTTTTCGACATTGATTGGAAGCAAGTCTTAATCCTTGATGAATTGGTTTCTCTTTGTTCTTTAAGTTCTTTTGGCCATTGAATGAAAGCAAGTCTTAGTCCTTAACGAATTGGTTTCTCTTTGTAATTTAAGTTCTTTTGGATAATGATTGAAAGCAAGTCTTAATCCTTAATGAATTGGTTTCTTTTTGTAATTTAAGTTCTTTTGGATATTGATTGAATGCAGGTCTTAATCCTTGATGAATTGGTCTCTCTTTGTACTTCAGGTTCTCCTGGATATTGATTGAAAGCAAGTCTTAACCCTTGATGAATTGGTTTCTTTTTGTTCTTTAAGTTCTTTGGAGATTGATTGAAAGCAAGTCTTAATCCTTAATGAATTGGTTTCTCTTTGTAATTTAAGTTCTTTTGGATATTGATTGAATGCAAGTCTTAATCCTTGATGAATTGGTTTCTCTTTGAACTTTAAGTTCATTTGGAGATTGATTGGAAGCAAGTCTTAATCCTTAATGAATTGGTCTCTTTTTGTAATTTAAGTTCTTTTGGATATTGATTGAACGCAAGTCTTAATCCTTGATGAATTGGTCTCTCTTTGTACTTTAAGTTCTCTTGGATATTGATTGAAAGCAAGTCTTAATCCTTGATGAATTGGTTTCTTTTTGTTCTTTAAGTTCTTTTGGACAAAGATTGGAATCAAGTCTAGATCCTTGAGGAATTGGTTTCTCCTTGTAATTTAAGTTCTTTTGGATATTGATTGAATGCAAGTCTTAATCCTTGATGAATTGGTTTCTCTTGTAATTTAAGTTCTTTTGCAGATTGATTGGAAGCAAGTCTTAATCCTTAATGAATTGGTCTCTTTTTGTAATTTAAGTTCTTTTGGATATTGATTGATCGCAAGTCTTCATCCTTGATGAATTGGTCTCTTTTTGTACTTTAAGTTCTCTTGGATATTGATTGAAAGCTAGTCTTAAACCTTGATGAATTGGTTTCTCTTTGACCTTTAAGTTCTTTTCGAGATTGATTGAAAGCAAGTCTTAATCCTTGATGAATTGGTTTCTTTTTGTAGTTTAAGTTCTTTTGGATATTGATTGAATGCAAGTCTTAATCCTTGATGAATTGGTTTCTCTTGCTTTAAGTTCTTTTGGATATTGATTGAAAGCAAGTCTTAATCCTTAATGAATTGGTTTCTTTTTGTAATTTAAGTTCTTTTGGATATTGATTGAAAGCAAGTCTTAATCCTTGATGAATTGGTTTCCCTTTGTTCTTTAAGTTCTTTTGGATATTGATTGAATGCAAGTCTTAATCCTTGATGAATTGCTTTCTCTTTGTTCTTTAAGTTCTTTTGGCCATTGATTGAAAGCAAGTCTGAGTCCTTAATGAATTGGATTCTCTTTGTAATTTAAGTTCTTTTGGATATTGATTGAAAGCAAGTCTTAATCCTTGATGAATTGGTTTCTCTTTGTTTTAAGTTCTTTGGATATTGATTGAAAGCAAGTCTTAATCCTTGATGAATTGGTTTCTTTTTGTAATTTAAGTTCTTTTGGATATTGATTGGAAGCAAGTCTTAATCCTTGATGAATTGGTTTCTCTTTGTTCTTTAAGTTCTTTTGGATATTGATTGAATGCAAGTCTTAATCCTTGATGAATTGGTTTCTCTTTGCACTTTAAGTTCTTTTGGATATTGATTGAATGCAAGTCTTAATCCTTGATGAATTGGTTTCTCTTTGTAATTTAAGTTCATTTGGATATTGATTGAATGCAAGTCTTAATCCTTAATGAATTGGTTTCTTTTTGTAATTTAAGTTCTTTTGGATATTGATTGAATGCAAGTCTTAATCCTTAATGAATTGGTTTCTCTTTGCGCTTTAAGTTCTTTTGGAGAATGATTGGAAACAAGTCTTAATCCTTGATGAATTGGTTTCTCTTTGTAATTTAAGTTCTTTTGGATATTGATTGAAAGCAAGTCTTAATCCTTGATGAATTGGTTTCTTTGTTGACCTTTAAGTTCTTTTGGATATTGATTGAAAGCTATTCTTAATCCTTGATGAATTGGTTTCTCTTTGACCTTTAAGTTCTTTTCGACATTAATTGGAAGCAAGTCTTAATCCTTGATGAATTGGTTTCTCTTTGTAATTTAAGTTCTTTTGGATAACGATTGAAAGCAAGTCTTAATCCTTAATGAATTGGTTTCTCTTTGTAATTTAAGTTCTTTTGGATATTGATTGAAAGCAAGTCTTAATCCTTGATGAATTGGTTTCCCTTTGTCCATTAAGTTCTTTTGGCCATTGATTGAAAGCAAGTCTTACTCCTTAATGAATTGGTTTCTTTTTGTAATTTAAGTTCTTTTGGATATTGATTGAATGCAAGTCATAATCCTTGATGAATTGGTTTCTCTTTGTTCTTTAAGTTCTTTTGGCCGTTGATTGAAAGCAAGTCTTAGTCCTTAATGAATTGGTTTCTTTTTGTAATTTAAGTTCTTTTGGATATTGATTGAAAGCAAGTCTTAATCCTTGATGAATTGGTTTCTGTTTGTAATTTAAGTTCTTTTGGATATTGATTGAAAGCAAGTCTTAATCCTTGATGAATTGGTTTCTCTTTGTAATTTAAGTTCTTTGGATATTGATTGAAAGCAAGTCTTAGTCATTAATGAATTGGTTTCTCTTTGTGATTTAAGTTCTTTTGGATATTGATTGAAAGAAAGCCTTAATCTTTGATGAATTGGAATCTCTTTGTAATTTAAGTGCTTTTGGATATTGATTGAAAGCAAGTGTTAAACCTTTATGAATTGGGTTCCCTTTGTGCTTTAAGTTCTCTTGGATATTGATTGAAAGATAGTCTTAATCCTTGACGAATCGGTTTTCTTTGACCTTTAAGTTCTTTTGGAGATTGGTTGGAAGCAAGTCTTAATCCATGATGAATTGGTTTCACTTTGACCTTTATGTTCTTTTGGAGATTGATTGAAAGCAAGTCTTAATCCTTGATGAATTGGTTTCTTTGTGCTTTAAGTTCTCTTGGATATTGATTGAAAGCAAGTCTTAATCGTTGATGAATTGGTTTCTCTTTGACCTTTAAGTTCTTTTGGAGATTGATTGGAAGCAAGTCTTAATCCTTGATGAATTGGTTTCTCTTTGTAATTTAAGTTCTTTTGGATATTGACTGAAAGTAGGTCTTAATCGTTGATGAATTGGTTACTCTTGTGCTTTAAGTTCTTGATATTGATTGAAAGCAAGTCTTAATCCTTGATGAATTGGTTTCTCTTTGTCCTTTAAGTTCTTTTGGATATTGATTGGAAACAAGTCTTAATCATTAATGAATTGGTTTCTCTTTGTCCTTTAAGTTCTTTTGGATATTGATTGAATGCAAGTCTTAATCCTTGATGAATTGGTTTCTCTTTGTACTTTATGTTCTCTTGGATATTGATTGAAAGCAAGTCTTAATCCTTGATGAATTTGTTTCTCTTTGACCTTTAAGTTCTTTTGGAGATTGATCGGGAGCAAGTCTTAATCCTTAATGAATTGGTTTCTTTTTGTAATTTAAGATCTTTTGGCTATTGATTGAAAGCAAGTATTAATCCTTAAGGAATTGGTTTCTCTTTGTAATTTAAGATCTTTTGGATATTGATTGAAAGCAAGTCTTAATCCTCGATGAATTGGTTTCTCTTTGACCTTTAAGTTCTTTTGGAGATTGATTGGAAGCAAGTCTAAATTCTTAATGAATTGGTTTCTCTTTGTAATTTAAGTTCTTTTGGATATTGAATGAAAGCAAGTCTTAATCCTTGATGAATTGGTTTCTCTTTGTAATTTAAATTCTTTTGGATATTGATTGAACGCAAGTGTTAATCCTTGATGAATTGGTTTCTCTTTGACCTTTGCGTTCTTTTGTAGATTGATTGGAAGCAAGTCTTAATTGTTAATGAATTGGTTTCTTTTTGTAATTTAAGTTCTTTTGGATATTCATTGGAAGCAAGTCTTAATCCTTGATGAGTTGGTTTCTCTTTGCTCTTTAAGTTGTTTTGGAGATTGATTGAAAGCAAGTCTTAATCCTTGATGAATTGGTTTCTTTTTGTAATCTTAAGTTCTTTTGGATATTGATTGAATGCAGCAAGTCTTAATCCTTGATGAATTGGTTTCTCTTTGACCTTTATGTTCTTTTGGAGATTGATTGGAAGCAAGTCTTAATCCTTGATGAATTGGTTTCTCTTTGAAGTTTAAGTTCTTTTGGATATTGATTGAAAGCAAGTCTTAATCCTTAATGAATTGGTTTCTTTTGTAATTTAAGTTCTTTGGATATTGATTGAAAGCAAGTCTTAATCCTTAATGAATTGGTTTCTTTGTAATTTAAGTTCTTGATATTGATTGAAAGCAAGTCTTAATCCTTGATGAATTGGTTTCTCTTGACCTTTAAGTTCTTTTGGATAATGATTGAAAGCAAGTCTTAATCCTTAATGAATTGGTTTCTTTTTGTAATTTAAGTTCTTTTGGATATTGATTGAATGCAAGTCTTAATCCTTGATGAATTGGTTTCTCTTTGTTCTTTAAGTTCTTTGGAGATTGATTGAAAGCAAGTCTTAATCCTTGATGAATTGGTTTCTCTTTGTACTTAAGTTCTTTGGATATTGATTGAAAGCAAGTCTTAGTCCTTAACGAATTGGTTTTTCGTTGTAATTTAAGTTCTTTTGGATATTGATTGAAAGCAAGTCTTAATTCTTGATGAATTGGTTTCTTTGTTCTTTAAGTTCTTTTGGATATTGATTGAATGCAAGTCTTAATCCTTAAGGAATTGGTTTTTCTTTACTCTTTAAGTTCTTTTGGATATTGATTGAATGCAAGTCTTAATCCTTGATGAATTGGTTTTTCTTTGTAATTTAAGTTCTTTGGATATTGATTGAAAGCAAAGTCTTAATCCTTGATGAATTGGTTTCTTTTTGTAATTTAAGTTCTTTTGGATATTGATTGAAAGCAAGTCTTAATCCTTGATGAATTGGTTTCTCTTTGTGACCTTTAAGTTCTTTTGGAGATTGATTGAAAGCAAGTCTTAATCCTTGATGAAATGGTTTCTCTTTGTAATTTAAGTTCTTTTGGATATTGATTGAATGCAAGTCTTAATCCTTGATGGATTGGTTTCTCTTTGTTTTAAGTTCTTTTGGATATTGATTGAAAGCAAGTCTTAATCCTTAATGAATTGGTTTCTTTTGTAATTTATGTTCTTTTGGCTGTTGATCGAAAGCAAGTCTTAATCCTCAATGAATTGGTTTCTCTTTGACCTTTAAGTTCTTTCGGAGATTGATTGAAAGCAAGTCTTAATCTTTGTGGAATTGCTTTCTCTTTTGTAATTTAAGTTCTTTTGGATATTGATTGAATGCAAGCAAGTCTTAATCCTTGATGAATTGGTTTCTCTTTGACCTTTAAGTTCTTTGAGATTGATTGGAAGCAAGTCTTAATCCTTGATAATTGGTTTCTCTTGTAATTTAAGTTCTTGATATTGATTGAAAGCAAGTCTTAATCCTTGATGAATTGGTTTCTCTTTGTACTTTAAGTTCTTTTTTTTTTGGATATTGATTGAAAGCAAGTCTTAATCCTTGATGAATTGGTTTCTCTTTGTAATTTAAGTTCTTTTTGGATATTGATTGAAAGCAAGTCTTAATCCTTGATGAATTGGTTTCTCTTTGTAATTTAAGTTCTGGATATTGATTGAAAAGCAAGTCTTAATCCTTGATGAATTGGTTTCTTCTTTGTAACCTTAATGTTCTTTCTGGATATTGTATT
>JAVHNN010000581.1:588107-646100 GCA_031439585.1 Pterocarpus macrocarpus
AGAAACCAATTCATCAAGGATTAAGACTTGCATTCAATCAATATCCAAAAGAACTTAAATTACAAAAAGAAACCAATTCATTAAGGATTAAGACTTGCTTTCAATCAATGGCCAAAAGAACTTAAAGAACAAAGAGAAACCAATTCATCAAGGATTAAGACTTGCATTCAATCAATATCCAAAAGAACTTAAATTACAAAAGGAAACCAATTCCTTAAGGATTAAGACTTGCTTTCAATCAATGGCCAAAAGAATTTAAAGAACAAAGAGAAACCAATTCATCAAGGATTAAGACTTGTTTTCAATCAATATCCAAGAGAACTTACAGTACAAAGAGAAACCAATTCATCAAGGATTAAGACTTGCATTCAATCAATATCCAAAAGAACTTAAATTACAAAAAGAAACCAATTCATTAAGGATTAAGACTTGCTTCCAATCAATCTCCAAAAGAACTTAAAGGTCAAAGAGAAACCAATTCATCAAGGATAAAGACTTGCTTTCAATCAATATCCAAAAGAACTTAAAGCACAAAGAGAAACCAATTCATCAAGGATTAAGACTTGCATTCAATCAATATCCAAAAGAACTTAAATTACAAAAAGAAACCAATTCATTAAGGATTAAGACTTGCTTCCAATCAATCTCCAAAAGAACTTAAAGGACAAAGAGAAACCAATTCATCAAGGATTAAGACTTGCTTTCAATCAATATCCAAAAGAACTTAAATTACAAAGAGAAACCAATTCATTAAGGACTCAGACTTGCTTTCAATCAATGGCCAAAAGAACTTAAGAACAAAAGAAACCAATTCATCAAGGATTAAGACTTGCTTCAATCAATATCTTAAATTCAAAAAGAACTTAAGACTTGCTTTCAATCAATATCAAAGAACATAAAGAACAAAGAGAAACCAATTCATCAAGGATTAAGACTTGCATTCAATCAATATCCAAAAGAACTTAAATTACAAAAAAAACCAATTCATTAAGGATTAAGACTTGCTTCCAATCAATCTCCAAAAGAACTTAAATTACAAAGAGAAACCAATTCATCAAGGATTAAGACTTGCATTCAATCAATATCCAAAAGAACTTAAAGAACAAAGAGAAACCAATTCATCAAGGATTAAGACTTGCATTCAATCAATATCCAAAAGAACTTAAATTAGAAAATGAAACCAATTCATTAAGGATTAAGACTTGCTTTCAATCAATGGCCAAAAGAACTTAAAGAACAAAGAGAAACCAATTCATCAAGGATTAAGACTTGCATTCAATCAATATCCAAAAGAACTTAAATTACAAAAAGAAACCAATTCATTAAGGATTAAGACTTGCTTCCAATCAATCTCCAAAAGAACTTAAAGAACAAAGAGAAACCAATTCATCAAGGATTAAGACTTGCATTCAATCAATATCCAAAAGAACTTAAATTACAAAAAGAAACCAATTCATTAAGGATTAAGACTTGCTTCCAATCAATCTCCAAAAGAACTTAAAGGTCAAAGAGAAACCAATTCATCAAGGATTAAGACTTGCTTTCAATCAATATCCAAGGGATCTTAAAGCACAAAGAGAAACCAATTCATCAAGGATTAAGACTTGCATTCAATCAATATCCAAAAGAACTTAAATTACAAAAAGAAACCAATTCATTAAGGATTAAGACTTGCTTCCAATCAATCTCCAAAAGAACTTAAAGGACAAAGAGAAACCAATTCATCAAGGATTAAGACTTGCTTTCAATCAATATCCAAAAGAACTTAAATTACAAAAAGAAACCAATTCATTAAGGACTAAGACTTGCTTTCAATCAATGGCCAAAAGAACTTAAAGAACAAAGAGAAACCAATTCATCAAGGATTAAGACTTGCATTCAATCAATATCCAAAAGAACTTAAATTACAAAAAGAAACCAATTCATTAAGGATTAAGACTTGCTTTCAATCAATCTCCAAAAGAACTTAAAGGACAAAGAGAAACCAATTCATCAAGGATTAAGACTTGCTTTCAATCAATATCCAAAAGAACTTAAATTACAAAAAGAAACCAATTCATTAAGGACTAAGACTTGCTTTCAATCAATGGCCAAAAGAACTTAAAGAACAAAGAGAAACCAATTCATCAAGGATTAAGACTTGCATTCAATCAATATCCAAAAGAACTTAAATTACAAAAAGAAACCAATTCATTAAGGATTAAGACTTGCTTCCAATCAATCTCCAAAAGAACTTAAAGGTCAAAGAGAAACCAATTCATCAAGGATTAAGACTTGCTTTCAATCAATATCCAAAAGAACTTAAAGCGCAAAGAGAAACCAATTCATCAAGGATTAAGACTTGCATTCAATCAATATCCAAAAGAACTTAAATTACAAAAGAAAACCAATTCATTAAGGATTAAGACTTGCTTCCAATCAATCTCCAAAAGAACTTAAAGGACAAAGAGAAACCAATTCATCAAGGATTAAGACTTGCTTTCAATCAATATCCAAAAGAACTTAAATTACAAAAAGAAACCAATTCATTAAGGACTAAGACTTGCTTTCAATCAATGGCCAAAAGAACTTAAAGAACAAAGAGAAACCAATTCATCAAGGATTAAGACTTGCATTCAATCAATATCCAAAAGAACTTAAATTACAAAAAGAAACCAATTCATTAAGGATTAAGACTTGCTTTCAATCAATGGCCAAAAGAACTTAAAGAACAAAGAGAAACCAATTCATCAAGGATTAAGACTTGCATTCAATCAATATCCAAAAGAACTTAAATTACAAAAAGAAACCAATTCATTAAGGATTAAGACTTGCATTCAATCAATATCCAAAAGAACTTAAAGAACAAAGAGAAACCAATTCATCAAGGATTAAGACTTGCTTCCAATCAATCTCCAAAAGAACTTAAGTTACAAAAAGAAACCAATTCATCAAGGATTAAGACTTGCTTTCAATCAATATCCAAGGGAACTTAAAGCACAAAGAGAAACCAATTCATCAAGGATTAAGACTTGCATTCAATCAATATCCAAAAGAACATAAATTACAAAAAGAAACCAATTCATTAAGGATTAAGACTTGCTTCCAATCAATCTCCAAAAGAACTTAAAGGACAAAGAGAAACCAATTCATCAAGGATTAAGACTTGCTTTCAATCAATATCCAAAAGAACTTAAATTACAAAAAGAAACCAATTCATTAAGGATTAAGACTTGCTTTCAATCAATGGCCAAAAGAACTTAAAGAACAAAGAGAAACCAATTCATCAAGGATTAAGACTTGCTTCCAATCAATATCCAAAAGAACTTAAATTACAAAAAGAAACCAATTCATTAAGGATTAAGACTTGCTTTCAATCAATATCCAAGGGAACTTAAAGAACAAAGAGAAACCAATTCATCAAGGATTAAGACTTGCTTTCAATCAAAATCCAAAAGAACTTAAATTACAAAAAGAAACCAATTCATTAAGGACTAAGACTTGCTTTCAATCAATGGCCAAAAGAACTTAAAGAACAAAGAGAAACCAATTCATCAAGGATTAAGACTTGCATTCAATCAATATCCAAAAGAACTTAAATTACAAAAAGAAACCAATTCATTAAGGATTAAGACTTGCTTTCAATCAATGGCCAAAAGAACTTAAAGAACAAAGAGAAACCAATTCATCAAGGATTAAGACTTGCATTCAATCAATATCCAAAAGAACTTAAACTACAAAATGAAACCAGTTCATTAAGGATAAAGACTTGCATTCAATCAATATCCAAAAGAACTTAAAGAACAAAGAGAAACCAATTCATCAAGGATTAAGACTTGCTTCCAATCAATCTCCAAAAGAACTTAATGGTCAAAGGGAAACCAATTCATCAAGGATTAAGACTTGCTTTCAATCAATATCCAAAAGAACTTAAATTACAAAGAGAAACCAATTCATTAAGGATTAAGACTTGCATTCAATCAATCTCCAAAAGAACTTAAAGGACAAAGAGAAACCAATTCATCAAGGATTAAGACTTGCTTTCAATCAATATCCAAAAGAACTTAAATTACAAAAAGAAACCAATTCATTAAGGACTAAGACTTGCTTTCAATCAATGGCCAAAAGAACTTAAAGAACAAAGAGAAACCAATTCATCAAGGATTAAGACTTGCATTCAATCAATATCCAAAAGAACTTAAATTACAAAAAGAAACCAATTCATTAAGGATTAAGACTTGCTTCCAATCAATCTCCAAAAGAACTTAAAGGACAAAAAGAAACCAATTCATTAAGGATTAAGACTTGCTTTCAATCAATATCCAAAAGAACTTAAATTACAAAGAGAAACCAATTCATCAAGGATTAAGACTTGCATTCAATCAATATCCAAAAGAACTTAAATTACAAAGAGAAACCAATTCATTAAGGATTAAGACTTGCTTCCAATCAATCTCCAAAAGAACTTTAAGGTCAAAGAGAAACCAATTCATCAAGGATTAAGACTTGCTTTCAATCAATATCCAAAAGAACTTAAAGAACAAAGAGAAACCAATTCATCAAGGATTAAGACTTGCATTCAATCAATATCCAAAAGAACTTAAATTACAAAAAGAAACCAATTCATTAAGGATTAAGACTTGCTTCTAATCAATCTCCAAAAGAACTTAAAGGACAAAGAGAAACCAATTCATCAAGGATTAAGACTTGCTTTCAATCAATATCCAAAAGAACTTAAATTACAAAAAGAAACCAATTCATTAAGGATTAAGACTTGCTTTCAATCAATATCCAAAAGAACTTAAAGAACAAAGAGAAACCAATTCATCAAGGATTAAGACTTGCATTCAATCAATATCCAAAAGAACTTAAATTACAAAAAGAAACCAATTCATTAAGGATTAAGACTTGCTTTCAATCAATGGCCAAAAGAACTTAAAGAACAAAGAGAAACCAATTCATCAAGGATTAAGACTTGCATTCAATCAATATCCAAAAGAACTTAAATTACAAAAAGAAACCAATTC
This sequence comes from Pterocarpus macrocarpus, assembly GCA_031439585.1. Lineage (NCBI taxonomy): Eukaryota > Viridiplantae > Streptophyta > Magnoliopsida > Fabales > Fabaceae > Pterocarpus > Pterocarpus macrocarpus. Next base: position 593,114 of record JAVHNN010000581.1, read on the forward strand.
ATTAAGGATTAAGACTTGCTTTCAATCAATATCCAAAAGAACTTAAAGAACAAAGAGAAACCAAATCATCAAGGATTAAGACTTGCTTTCAATCAATATCCAAAAGAACTTAAATTACAAAGAGAAACCAATTCATCAAGGATTAAGACTTGCTTTCAATCAATATCCAAAAGAACTTAAATTACAAAAAGAAACCAATTCATCAAGGATTAAGACTTGCTTTCAATCAATATCCAAAAGAACTTAAATTACAAAGAGAAACCAATTCATCAAGGATTAAGACTTGCATTCAATCAATATCCAAAAGAACTTAAATTACAAAAAGAAACCAATTCATTAAGGATTAAGACTTGCTTACAATCAATCTCCAAAAGAACTTGAAGGACAAAGAGAAACCAATTCATCAAGGATTAAGACTTGCTTTCAATCAATATCCAAAAGAACTTAAATTACAAAGAGAAACCAATTCATTAAGGATTAAGACTTGCTTTCAATCAATGGCCAAAAGAACTTAAAGAACAAAGAGAAACCAATTCATCAAGGATTAAGACTTGCATTCAATCAATATCCAAAAGAACTTAAATTACAAAAAGAAACCAATTCATTAAGGATTAAGACTTGCTTTCAATCAATGGCCAAAAGAACTTAAAGAACAAAGAGAAACCAATTCATCAAGGATTAAGACTTGCATTCAATCAATATCCAAAAGAACTTAAATTACAAAAAGAAACCAATTCATTAAGGACTAAGACTTGCTTTCAATCAATGGCCAAAAGAACTTAAAGAACAAAGAGAAACCAATTCATCAAGGATTAAGACTTGCTTTCAATCAATATCCAAAAGAACTTAAATTACAAAGAGAAACGAATTCATCAAGGATTAAGACTTACTTCCAATCAATGGCCAAAAGAACTTAAAGAAGAAAGAGAAACCAAATCATCAAGGATTAAGACATGCTTCCAATCAATCTCCAAAAGAACTTAAGTTACAAAAAGAAACCAATTCATCAAGGATTAAGACTTGCATTCAATCAATATCCAAAAGAACTTAAATTACAAAAAGAAACCAATTCATTAAGGATTAAGACTTGCTTCCAATCAATCTCCAAAAGAACTTAAAGGACAAAGAGAAACCAATTCATCAAGGATTAAGACTTGATTCAATCAATATCCAAAAGAACTTAAATTACAAAAAGAAACCAATTCATTAAGGACTAAGACTTGCTTTCAATCAATGGCCAAAAGAACTTAAAGAACAAAGAGAAACCAATTCATCAAGGATTAAGACTTGCATTCAATCAATATCCAAAAGAACTTAAATTACAAAAAGAAACCAATTCATTAAGGACTAAGACTTGCTTTCAATCAATGGCCAAAAGAACTTAAAGAACAAGGAGAAACCAATTCATCAAGGATTAAGACTTGCATTCAATCAATATCCAAAAGAACTTAAATTACAAAAAGAAACCAATTCATTAAGGATTAAGACTTGCATTCAATCAATATCCAAAAGAACTTAAAGAACAAAGAGAAACCAATTCATCAAGGATTAAGACTTGCATTCAATCAATATCCAAAAGAACTTAAAGGTCAAAGAGAAACCAATTCATCAAGGATTAAGACTTGCTTTCAATCAATATCCAAAAGAACTTAAATTACAAAAAGAAACCAAATCATCAAGGATTAAGACATGCTTCCAATCAATCTCCAAAAGAACTTAAGTTACAAAAAGAAACCAATTCATCAAGGATTAAGACTTGCATTCAATCAATATCCAAAAGAACTTAAATTACAAAAAGAAACCAATTCATTAAGGATTAAGACTTGCTTTCAATCAATATCCAAAAGAACTTAAAGAACAAAGAGAAACCAATTCATCAAGGATTAAGACTTGCATTCAATCAATATCCAAAAGAACTTAAATTAAAGAGAAACCAATTCAATAAGGATTAAGATTTGCTTCCGATCACTCTCCAAAAGAACTTAAAGGTCAAAGAGAAACCAATTCATCAAGGATTAAGACTTGCTTTCAATCAATATCCAAGGGAACTTAAAGCACAAAGAGAAACCAATTCATCAAGGATTAAGACTTGCATTCAATCAATATCCAAAAGAACTTAAATTACAAAAAGAAACCAATTCATTAAGGATTAAGACTTGCTTCCAATCAATCTCCAAAAGAACTTAAAGGTCAAAGAGAAACCAATTCATCAAGGATTAAGACTTGCTTTCAATCAATATCCAAAAGAACTTAAATTACAAAAAGAAACCAATTCATTAAGGATTAAGACTTGCTTTCAATCAATGGCCAAAAGAACTTAAAGAACAAAGAGAAACCAATTCATCAAGGATTAAGACTTGCTTCCAATCAATATCCAAAAGAACTTAAAAAGAAACCAATTCATCAAGGATTAAGACTTGCATTCAATCAATATCCAAAAGAACTGAAAGGACAAAGAGAAACCAATTCATCAAGGATTAAGACTTGCATTCAATCAATATCCAAAAGAACTTAAATTACAAAAAGAAACCAATTCATCAAGGATTAAGACTTGCATTCAATCAATATCCAAAAGAACTTAAATTACAAAAAGAAACCAATTCATTAAGGATTAAGACTTGCTTTCAATCAATCTCCAAAAGAAATTAAAGGACAAAGAGAAACCAATTCATCAAGGATTAAGACTTGCTTTCAATCAAAATCCAAAAGAACTTAAATTACAAAAAGAAACCAATTCATTAAGGATTAAGACTTGCTTTCAATCAATGGCCAAAAGAACTTAAAGAACAAAGAGAAACCAATTCATCAAGGATTAAGACTTGCATTCAATCAATATCCAAAAGAACTTAAATTACAAAAAGAAACCAATTCATTAAGGATTAAGACTTGCTTTCAATCAATGGCCAAAAGAACTTAAAACACCAAGAGAAACCAATTCATCAAGGATTAAGACTTGCATTCAATCAATATCCAAAAGAACTTAAATTACAAACAGAAACCAATTCATTAAGGATTAAGACTTGCATTCAATCAATATCCAAAAGAACTTAAAGAACAAAGAGAAACCAATTCATCAAGGATTAAGACTTGCTTCCAATCAATCTCCAGAAGAACTGAAAGGTCAAAGAGAAACCAATTCATCAAGGATTAAGACTTGATTCCAATCAATCTCCAAAAGAACTTAAAGCACAAAGAGAAACCAATTCATCAAGGATTAAGACTTGCATTCAATCAATATCCAAAAGAACTTAAATTACAAAAAGAAACCAATTCATTAAGGATTAAGACTTGCTTCCAATCAATCTCCAAAAGAACTTAAAGGACAAAGAGAAACCAATTCATCAAGGATTAAGACTTGCTTTCAATCAATATCCAAAAGAACTTAAATTACAAAAAGAAACCAATTCATTAAGGACTAAGACTTGCTTTCAATCAATGGCCAAAAGAACTTAAAGAACAAAGAGAAACCAATTCATCAAGGATTAAGACTTGCATTCAATCAATATCCAAAAGAACTTAAATTACAAAAGAAATCCAATTCATTAAGGATTAAGACTTGCTTTCAATCAATGGCCAAAAGAACTTAAAGAACAAAGAGAAACCAATTCATCAAGGATTAAGACTTGCATTCAATCAATATCCAAAAGAACTTAAATTACAAAAAGAAACCAATTCATTAAGGATTAAGACTTGCATTCAATCAATATCCAAAAGAACTTAAAGAACAAAGAGAAACCAATTCATCAAGGATTAACACTTGCTTTCAATCAATATCCAAAAGAACTTAAATTACAAAGAGAAACCAATTCATCAAGGATTAAGACTTTCTTCCAATCAATCTCCAAAAGAACTGAAAGCACAAAGAGAAACCAATTCATCAAGGATTAAGACTTGCATTCAATCAATATCCAAAAGAACTTAAATTACAAAAAGAAACCAATTCATCAAGGATTAAGACTTGCTTTCAATCAATATCCAAAAGAACTTAAATTACAAAAAGAAACCAATTCATTAAGGATTAAGACTTGCATTCAATCAATATCCAAAAGAACTTAAAGAACAAAGAGAAACCAATTCATCAAGGATTAAGACTTGCATTCAATCAATATCCAAAAGAACTTAAATTACAAAAAGAAACCAATTCATTAAGGATTAAGACTTGCTTTCTATCAATCTCCAAAAGAACTTAAAGGAACAAAGAGAAACCAATTCATCAAGGATTAAGACTTGCATCCAATGAATCTCCAAAAGAACTTAAAGAACAAAGAGAAACCAATTCATCAAGGATTAAGACTTGCATTCAATCAATATCCAAAAGAACTTAAATTACAAAAAGAAACCAATTCATTAAGGATTAAGACTTGCTTCCAATCAATCTCCAAAAGAACTTAAAGGTCAAAGAGAAACCAAGTCATCAAGGATTAAGACTTGCTTTCAATCAATATCCAAAAGAACTTAAATTACAAAAAGAAACCAATTCATTAAGGACTAAGACTTGCTTTCAATCAATGGCCAAAAGAATTTAATGAGCAAAGAGAAACCAATTCATCAAGGATTAAGACTTGCATTCAATCAATATCCAAAAGAACTTAAATTACAAAATGAAACCAATTCATTAAGGATTAAGACTTGCTTCCAATCAATCTCCAAAAGAACTGAAAGGTCAAAGAGAAACCAATTCATCAAGGATTAAGACTTGCATTCAATCAATATCCAAAAGAACTTAAATTACAAAAGGAAACCAATTCATTAAGGATTAAGACTTGCTTTCAATCAATGGCCAAAAGAACTTAAAGAACAAAGAGAAACCAATTCATCAAGGATTAAGACTTGCATTCAATCAATATCCAAAAGAACTTAAATTACAAAAAGAAACCAATTCATTAAGGATTAAGACTTGCTTCCAATCAATCTCCAAAAGAACTTAAAGGACAAAGAGAAACCAATTCATCAAGGATTAAGACTTGCTTTCAATCAATATCCAAAAGAACTTAAATTACAAAAAGAAACCAATTCATTAAGGATTAAGACTTGCATTCAATCAATATCCAAAAGAACTTAAAGAACAAAGAGAAACCAATTCATCAAGGATTAAGACTTGCTTTCAATCAATATCCAAAAGAACTTAAATTACAAAGAGAAACCAATTCATCAAGGATTAAGACTTGCTTTCAATCAATATCCAAGAGAACTTAAAGCACAAAGAGAAACCAATTCATCAAGGATTAAGACTTGCATTCAATCAATATCCAAAAGAACTTAAATTACAAAAAGAAACCAATTCATTAAGGACTAAGACTTGCTTTCAATCAATGGCCAAAAGAACTTAAAGAACAAAGAGAAACCAATTCATCAAGGATTAAGACTTGCATTCAATCAATATCCAAAAGAACTTAAATTACAAAAAGAAACCAATTCATTAAGGATTAAGACTTGCTTTCAATCAATCTCCAAAAGAACTTAAAGGTCAAAGAGAAACCAATTCATCAAGGATTAAGACTTGCTTTCAATCAATATCCAAAAGAACTTAAAGAACAAAGAGAAACCAATTCATCAAGGATTAAGACTTGCATTCAATCAATATCCAAAAGAACTTAAATTACAAAAAGAAACCAATTCATTAAGGATTAAGACTTGCTTCCAATCAATCTCCAAAAGAACTTAAAGGTCAAAGAGAAACCAATTCATCAAGGATTAAGACTTGCTTTCAATCAATATCCAAAAGAACTTAAAGCACAAAGAGAAACCAATTCATCAAGGATTAAGACTTGCATTCAATCAATATCCAAAAGAACTTAAATTACAAAAAGAAACCAATTCATTAAGGATTAAGACTTGCTTTCAATCAATCTCCAAAAGAACTTAAAGGACAAAGAGAAACCAATTCATCAAGGATTAAGACTTGCTTTCAATCAATATCCAAAAGAACTTAAATTACAAAAAGAAACCAATTCATTAAGGACTAAGACTTGCTTTCAATCAATGGCCAAAAGAACTTAAAGAACAAAGAGAAACCAATTCATCAAGGATTAAGACTTGCATTCAATCAATATCCAAAAGAACTTAAATTACAAAAAGAAACCAATTCATTAAGGATTAAGACTTGCTTCCAATCAATCTCCAAAAGAACTTAAAGGTCAAAGAGAAACCAATTCATCAAGGATTAAGACTTGCTTTCAATCAATATCCAAAAGAACTTAAAGCACAAAGAGAAACCAATTCATCAAGGATTAAGACTTGCATTCAATCAATATCCAAAAGAACTTAAATTACAAAAAGAAACCAATTCATTAAGGATTAAGACTTGCTTTCAATCAATCTCCAAAAGAACTTAAAGAACAAAGAGAAACCAATTCATCAAGGATTAAGACTTGCATTCAATCAATATCCAAAAGAACTTAAATTACAAAAAGAAACCAATTCATTAAGGATTAAGACTTGCTTTCAATCAATCTCCAAAAGAACTTAAAGGACAAAGAGAAACCAATTCATCAAGGATTAAGACTTGCTTTCAATCAATATCCAAAAGAACTTAAATTACAAAAAGAAACCAATTCATTAAGGACTAAGACTTGCTTTCAATCAATGGCCAAAAGAACTTAAAGAACAAAGAGAAACCAATTCATCAAGGATTAAGACTTGCATTCAATCAATATCCAAAAGAACTTAAATTACAAAAAGAAACCAATTCATTAAGGATTAAGACTTGCTTCCAATCAATCTCCAAAAGAACTTCATCAAGGATTAAGACTTGCTTTCAATCAATATCCAAAAGAACTTAAAGCACAAAGAGAAACCAATTCATCAAGGATTAAGACTTGCATTCAATCAATATCCAAAAGAACTTAAATTACAAAAAGAAACCAATTCATTAAGGACTAAGACTTGCTTTCAATCAATGGCCAAAAGAACTTAAAGAACAAAGAGAAACCAATTCATCAAGGATTAAGACTTGCATTCAATCAATATCCAAAAGAACTTAAATTACAAAAAGAAACCAATTCATTAAGGATTAAGACTTGCTTTCAATCAATCTCCAAAAGAACTTAAAGGTCAAAGAGAAACCAATTCATCAAGGATTAAGACTTGCTTTCAATCAATATCCAAGAGAACTTAAAGCACAAAGAGAAACCAATTCATCAAGGATTAAGACTTGCATTCAATCAATATCCAAAAGAACTTAAATTACAAAAAGAAACCAATTCATTAAGGATTAAGACTTGCTTCCAATCAATCTCCAAAAGAACTTAAAGGTCAAAGAGAAACCAATTCATCAAGGATTAAGACTTGCTTTCAATCAATATCCAAAAGAACTTAAAGCACAAAGAGAAACCAATTCATCAAGGATTAAGACTTGCATTCAATCAATATCCAAAAGAACTTAAATTACAAAAAGAAACCAATTCATTAAGGATTAAGACTTGCTTCCAATCAATCTCCAAAAGAACTTAAAGGACAAAGAGAAACCAATTCATCAAGGATTAAGACTTGCTTTCAATCAATATCCAAAAGAACTTAAATTACAAAAAGAAACCAATTCATTAAGGACTAAGACTTGCTTTCAATCAATGGCCAAAAGAACTTAAAGAACAAAGAGAAACCAATTCATCAAGGATTAAGACTTGCATTCAATCAATATCCAAAAGAACTTAAATTACAAAAAGAAACCAATTCATTAAGGATTAAGACTTGCTTCCAATCAATCTCCAAAAGAACTTAAAGGTCAAAGAGAAACCAATTCATCAAGGATTAAGACTTGCTTTCAATCAATATCCAAAAGAACTTAAAGCACAAAGAGAAACCAATTCATCAAGGATTAAGACTTGCATTCAATCAATATCCAAAAGAACTTAAATTACAAAAAGAAACCAATTCATTAAGGATTAAGACTTGCTTTCAATCAATGGCCAAAAGAACTTAAAGAACAAAGAGAAACCAATTCATCAAGGATTAAGACTTGCATTCAATCAATATCCAAAAGAACTTAAATTACAAAAAGAAACCAATTCATTAAGGATTAAGACTTGCTTTCAATCAATCTCCAAAAGAACTTAAACTACAAAGAGAAACCAAGTCATCAAAGATTAATGCTTGCTTTCAATCAACATCCAAGAGAGCTTAAAGCACAAAGAGAAACCAATTCATCAAGGATTAAGACTTGCATTCAATCAATATCCAAAAGAACTTAAATTACAAAAAGAAACCAATTCATTAAGGATTAAGACTTGCTTCCAATCAATCTCCAAAAGAACTTAAAGGACAAAGAGAAACCAATTCATCAAGGATTAAGACTTGCTTTCAATCAATATCCAAAAGAACTTAAATTACAAAAAGAAACCAATTCATTAAGGACTAAGACTTGCTTTCAATCAATGGCCAAAAGAACTTAAAGAACAAAGAGAAACCAATTCATCAAGGATTAAGACTTGCATTCAATCAATATCCAAAAGAACTTAAATTACAAAAAGAAACCAATTCATTAAGGATTAAGACTTGCTTCCAATCAATCTCCAAAAGAACTTAAAGGTCAAAGAGAAACCAATTCATCAAGGATTAAGACTTGCTTTCAATCAATATCCAAAAGAACTTAAAGCACAAAGAGAAACCAATTCATCAAGGATTAAGACTTGCATTCAATCAATATCCAAAAGAACTTAAATTACAAAAAGAAACCAATTCATTAAGGATTAAGACTTGCTTCCAATCAATCTCCAAAAGAACTTAAAGGTCAAAGAGAAACCAATTCATCAAGGATTAAGACTTGCTTTCAATCAATATCCAAAAGAACTTAAAGCACAAAGAGAAACCAATTCATCAAGGATTAAGACTTGCATTCAATCAATATCCAAAAGAACTTAAATTACAAAAAGAAACCAATTCATTAAGGATTAAGACTTGCTTCCAATCAATCTCCAAAAGAACTTAAAGGACAAAGAGAAACCAATTCATCAAGGATTAAGACTTGCTTTCAATCAATATCCAAAAGAACTTAAATTACAAAAGGAAACCAATTCATTAAGGACTAAGACTTGCTTTCAATCAATGGCCAAAAGAACTTAAAGAACAAAGAGAAACCAATTCATCAAGGATTAAGACTTGCATTCAATCAATATCCAAAAGAACTTAAATTACAAAAAGAAACCAATTCATTAAGGATTAAGACTTGCTTCCAATCAATCTCCAAAAGAACTTAAAGGTCAAAGAGAAACCAATTCATCAAGGATTAAGACTTGCTTTCAATCAATATCCAAAAGAACTTAAAGCACAAAGAGAAACCAATTCATCAAGGATTAAGACTTGCATTCAATCAATATCCAAAAGAACTTAAATTACAAAAAGAAACCAATTCATTAAGGATTAAGACTTGCTTTCAATCAATCTCCAAAAGAACTTAAAGAACAAAGAGAAACCAATTCATCAAGGATTAAGACTTGCATTCAATCAATATCCAAAAGAACTTAAATTACAAAATCAAACCAATTCATTAAGGATTAAGACTTGCTTTCTATCAATCTCCAAAAGAACTTAAAGGACAAAGAGAAACCAATTCATCAAGGATTAAGACTTGCTTTCAATCAATATCCAAAAGAACTTAAATTACAAAAAGAAACCAATTCATTAAGGACTAAGACTTGCTTTCAATCAATGGCCAAAAGAACTTAAAGAACAAAGAGAAACCAATTCATCAAGGATTAAGACTTGCATTCAATCAATATCCAAAAGAACTTAAATTACAAAAAGAAACCAATTCATTAAGGATTAAGACTTGCTTCCAATCAATCTCCAAAAGAACTTAAAGGTCAAAGAGAAACCAATTCATCAAGGATTAAGACTTGCTTTCAATCAATATCCAAAAGAACTTAAAGCACAAAGAGAAACCAATTCATCAAGGATTAAGACTTGCATTCAATCAATATCCAAAAGAACTTAAATTACAAAAAGAAACCAATTCATTAAGGATTAAGACTTGCTTTCAATCAATCTCCAAAAGAACTTAAAGAACAAAGAGAAACCAATTCATCAAGGATTAAGACTTGCATTCAATCAATATCCAAAAGAACTTAAATTACAAAAAGAAACCAATTCATTAAGGATTAAGACTTGCTTTCAATCAATCTCCAAAAGAACTTAAAGGTCAAAGGGAAACCAATTCATCAAGGATTAAGACTTGCTTTCAATCAATATCCAAAAGAACTTAAATTACAAAAAGAAACCAATTCATTAAGGACTAAGACTTGCTTTCAATCAATGGCCAAAAGAACTTAAAGAACAAAGAGAAACCAATTCATCAAGGATTAAGACTTGCATTCAATCAATATCCAAAAGAACTTAAATTACAAAAAGAAACCAATTCATTAAGGATTAAGACTTGCATTCAATCAATATCCAAAAGAACTTAAAGAACAAAGAGAAACCAATTCATCAAGGATTAAGACTTGCTTCCAATCAATCTCCAAAAGAACTTAAAGGTCAAAGAGAAACCAATTCATCAAGGATTAAGACTTGCTTTCAATCAATATCCAAGGGAGCTTAAAGAACAAAGAGAAACTAATTCATCAAGGATTAAGACTTGCATTCAATCAATATCCAAAAGAACTTAAATTACAAAAAGAAACCAATTCATTAAGGATTAAGACTTGCTTCCAATCAATCTCCAAAAGAACTTAAAGGTCAAAGAGAAACCAAGTCATCAAGGATTAAGACTTGCTTTCAATCAATATCCAAAAGAACTTAAAGCACAAAGAGAAACCAATTCATCAAGGATTAAGACTTGCATTCAATCAATATCCAAAAGAACTTAAATTACAAAAAGAAACCAATTCATTAAGGATTAAGACTTGCTTCCAATCAATCTCCAAAAGAACTTAAAGGACAAAGAGAAACCAATTCATCAAGGATTAAGACTTGCTTTCAATCAATATCCAAAAGAACTTAAATTACAAAAAGAAACCAATTCATTAAGGACTAAGACTTGCTTTCAATCAATGGCCAAAAGAACTTAAAGAACAAACAAAACCAATTCATTAACGATTAATTCATCAAGGATTAAGACTTGCATTCAATCAATATCCAAAAGAACTTAAATTACAAAAAGAAACCAATTCATTAAGGATTAAGACTTGCTTCGAATCAATGTACAAAAGAACATAAAGGACAAAGAGAAACCAATTCATCAAGGATTAACACTTGCTTTCAATCAAAATCCAAAAGAACTTAAATTACAAAAAGAAACCAATTCATCAAGGATTAAGACTTGCATTCAATCAATATCCAAAAGAACTTAAAGAACAAAGAGAAACCAATTCATCAAGGATTAAGACTTGCTTCCAATCAATCTCCAAAAGAACTTAAAGGTCAAAGAGAAACCAATTCATCAAGGATTAAGACTTGCATTCAATCAATATCCAAAAGAACTTAAAGCACAAAGAGAAACCAATTCATCAAGGATTAAGACTTGCATTCAATCAATATCCAAAAGAACTTAAATTACAAAAAGAAACCAATTCATTAAGGATTAAGACTTGCTTCCAATCAATCTCCAAAAGAACTTAAAGGACAAAGAGAAACCAATTCATCAAGGATTAAGACTTGCTTTCAATCAATATCCAAAAGAACTTAAATTACAAAATGAATCCAATTCATTAAGGACTAAGACTTGCTTTCAATCAATGGCCAAAAGAACTTAAAGAACAAAGAGAAACCAATTCATCAAGGATTAAGACTTGCATTCAATCAATATCCAAAAGAACTTAAATTACAAAAAGAAACCAATTCATTAAGGATTAAGACTTGCTTCCAATCAATCTCCAAAAGAACTTAAAGGTCAAAGAGAAACCAATTCATCAAGGATTAAGACTTGCATTCAATCAATATCCAAAAGAACTTAAAGCGCAAAGAGAAACCAATTCATCAAGGATTAAGACTTGCATTCAATCAATATCCAAAAGAACTTAAATTACAAAAAGAAACCAATTCATTAAGGATTAAGACTTGCTTCCAATCAATCTCCAAAAGAACTTAAAGGTCAAAGAGAAACCAATTCATCAAGGATTAAGACTTGCTTTCAATCAATATCCAAAAGAACTTAAATTACAAAGAGAAACCAATTCATTAAGGATTAAGACTTGCATTCAATCAATATCCAAAAGAACTTAAAGAACAAAGAGAAACCAATTCATCAAGGATTAAGACTTGCATTCAATCAATATCCAAAAGAACTTAAATTACAAAAAGAAACCAATTCATTAAGGATTAAGACTTGCTTTCAATCAATCTCCAAAAGAACTGAAAGGTCAAAGAGAAACCAATTCATCAAGGATTAAGACTTGCATTCAATCAATATCCAAAAGAACTTAAATTACAAAAAGAAACCAATTCATTAAGGATTAAGACTTGCTTTCAATCAATGGCCAAAAGAACTTAAAGAACAAAGAGAAACCAATTCATCAAGGATTAAGACTTGCATTCAATCAATATCCAAAAGAACTTAAATTACAAAAAGAAACCAATTCATTAAGGATTAAGACTTGCTTTCTATCAATCTCCAAAAGAACTTAAAGGACAAAGAGAAACCAATTCATCAAGGATTAAGACTTGCTTTCAATCAATATCCAAAAGAACTTAAATTACAAAAAGAAACCAATTCATTAAGGACTAAGACTTGCTTTCAATCAATGGCCAAAAGAACTTAAAGAACAAAGAGAAACCAATTCATCAAGGATTAAGACTTGCATTCAATCAATATCCAAAAGAACTTAAATTACAAAAAGAAACCAATTCATTAAGGATTAAGACTTGCTTCCAATCAATCTCCAAAAGAACTTAAAGGTCAAAGAGAAACCAATTCATCAAGGATTAAGACTTGCTTTCAATCAATATCCAAAAGAACTTAAAGCACAAAGAGAAACCAATTCATCAAGGATTAAGACTTGCATTCAATCAATATCCAAAAGAACTTAAATTACAAAAAGAAACCAATTCATTAAGGATTAAGACTTGCTTGCAATCAATCTCCAAAAGAACTTAAAGGACAAAGAGAAACCAATTCATCAAGGATTAATACTTGCTTTCAATCAATATCCAAAAGAACTTAAATTACAAAAAGAAACCAATTCATTAAGGATTAAGACTTGCATTCAATCAATATCCAAAAGAACTTAAAGAACAAAGAGAAACCAATTCATCAAGGATTAAGACTTGCTTTCAATCAATATCCAAAAGAACTTAAATTACAAAGAGAAACCAATTCATCAAGGATTAAGACTTGCCTCCAATCATTCTCCAAAAGAACTTAAAGTGAAAAGAGAAACCAATTCATCAAGGATTAAGACTTGCATTCAATCAATATCCAAAAGAACTTAAATTACAAAAAGAAACCAATTCATTAAGGACTAAGACTTGCTTTCAATCAATGGCCAAAAGAACTTAAAGAACAAAGAGAAACCAATTCATCAAGGATTAAGACTTGCATTCAATCAATATCCAAAAGAACTTAAATTACAAAAAGAAACCAATTCATTAAGGATTAAGACTTGCATTCAATCAATATCCAAAAGAACTTAAAGGACAAAGAGAAACCAATTCATCAAGGATTAACACTTGCTTTCAATCAATATCCAAAAGAACTTAAATTACAAAGAGAAACCAATTCATCAAGGATTAAGACTTGCTTTCAATCAATATCCAAAAGAACTTAAAGAACAAAGAGAAACCAATTCATCAAGGATTAAGACTTGCATTCAATCAATATCCAAAAGAACTTAAATTACAAAAAGAAACCAATTCATTAAGGATTAAGACTTGCTTTCTATCAATCTCCAAAAGAACTTAAAGGACAAAGAGAAACCAATTCATCAAGGATTAAGACTTGCTTTCAATCAATATCCAAAAGAACTTAAATTACAAAAAGAAACCAATTCATTAAGGACTAAGACTTGCTTTCAATCAATGGCCAAAAGAACTTAAAGAACAAAGAGAAACCAATTCATCAAGGATTAAGACTTGCATTCAATCAATATCCAAAAGAACTTAAATTACAAAAAGAAACCAATTCATTAAGGATTAAGACTTGCTTTCAATCAATCTCCAAAAGAACTTAATGGTCAAAGATAAACCAAGTCATCAAGGATTAACACTTACTTTCAACCAATATCCAAAAGAACTTAAGAACAAAGAGAAACCAATTCATCAAGGATTAAGACTTGCATTCAATCAATATCCAAAAGAACTTAAATTACAAAAAGAAACCAATTCATTAAGGATTAAGACTTGCTTTCAATCAATGGCCAAAAGAACTTAAAGAACAAAGAGAAACCAATTCATCAAGGATTAAGACTTGCATTCAATCAATATCCAAAAGAACTTAAATTACAAAAAGAAACCAATTCATTAAGGATTAAGACTTGCTTCCAATCAATCTCCAAAAGAACTTAAAGGTCAAAGAGAAACCAAGTCATCAAGGATTAAGACTTGCTTTCAATCAATGGCTAAAAGAACTTGAAGCACAAAGAGAAACCAATTCATCAAGGATTAAGACTTGCATTCAATCAATATCCAAAAGAACTTAAATTACAAAAAGAAACCAATTCATTAAGGATTAAGACTTGCTTCCAATCAATCTCCAAAAGAACTTAAAGGACAAAGAGAAACCAATTCATCAAGGATTAAGACTTGCTTTCAATCAATATCCAAAAGAACTTAAATTACAAAAAGAAACCAATTCATTAAGGACTAAGACTTGCTTTCAATCAATGGCCAAAAGAACTTAAAGAACAAAGAGAAACCAATTCATCAAGGATTAAGACTTGCATTCAATCAATATCCAAAAGAACTTAAATTACAAAAAGAAACCAATTCATTAAGGATTAAGACTTGCTTTCAATCAATCTCCAAAAGAACTTAAAGGTCAAAGAGAAACCAAGTCATCAAGGATTAAGACTTGCTTTCAATCAATATCCTAGGGAGCTTGAAGCACAAAGAGAAACCAATTCATCAAGGATTAAGACTTGCATTCAATCAATATCCAAAAGAACTTAAATTACAAAAAGAAACCAATTCATTAAGGATTAAGACTTGCTTCCAATCAATCTCCAAAAGAACTTAAAGGTCAAAGAGAAACCAATTCATCAAGGATTAAGACTTGCTTTCAATCAATATCCAAAAGAACTTAAATTACAAAGAGAAACCAATTCATTAAGGATTAAGACTTGCTTTCAATCAATGGCCAAAAGAACTTAAAGAACAAAGAGAAACCAATTCATCAAGGATTAAGACTTGCATTCAATCAATATCCAAAAGAACTTAAATTACAAAAAGAAACCAATTCATTAAGGATTAAGACTTGCTTCCAATCAATCTCCAAAAGAACTGAAAGGTCAAAGAGAAACCAATTCATCAAGGATTAAGACTTGCATTCAATCAATATCCAAAAGAACTTAAATTACAAAAAGAAACCAATTCATTAAGGATTAAGACTTGCTTTCAATCAATGGCCAAAAGAACTTAAAGAACAAAGAGAAACCAATTCATCAAGGATTAAGACTTGCATTCAATCAATATCCAAAAGAACTTAAATTACAAAAAGAAACCAATTCATTAAGGATTAAGACTTGCTTTCAATCAATCTCCAAAAGAACTTAAAGGACAAAGAGAAACCAATTCATCAAGGATTAAGACTTGCTTTCAATCAAAATCCAAAAGAACTTAAATTACAAAAAGAAACCAATTCATTAAGGACTAAGACTTGCTTTCAATCAATGGCCAAAAGAACTTAAAGAACAAAGAGAAACCAATTCATCAAGGATTAAGACTTGCATTCAATCAATATCCAAAAGAACTTAAATTACAAAAAGAAACCAATTCATCAAGGATTAAGACTTGCTTTCAATCAATATCCAAAAGAACTTAAATTACAAAAAGAAACCAATTCATTAAGGACTAAGACTTGCTTTCAATCAATGGCCAAAAGAACTTAAAGAACAAAGAGAAACCAATTCATCAAGGATTAAGACTTGCATTCAATCAATATCCAAAAGAACTTAAATTACAAAAAGAAACCAATTCATTAAGGATTAAGACTTGCTTCCAATCAATCTCCAAAAGAACTTAAAGGTCAAAGAGAAACCAATTCATCAAGGATTAAGACTTGCTTTCAATCAATATCCAAAAGAACTTAAAACACAAAGAGAAACCAATTCATCAAGGATTAAGACTTGCATTCAATCAATATCCAAAAGAACTTAAATTACAAAAAGAAACCAATTCATTAAGGATTAAGACTTGCTTCCAATCAATCTCCAAAAGAACTTAAAGGTCAAAGAGAAACCAATTCATCAAGGATTAAGACTTGCTTTCAATCAATATCCAAAAGAACTTAAATTACAAAGAGAAACCAATTCATTAAGGACTAAGACTTGCTTTCAATCAATGGCCAAAAGAACTTAAAGAACAAAGAGAAACCAATTCATCAAGGATTAAGACTTGCATTCAATCAATATCCAAAAGAACTTAAATTACAAAACAAAACCAATTCATTAGGGATTAAGACTTGCTTTCAATCAATCTCCAAAAGAACTTAAAGGTCAAAGAGAAACCAATTCATCAAGGATTAAGACTTGCTTTCAATCAATATCCAAAAGAACTTAAATTACAAAAAGAAACCAATTCATTAAGGATTAAGACTTGCTTTCAATCAATATCCAAAAGAACTTAAAAAACAAAGAGAAACCAATTCATCAAGGATTAAGACTTGCTTCCAATCATTTTCCAAAAGAACTTAAAGGTCAAAGAGAAACCAATTCATCAAGGATTAAGACTTGCTTTCAATCAATATCCAAAAGAACTTAAAGCGCAAAGAGAAACCAATTCATCAAGGATTAAGACTTGCATTCAATCAATATCCAAAAGAACTTAAATTACAAAAAGAAACCAATTCATTAAGGACTAAGACTTGCTTTCAATCAATGGCCAAAAGAACTTAAAGAACAAAGAGAAACCAATTCATCAAGGATTAAGACTTGCATTCAATCAATATCCAAAAGAACTTAAATTACAAAAAGAAACCAATTCATTAAGGATTAAGACTTGCTTCCAATCAATCTCCAAAAGAACTTAAAGGCAAAGAGAAACTAATTCATCAAGGATTAAGACCTGCTTTCAATCAATATCCAAAAGAACGTAAATCACAAAGAGAAACCAATTCATTAAGGATTAAGACTTGCTTTCAATCAATGGCCAAAAGAACTTAAAGAACAAAGAGAAACCAATTCATCAAGGATTAAGACTTGCATTCAATCAATATCCAAAAGAACTTAAATTACAAAAAGAAACCAATTCATTAAGGATTAAGACTTGCTTTCAATCAATCTCCAAAAGAACTTAAAGGTCAAAGAGAAACCAATTCATCAAGGATTAAGACTTGCTTTCAATCAATATCCAAAAGAACTTAAAGAACAAAGAGAAACCAATTCATCAAGGATTAAGACTTGCATTCAATCAATATCCAAAAGAACTTAAATTACAAAAAGAAACCAATTCATTAAGGATTAAGACTTGCTTCCAATCAATCTCCAAAAGAACTTAAAGGACAAAGAGAAACCAATTCATCAAGGATTAAGACTTGCTTTCAATCAATATCCAAAAGAACTTAAATTACAAAGAGAAACCAATTCATTAAGGACTAAGACTTGCTTTCAATCAATGGCCAAAAGAACTTAAAGAACAAAGAGAAACCAATTCATCAAGGATTAAGACTTGCATTCAATCAATATCCAAAAGAACTTAAATTACAAAAAGAAACCAATTCATTAAGGATTAAGACTTGCTTTCAATCAATCTCCAAAAGAACTTAAAGGTCAAAGGGAAACCAATTCATCAAGGATTAAGACTTGCTTTCAATCAATATCCAAAAGAACTTAAATTACAAAAAGAAACCAATTCATTAAGGATTAAGACTTGCATTCAATCAATATCCAAAAGAACTTAAAGAACAAAGAGAAACCAATTCATCAAGGATTAAGACTTGCTTTCAATCAATATCCAAAAGAACATAAATTACAAAAAGAAGCCAATTCATTAAGGATTAAGACTTGCTTCCAATCAATCTCCAAACGAACATAAAGTGGAAAGAGAAACCAATTCATCAAGGATTAAGACTTGCATTCAATCAATATCCAAAAGAACTTAAATTACAAAAAGAAACCAATTCATTAAGGACTAAGACTTGCTTTCAATCAATGGCCAAAAGAACTTAAAGAACAAAGAGAAACCAATTCATCAAGGATTAAGACTTGCATTCAATCAATATCCAAAAGAACTTAAATTACAAAAAGAAACCAATTCATTAAGGATTAAGACTTGCTTCCAATCAATCTCCAAAAGAACTTAAAGGTCAAAGAGAAACCAATTCATCAAGGATTAAGACTTGCTTTCAATCAATATCCAAGGGAACTTAAAGCACAAAGAGAAACCAATTCATCAAGGATTAAGACTTGCATTCAATCAATATCCAAAAGAACTTAAATTACAAAAAGAAACCAATTCATTAAGGATTAAGACTTGCTTCCAATCAATCTCCAAAAGAACTTAAAGGACAAAGAGAAACCAATTCATCAAGGATTAAGACTTGCTTTCAATCAATATCCAAAAGAACTTAAATTACAAAAAGAAACCAATTCATTAAGGACTAAGACTTGCTTTCAATCAATGGCCAAAAGAACTTAAAGAACAAAGAGAAACCAATTCATCAAGGATTAAGACTTGCATTCAATCAATATCCAAAAGAACTTAAATTACAAAAAGAAACCAATTCATTAAGGATTAAGACTTGCTTCCAATCAATCTCCAAAAGAACTTAAAGGTCAAAGAGAAACCAATTCATCAAGGATTAAGACTTGCTTTCAATCAATATCCAAAAGAACTTAAAGCACAAAGAGAAACCAATTCATCAAGGATTAAGACTTGCATTCAATCAATATCCAAAAGAACTTAAATTACAAAAAGAAACCAATTCATTAAGGATTAAGACTTGCTTCCAATCAATCTCCAAAAGAACTTAAAGGTCAAAGAGAAACCAATTCATCAAGGATTAAGACTTGCTTTCAATCAATATCCAAAAGAACTTAAAGCACAAAGAGAAACCAATTCATCAAGGATTAAGACTTGCATTCAATCAATATCCAAAAGAACTTAAATTACAAAAAGAAACCAATTCATTAAGGATTAAGACTTGCTTCCAATCAATCTCCAAAAGAACTTAAAGGACAAAGAGAAACCAATTCATCAAGGATTAAGACTTGCTTTCAATCAATATCCAAAAGAACTTAAATTACAAAAAGAAACCAATTCATTAAGGACTAAGACTTGCTTTCAATCAATGGCCAAAAGAACTTAAAGAACAAAGAGAAACCAATTCATCAAGGATTAAGACTTGCATTCAATCAATATCCAAAAGAACTTAAATTACAAAAAGAAACCAATTCATTAAGGATTAAGACTTGCTTCCAATCAATCTCCAAAAGAACTTAAAGGTCAAAGAGAAACCAATTCATCAAGGATTAAGACTTGCTTTCAATCAATATCCAAGAGAACTTAAAGCACAAAGAGAAACCAATTCATCAAGGATTAAGACTTGCATTCAATCAATATCCAAAAGAACTTAAATTACAAAAAGAAACCAATTCATTAAGGATTAAGACTTGCTTTCAATCAATCTCCAAAAGAACTTAAAGGTCAAAGAGAAACCAATTCATCAAGGATTAAGACTTGCTTTCAATCAATAACCAAGAGAACTTAAAGTACAAAGAGGAACCAATTCATCAAGGATTAAGACTTGCATTCAATCAATATCCAAAAGAACTTAAATTACAAAATAAACCAATTCATTAAGGATTAAGACTTGCTTCCAATCAATCTCCAAAAGAACTTAAAGGACAAAGAGAAACCAATTCATCAAGGATTAAGACTTGCTTTCAATCAATATCCAAAAGAACTTAAATTACAAATAAAACCAATTCATTAAGGACTAAGACTTGCTTTCAATCAATGGCCAAAAGAACTTAAAGAACAAAGAGAAACCAATTCATCAAGGATTAAGACTTGCATTCAATCAATATCCAAAAGAACTTAAATTACAAAAAGAAACCAATTCATTAAGGATTAAGACTTGCTTTCAATCAATCTCCAAAAGAACTTAAAGGTCAAAGAGAAACCAATCCATCAAGGATTAAGACTTGCTTTCAATCAATATCCAAAAGAACTTAAAGGACAAAGAGAAACCAATTCATCAAGGATTAAGACTTGCATTCAATCAATATCCAAAAGAACTTAAATTACAAAAAGAAACCAATTCATTAAGGATTAAGACTTGCTTTCAATCAATCTCCAAAAGAACTTAAAGGTCAAAGAGAAACCAATTCATCAAGGATTAAGACTTGCTTTCAATCAATATCCAAAAGAACTTAAATTACAAAGAGAAACCAATTCATCAAGGATTAAGACTTGCATTCAATCAATATCCAAAAGAACTTAAATTACAAAAAGAAACCAATTCATTAAGGATTAAGACTTGCTTCCAATCAATCTCCAAAAGAACTTAAAGAACAAAGAGAAACCAATTCATCAAGGATTAAGACTTGCATTCAATCAATATCCAAAAGAACTTAAATTACAAAAAGAAACCAATTCATTAAGGATTAAGACTTGCTTTCAATCAATCTCCAAAAGAACTTAAAGGTCAAAGAGAAACCAAGTCATCAAGGATTAACACTTGCTTTCAACCAATATCCAAAAGAACTTAAAGCACAAAGAGAAACCAATTCATCAAGGATTAAGACTTGCATTCAATCAATATCCAAAAGAACTTAAATTACAAAAAGAAACCAATTCATTAAGGATTAAGACTTGCATTCAATCAATATCCAAAAGAACTTAAAGAACAAAGAGAAACCAATTCATCAAGGATTAAGACTTGCTTCCAATCAATATCCAAAAGAACTTAAAGGTCAAAGAGAAACCAATTCATCAAGGATTAAGACTTGCTTTCAATCAATATCCAAAAGAACTTAAAGCACAAAGAGAAACCAATTCATCAAGGATTAAGACTTGCATTCAATCAATATCCAAAAGAACTTAAATTACAAAAAGAAACCAATTCATTAAGGACTAAGACTTGCTTTCAATCAATGGCCAAAAGAACTTAAAGAACAAAGAGAAACCAATTCATCAAGGATTAAGACTTGCATTCAATCAATATCCAAAAGAACTTAAATTACAAAAAGAAACCAATTCATTAAGGATTAAGACTTGCTTCCAATCAATCTCCAAAAGAACTTAAAGGTCAAAGAGAAACCAATTCATCAAGGATTAAGACTTGCTTTCAATCAATATCCAAAAGAACTTAAAGCACAAAGAGAAACCAATTCATCAAGGATTAAGACTTGCATTCAATCAATATCCAAAAGAACTTAAATTACAAAAAGAAACCAATTCATTAAGGATTAAGACTTGCTTCCAATCAATCTCCAAAAGAACTTAAAGGACAAAGAGAAACCAATTCATCAAGGATTAAGACTTGCTTTCAATCAATATCCAAAAGAACTTAAATTACAAAAAGAAACCAATTCATTAAGGACTAAGACTTGCTTTCAATCAATGGCCAAAAGAACTTAAAGAACAAAGAGAAACCAATTCATCAAGGATTAAGACTTGCATTCAATCAATATCCAAAAGAACTTAAATTACAAAAAGAAACCAATTCATTAAGGATTAAGACTTGCTTTCAATCAATCTCCAAAAGAACTTAAAGGTCAAAGAGAAACCAATTCATCAAGGATTAAGACTTGCTTTCAATCAATGGCCAAAAGAACTTAAAGCACAAAGAGAAACCAATTCATCAAGGATTAAGACTTGCATTCAATCAATATCCAAAAGAACTTAAATTACAAAAAGAAACCAATTCATTAAGGATTAAGACTTGCTTCCAATCAATCTCCAAAAGAACTTAAAGGACAAAGAGAAACCAATTCATCAAGGATTAAGACTTGCTTTCAATCAATATCCAAAAGAACTTAAATTACAAAAAAAACCAATTCATTAAGGACTAAGACTTGCTTTCAATCAATGGCCAAAAGAACTTAAAGAACAAAGAGAAACCAATTCATCAAGGATTAAGACTTGCATTCAATCAATATCCAAAAGAACTTAAATTACAAAAAGAAACCAATTCATTAAGGATTAAGACTTGCTTCCAATCAATCTCCAAAAGAACTTAAAGGACAAAGAGAAACCAATTCATCAAGGATTAAGACTTGCTTTCAATCAATATCCAAAAGAACTTAAATTACAAAAAGAAACCAATTCATTAAGGACTAAGACTTGCTTTCAATCAATGGCCAAAAGAACTTAAAGAACAAAGAGAAACCAATTCATCAAGGATTAAGACTTGCATTCAATCAATATCCAAAAGAACTTAAATTACAAAAAGAAACCAATTCATTAAGGATTAAGACTTGCTTCCAATCAATCTCCAAAAGAACTTAAAGGTCAAAGAGAAACCAATTCATCAAGGATTAAGACTTGCTTTCAATCAATATCCAAAAGAACTTAAATCACAAAGAGAAACCAATTCATCAAGGATTAAGACTTGCATTCAATCAATATCCAAAAGAACTTAAATTACAAAAGAAACCAATTCATTAAGGATTAAGACTTGCTTCCAATCAATCTCCAAAAGAACTTAAAGGACAAAGAGAAACCAATTCATCAAGGATTAAGACTTGCTTTCAATCAATATCCAAAAGAACTTAAATTACAAAAAGAAACCAATTCATTAAGGACTAAGACTTGCTTTCAATCAATGGCCAAAAGAACTTAAAGAACAAAGAGAAACCAATTCATCAAGGATTAAGACTTGCATTCAATCAATATCCAAAAGAACTTAAATTACAAAAAGAAACCAATTCATTAAGGACTAAGACTTGCTTTCAATCAATGGCCAAAAGAACTTAAAGGACAAAGAGAAACCAATTCATCAAGGATTAAGACTTGCTTTCAATCAATATCCAAAAGAACTTAAATTACAAAAAGAAACCAATTCATTAAGGATTAAGACTTGCATTCAATCAATATCCAAAAGAACTTAAAGAACAAAGAGAAACCAATTCATCAAGGATTAAGACTTGCTTCCAATCAATCTCCAAAAGAACTTAAAGGTCAAAGAGAAACCAATTCATCAAGGATTAAGACTTGCTTTCAATCAATATCCAAAAGAACTTAAAGCACAAAGAGAAACCAATTCATCAAGGATTAAGACTTGCATTCAATCAATATCCAAAAGAACTTAAATTACAAAAAGAAACCAATTCATCAAGGATTAAGACTTGCATTCAATCAATATCCAAAAGAACTTAAATTACAAAAAGAAACCAATTCATTAAGGATTAAGACTTGCTTTCAATCAATCTCCAAAAGAACTTAAAGGACAAAGAGAAACCAATTCATCAAGGATTAACACTTGCTTTCAATCAATATCCAAAAGAACTTAAATTACAAAAGAAACCAATTCATTAAGGACTAAGACTTGCTTTCAATCAATGGCCAAAAGAACTTAAAGAACAAAGAGAAACCAATTCATCAAGGATTAAGACTTGCATTCAATCAATATCCAAAAGAACTTAAATTACAAAAAGAAACCAATTCATTAAGGATTAAGACTTGCTTCCAATCAATCTCCAAAAGAACTTAAAGGACAAAGAGAAACCAATTCATCAAGGATTAAGACTTGCTTTCAATCAATATCCAAAAGAACTTAAATTACAAAAAGAAACCAATTCATTAAGGACTAAGACTTGCTTTCAATCAATGGCCAAAAGAACTTAAAGAACAAAGAGAAACCAATTCATCAAGGATTAAGACTTGCATTCAATCAATATCCAAAAGAACTTAAATTACAAAAAGAAACCAATTCATTAAGGATTAAGACTTGCTTCCAATCAATCTCCAAAAGAACTTAAATTACAAAGAGAAACCAATTCATTAAGGACTCAGACTTGCTTTCAATCAATGGCCAAAAGAACTTAAAGCACAAAGAGAAACCAATTCATCAAGGATTAAGACTTGCATTCAATCAATATCCAAAAGAACTTAAATTACAAAAAGAAACCAATTCATTAAGGATTAAGACTTGCTTTCAATCAATGGCCAAAAGAACTTAAAGGACAAAGAGAAACCAATTCATCAAGGATTAACACTTGCTTTCCATCAATATCCAAAAGAACTTAAATTACAAAAAGAAACCAATTCATTAAGGATTAAGACTTTCTTCCAATCAATCTCCAAAAGAACTTAAAGGACAAAGAGAAACCAATTCATCAAGGATTAAGACTTGCTTCCAATCAATCTCCAAAAGAACTTAAAGGTCAAAGAGAAACCAAGTCATCAAGGATTAAGACTTGCTTTCAATCAATCTTCAAAAGAACTTAAAGGGCAAAGAGAAACCAATTCATCAAGGATTAAGACTTGCATTCAATCAATATCCAAAAGAACTTAAATTACAAAAAGAAACCAATTCATCAAGGATTAAGACTTGCTTTCAATCAATATCCAAAAGAACTTAAATTACAAAAAGAAACCAATTCATTAAGGATTAAGACTTGCTTCCAATCTGATACGTGCTCAATAGGGTAATTTGGTCATTTCAACATTGCAAAAGAGCTTGTTTCTAGAAAGCTAGTTCTGCCTTGGAGATCAAGAAATCCAAGAGCTCATTTATGATGAAAGGAGGCCCGTGGATATAAAGATCCAGAAACCCCAGGCACACACTTTGATAGAAAACAAGATATAGAATAAAGACCTTCCCTACTAAACCCCCAAGAAACCTGTCCTTGGAAACGTAGATAACAGGAAAAAGATAGAAAGTTCGTGATCTCACAGAACAAAATGTAGAAATTCGCATCACACAGAATAAAGTGTAGAAATTCAAGATCACATGTATAAAGTGAGGAAAATCTCACAAATCAGATTGGTAATCAAACCATGATCAAAACTATATGATACCAATTCTCTATAGGCCAAGTTGCCTATTTATACATAAATCCTAAAAATAGAAATTATCTAGTCCTATCTAAAAGATCTGATTTGAAACTAAAATTTAAAAATTAAAGATATGATTCTATCCTAAAAGATTTATCCCTAACAAAATTAAATCAGATTTGATTTAAATCTAAATAAGTCAAAACAAATCAAAAGCAAATCTAGATACAATCTAAATATATTTCAAACTTGATCATATCGCTTGCTCTCCAAGTTACTTTAATTTAGCTTGATTCTCGATCTCCAAGTAACTTGAAATGAGCTCTTGATTTCTTGATCTCCAAGGCAGAACTAGCTTTCTAGAAACAAGCTCTTTTGCAATGTTGAAATGACCAAATTACCCTATTGAGCACGTATCATTCTCCCCCTCTTCAAAAAGATTCGTCCTCGAATCTTGCCTTCAGAATCTTCAAAGTCATCTCCACCATTATTTTCCCTTCTGAAGCCATCTAAGAACCTGCAAATGAAGAACCTCACTAACACTCTCCTCTCTTTTTTTTTTTTCCTTTTTTTCCTCTCTCTTTTTTTTTTCTCTCTTTTTTTTTTTTTTTTTTTTTTTTTTTTTTTTTTTTTTTTCCTTTTTTTTTTTTTTTTCTTTCTTTGGACTGAATATACCTCAAATGCAAAAAAAAAAAAAAAAAAAAATGTGGACAAAGTAGACACCAATTCAACTAAGGAAATGAGACTCAAAACGCAAATAAAAAAAACTAGGGAAATAAAATTAACAAAGTGAAAATGAAATAAAAAAAACAAAGGATAGTAAACATAGGATTTTTCCTACTAGACCTCTAAGAAACCTGTTCTTAGCAACCTAGGTCACCGGAAAAGGATTTTCCTACTAGACCTCTATGAAACCTGTCCATAGCAACCTAGATCAAAGAAAGAATTTCCTACTAGACCTTCAAAGAACTGTCCTGACAACCTAGATCAAAGGGAAAAAATTATGCCTATAATCCTCATCTTTTCTGATTTCTTCTCCTTTTTTTTTTCTTTTTTTTTTTTTTGGATCTAAACTAACAAAAAAAAGACAAATGCGAGATAGAGAAGAAACATAGAGATAGATAAAGACGCGACAGCAAGACAAAAGGATGGAATGCACAAACACAAAAAAAACAAGAACGCAAACGGACAAGGAAAGAAGACAAAAGACAAACGTAAAAGACAAAGATAGATAAATAGGAATTTATCTAGACCTTGCTCTGATACCAAATGATGAAAGGAGGCCCGTGGATATAAAGATCCAGAAACCCCAGGCACACACTTTGATAGAAAACAAGATATAGAATAAAGACCTTCCCTACTAAACCCCCAAGAAACCTGTCCTTGGAAACGTAGATAACAGGGAAAAGATAGACAGTTCTGCATCTCACAGAACAAAATGTAGAAATTCTGCATCACACAGAATAAAGTGAGGAAAATCTCACAACTGTATTGGTAATCAAACCATGATCAAAACTATATGATACCAATTCTCTATAGGCCAAGTTGCCTATTTATACATAAATCCTAAAAATAGAAATTATCTAGTCCTATCTAAAAGATCTGATTTGAAACTAAAATTTAAAAATTAAAGATATGATTCTATCCTAAAAGATTTATCCCTAACAAAATTAAATCAGATTTGATTTAAATCTAAATAAGTCAAAACAAATCAAAAGCAAATCTAGATACAATCTAAATATATTTCAAACTTGATCATATCGCTTGCTCTCCAAGTTACTTTAATTTAGCTTGATTCCTTGATCTCCAAGTAACTTGAAATGAGCTCTTGGATTTCTTGATCTCCAAGGCAGAACTAGCTTTCTAGAAACAAGCTCTTTTGCAATGTTGAAATGACCAAATTACCCTATTGAGCACGTATCACAATCAATCTCCAAAAGAACTTAAAGGACAAAGAGAAACCAATTCATCAAGGATTAACACTTGCTTTCAATCAAAATCCAAAAGAACTTAAATTACAAAAAGAAACCAATTCATTAAGGACTAAGACTTGCTTTCAATCAATGGCCAAAAGAACTTAAAGAACAAAGAGAAACCAATTCATCAAGGATTAAGACTTGCATTCAATCAATATCCAAAAGAAGTTAAATTACAAAAAGAAACCAATTCATTAAGGATTAAGACTTGCATTCAATCAATATCCAAAAGAACTTAAAGGACAAAGAGAAACCAATTCATCAAGGATTAACACTTGCTTTCAATCAATATCCAAAAGAACTTAAATCACAAAAAGAAACCAATTCATTAAGGACTAAGACTTGCTTTCAATCAATGGCCAAAAGAACTTAAAGAACAAAGAGAAACCAATTCATCAAGGATTAAGACTTGCATTCAATCAATATCCAAAAGAACTTAAATTACAAAATGAAACCAATTCATTAAGGATTAAGACTTGCTTCCAATCAATCTCCAAAAGAACTTAAAGGTCAAAGAGAAACCAAGTCATCAAGGATTAAGACTTGCTTTCAATCAATATCCAAGGGAACTTAAAGCACAAAGAGAAACCAATTCATCAAGGATTAAGACTTGCATTCAATCAATATCCAAAAGAACTTAAACTACAAAAAGAAACCAATTCATTAAGGATTAAGACTTGCTTCCAATCAATCTCCAAAAGAACTTAAAGGTCAAAGAGAAACCAAGTCATCAAGGATTAAGACTTGCTTTCAATCAATATCCAAGGGAGCTTAAAGCACAAAGAGAAACCAATTCATCAAGGATTAAGACTTGCATTCAATCAATATCCAAAAGAACTTAAATTACAAAAAGAAACCAATTCATTAAGGATTAAGACTTGCTTCCAATCAATCTCCAAAAGAACTTAAAGGACAAAGAGAAACCAATTCATCAAGGATTAACACTTGCTTTCAATCAATATCCAAAAGAACTTAAATCACAAAAAGAAACCAATTCATTAAGGACTAAGACTTGCTTTCAATCAATGGCCAAAAGAACTTAAAGAACAAAGAGAAACCAATTCATCAAGGATTAAGACTTGCATTCAATCAATATCCAAAAGAACTTAAATTACAAAATGAAACCAATTCATTAAGGATTAAGACTTGCTTCCAATCAATCTCCAAAAGAACTTAAAGGTCAAAGAGAAACCAATTCATCAAGGATTAAGACTTGCTTTCAATCAATATCCAAGGGAGCTTCAAGCACAAAGAGAAACCAATTCATCAAGGATTAAGACTTGCATTCAATCAATATCCAAAAGAACTTAAATTACAAAAAGAAACCAATTCATTAAGGATTAAGACTTGCTTCCAATCAATCTCCAAAAGAACTTAAAGGTCAAAGAGAAACCAAGTCATCAAGGATTAAGACTTGCTTTCAATCAATATCCAAGGGAGCTTGAATCACAAAGAGAAACCAATTCATCAAGGATTAAGACTTGCATTCAATCAATATCCAAAAGAACTTAAATTACAAAAAGAAACCAATTCATTAAGGATTAAGACTTGCTTCCAATCAATCTCCAAAAGAACTTAAAGGACAAAGAGAAACCAATTCATCAAGGATTAACACTTGCATTCAATCAATATCCAAAAGAACTTAAATTACAAAAAGAAACCAATTCATTAAGGACTAAGACTTGCTTTCAATCAATGGCCAAAAGAACTTAAAGAACAAAGAGAAACCAATTCATCAAGGATTAAGACTTGCATTCAATCAATATCCAAAAGAACTTAAATCACAAAAAGAAACCAATTCATTAAGGACTAAGACTTGCTTTCAATCAATGGCCAAAAGAACTTAAAGAACAAAGAGAAACCAATTCATCAAGCATTAAGACTTGCTTGAAATCAATCTCCAAAAGAACTTAAAGGTCAAAGAGAAACCAAGTCATCAAGGATTAAGACTTGCTTTCAATCAATATCCAAGGGAGCTTGAAGCACAAAGAGAAACCAATTCATCAAGGATTAAGACTTGCATTCAATCAATATCCAAAAGAACTTAAATTACAAACAGAAACCAATTCATTAAGGATTAAGACTTGCATTCAATCAATATCCAAAAGAACTTAAATTACAAAAAGAAACCAATTCATTAAGGATTAAGACTTGCTTCCAATCAATCTCCAAAAGAACTTAAAGGACAAAGAGAAACCAATTCATCAAGGATTAACACTTGCTTTCAATCAAAATCCAAAAGAACTTAAATTACAAAAAGAAACCAATTCATTAAGGACTAAGACTTGCTTTCAATCAATGGCCAAAAGAACTTAAAGAACAAAGAGAAACCAATTCATCAAGGATTAAGACTTGCATTCAATCAATATCCAAAAGAACTTAAATTACAAAAAGAAACCAATTCATTAAGGATTAAGACTTGCTTCCAATCAATCTCCAAAAGAACTTAAAGGACAAAGAGAAACCAATTCATCAAGGATTAACACTTGCTTTCAATCAAATCCAAAAGAACTTAAATCACAAAAAGAAACCAATTCATTAAGGACTAAGACTTGCTTTCAATCAATGGCCAAAAGAACTTAAAGAACAAAGAGAAACCAATTCATCAAGGATTAAGACTTGCATTCAATCAATATCCAAAAGAACTTAAATTACAAAATGAAACCAATTCATTAAGGATTAAGACTTGCTTCCAATCAATCTCCAAAAGAACTTAAAGGTCAAAGAGAAACCAAGTCATCAAGGATTAAGACTTGCTTTCAATCAATATCCAGAAGAACTTAAAGTGCAAAGAGAAACCAATTCATCAAGGATTAAGACTTGCATTCAATCAATATCCAAAAGAACTTAAATTACAAAAAGAAACCAATTCATTAAGGATTAAGACTTGCTTCCAATCAATCTCCAAAAGAACTTAAAGGTCAAAGAGAAACCAAGTCATCAAGGATTAAGACTTGCTTTCAATCAATATCCAAGGGAGCTTGAATCACAAAGAGAAACCAATTCATCAAGGATTAAGACTTGCATTCAATCAATATCCAAAAGAACTTAAATTACAAAAAGAAACCAATTCATTAAGGATTAAGACTTGCTTCCAATCAATCTCCAAAAGAACTTAAAGGACAAAGAGAAACCAATTCATCAAGGATTAACACTTGCATTCAATCAATATCCAAAAGAACTTAAATTACAAAAAGAAACCAATTCATTAAGGACTAAGACTTGCTTTCAATCAATGGCCAAAAGAACTTAAAGAACAAAGAGAAACCAATTCATCAAGGATTAAGACTTGCATTCAATCAATATCCAAAAGAACTTAAATCACAAAAAGAAACCAATTCATTAAGGACTAAGACTTGCTTTCAATCAATGGCCAAAAGAACTTAAAGAACAAAGAGAAACCAATTCATCAAGGATTAAGACTTGCTTCCAATCAATCTCCAAAAGAACTTAAAGGTCAAAGAGAAACCAAGTCATCAAGGATTAAGACTTGCTTTCAATCAATATCCAAGGGAGCTTGAAGCACAAAGAGAAACCAATTCATCAAGGATTAAGACTTGCATTCAATCAATATCCAAAAGAACTTAAATTACAAAAAGAAACCAATTCATCAAGGATTAAGACTTGCATTCAATCAATATCCAAAAGAACTTAAATTACAAAAAGAAACCAATTCATTAAGGATTAAGACTTGCTTCCAATCAATCTCCAAAAGAACTTAAAGGACAAAGAGAAACCAATTCATCAAGGATTAACACTTGCTTTCAATCAAAATCCAAAAGAACTTAAATTACAAAAAGAAACCAATTCATTAAGGACTAAGACTTGCTTTCAATCAATGGCCAAAAGAACTTAAAGAACAAAGAGAAACCAATTCATCAAGGATTAAGACTTGCATTCAATCAATATCCAAAAGAACTTAAATTACAAAAAGAAACCAATTCATTAAGGATTAAGACTTGCTTCCAATCAATCTCCAAAAGAACTTAAAGGACAAAGAGAAACCAATTCATCAAGGATTAACACTTGCTTTCAATCAATATCCAAAAGAACTTAAATCACAAAAAGAAACCAATTCATTAAGGACTAAGACTTGCTTTCAATCAATGGCCAAAAGAACTTAAAGAACAAAGAGAAACCAATTCATCAAGGATTAAGACTTGCATTCAATCAATATCCAAAAGAACTTAAATTACAAAATGAAACCAATTCATTAAGGATTAAGACTTGCTTCCAATCAATCTCCAAAAGAACTTAAAGGTCAAAGAGAAACCAAGTCATCAAGGATTAAGACTTGCTTTCAATCAATATCCAAGAGAGCTTCAAGCACAAAGAGAAACCAATTCATCAAGGATTAAGACTTGCATTCAATCAATATCCAAAAGAACTTAAATTACAAAAAGAAACCAATTCATTAAGGATTAAGACTTGCTTCCAATCAATCTCCAAAAGAACTTAAAGGTCAAAGAGAAACCAAGTCATCAAGGATTAAGACTTGCTTTCAATCAATATCCAAGGGAGCTTGAAGCACAAAGAGAAACCAATTCATCAAGGATTAAGACTTGCATTCAATCAATATCCAAAAGAACTTAAATTACAAAAAGAAACCAATTCATTAAGGATTAAGACTTGCTTCCAATCAATCTCCAAAAGAACTTAAAGGACAAAGAGAAACCAATTCATCAAGGATTAACACTTGCTTTCAATCAAATCCAAAAGAACTTAAATCACAAAAAGAAACCAATTCATTAAGGACTAAGACTTGCTTTCAATCAATGGCCAAAAGAACTTAAAGAACAAAGAGAAACCAATTCATCAAGGATTAAGACTTGCATTCAATCAATATCCAAAAGAACTTAAATTACAAAATGAAACCAATTCATTAAGGATTAAGACTTGCTTCCAATCAATCTCCAAAAGAACTTAAAGGTCAAAGAGAAACCAATTCATCAAGGATTAAGACTTGCATTCAATCAATATCCAAAAGAACTTAAAGCACAAAGAGAAACCAATTCATCAAGGATTAAGACTTGCATTCAATCAATATCCAAAAGAACTTAAATTACAAAAAGAAACCAATTCATTAAGGATTAAGACTTGCTTCCAATCAATCTCCAAAAGAACTTAAAGGTCAAAGAGAAACCAAGTCATCAAGGATTAAGACTTGCTTTCAATCAATATCCAAAGGAGCTTGAATCACAAAGAGAAACCAATTCATCAAGGATTAAGACTTGCATTCAATCAATATCCAAAAGAACTTAAATTACAAAAAGAAACCAATTCATTAAGGATTAAGACTTGCTTCCAATCAATCTCCAAAAGAACTTAAAGGACAAAGAGAAACCAATTCATCAAGGATTAACACTTGCTTTCAATCAATATCCAAAAGAACTTAAATTACAAAAAGAAACCAATTCATTAAGGACTAAGACTTGCTTTCAATCAATGGCCAAAAGAACTTAAAGAACAAAGAGAAACCAATTCATCAAGGATTAAGACTTGCATTCAATCAATATCCAAAAGAACTTAAATTACAAAATGAAACCAATTCATTAAGGATTAAGACTTGCTTCCAATCAATCTCCAAAAGAACTTAAAGGTCAAAGAGAAACCAAGTCATCAAGGATTAAGACTTGCTTTCAATCAATATCCAAAAGAACTTAAAGCACAAAGAGAAACCAATTCATCAAGGATTAAGACTTGCATTCAATCAATATCCAAAAGAACTTAAATTACAAAAAGAAACCAATTCATTAAGGATTAAGACTTGCTTCCAATCAATCTCCAAAAGAACTTAAAGGACAAAGAGAAACCAATTCATCAAGGATTAACACTTGCTTTCAATCAAAATCCAAAAGAACTTAAATTACAAAAAGAAACCAATTCATTAAGGACTAAGACTTGCTTTCAATCAATGGCCAAAAGAACTTAAAGAACAAAGAGAAACCAATTCATCAAGGATTAAGACTTGCTTCCAATCAATCTCCAAAAGAACTTAAAGGTCAAAGAGAAACCAAGTCATCAAGGATTAAGACTTGCTTTCAATCAATATCCAAAAGAACTTAAAGCACAAAGAGAAACCAATTCATCAAGGATTAAGACTTGCATTCAATCAATATCCAAAAGAACTTAAATTACAAAATGAAACCAATTCATTAAGGACTAAGACTTGCTTTCAATCAATGGCCAAAAGAACTTAAAGAACAAAGAGAAACCAATTCATCAAGGATTAAGACTTGCATTCAATCAATATCCAAAAGAACTTAAACTACAAAAAGAAACCAATTCATTAAGGATTAAGACTTGCTTCCAATCAATCTCCAAAAGAACTTAAAGGTCAAAGAGAAACCAAGTCATCAAGGATTAAGACTTGCTTTCAATCAATATCCAAGGGAGCTTAAAGCACAAAGAGAAACCAATTCATCAAGGATTAAGACTTGCATTCAATCAATATCCAAAAGAACTTAAATTACAAAAAGAAACCAATTCATTAAGGATTAAGACTTGCTTCCAATCAATCTCCAAAAGAACTTAAAGGACAAAGAGAAACCAATTCATCAAGGATTAACACTTGCTTTCAATCAATATCCAAAAGAACTTAAATCACAAAAAGAAACCAATTCATTAAGGACTAAGACTTGCTTTCAATCAATGGCCAAAAGAACTTAAAGAACAAAGAGAAACCAATTCATCAAGGATTAAGACTTGCATTCAATCAATATCCAAAAGAACTTAAATTACAAAAAGAAACCAATTCATTAAGGATTAAGACTTGCTTCCAATCAATCTCCAAAAGAACTTAAAGGTCAAAGAGAAACCAAGTCATCAAGGATTAAGACTTGCTTTCAATCAATATCCAAAAGAGCTTAAAGCACAAAGAGAAACCAATTCATCAAGGATTAAGACTTGCATTCAATCAATATCCAAAAGAACTTAAATTACAAAAAGAAACCAATTCATTAAGGATTAAGACTTGCTTCCAATCAATCTCCAAAAGAACTTAAAGGACAAAGAGAAACCAATTCATCAAGGATTAACACTTGCTTTCAATCAATATCCAAAAGAACTTAAATCAAAAAAACAAACCAATTCATTAAGGACTAAGACTTGCTTTCAATCAATGGCCAAAAGAACTTAAAGAACAAAGAGAAACCAATTCATCAAGGATTAAGACTTGCATTCAATCAATATCCAAAAGAACTTAAATTACAAAATGAAACCAATTCATTAAGGATTAAGACTTGCTTCCAATCAATCTCCAAAAGAACTTAAAGGTCAAAGAGAAACCAAGTCATCAAGGATTAAGACTTGCTTTCAATCAATATCCAAAAGAACTTAAAGCACAAAGAGAAACCAATTCATCAAGGATTAAGACTTGCATTCAATCAATATCCAAAAGAACTTAAATTACAAAAAGAAACCAATTCATTAAGGATTAAGACTTGCTTCCAATCAATCTCCAAAAGAACTTAAAGGACAAAGAGAAACCAATTCATCAAGGATTAACACTTGCTTTCAATCAAAATCCAAAAGAACTTAAATTACAAAAAAAACCAATTCTTTAAGGACTAAGACTTGCTTTCAATCAATGGCCAAAAGAACTTAAAGAACAAAGAGAAACCAATTCATCAAGGATTAAGACTTGCATTCAATCAATATCCAAAAGAACTTAAATTACAAAAAGAAACCAATTCATTAAGGATTAAGACTTGCTTCCAATCAATCTCCAAAAGAACTTAAAGGACAAAGAGAAACCAATTCATCAAGGATTAACACTTGCTTTCAATCAATATCCAAAAGAACTTAAATCACAAAAAGAAACCAATTCATTAAGGACTAAGACTTGCTTTCAATCAATGGCCAAAAGAACTTAAAGAACAAAGAGAAACCAATTCATCAAGGATTAAGACTTGCATTCAATCAATATCCAAAAGAACTTAAATTACAAAAAGAAACCAATTCATTAAGGATTAAGACTTGCTTCCAATCAATCTCCAAAAGAACTTAAAGGTCAAAGAGAAACCAAGTCATCAAGGATTAAGACTTGCTTTCAATCAATATCCAAAGAACTTAAAGCACAAAGAGAAACCAATTCATCAAGGATTAAGACTTGCATTCAATCAATATCCAAAAGAACTTAAATTACAAAAAGAAACCAATTCATTAAGGATTAAGACTTGCTTCCAATCAATCTCCAAAAGAACTTAAAGGACAAAGAGAAACCAATTCATCAAGGATTAACACTTGCTTTCAATCAATATCCAAAAGAACTTAAATCACAAAAAGAAACCAATTCATTAAGGACTAAGACTTGCTTTCAATCAATGGCCAAAAGAACTTAAAGAACAAAGAGAAACCAATTCATCAAGGATTAAGACTTGCATTCAATCAATATCCAAAAGAACTTAAATTACAAAATGAAACCAATTCATTAAGGATTAAGACTTGCTTCCAATCAATCTCCAAAAGAACTTAAAGGTCAAAGAGAAACCAAGTCATCAAGGATTAAGACTTGCTTTCAATCAATATCCAAAAGAACTTAAAGCACAAAGAGAAACCAATTCATCAAGGATTAAGACTTGCATTCAATCAATATCCAAAAGAACTTAAATTACAAAAAGAAACCAATTCATTAAGGATTAAGACTTGCTTCCAATCAATCTCCAAAAGAACTTAAAGGACAAAGAGAAACCAATTCATCAAGGATTAACACTTGCTTTCAATCAAAATCCAAAAGAACTTAAATTACAAAAAGAAACCAATTCATTAAGGACTAAGACTTGCTTTCAATCAATGGCCAAAAGAACTTAAAGAACAAAGAGAAACCAATTCATCAAGGATTAAGACTTGCATTCAATCAATATCCAAAAGAACTTAAATTACAAAAAGAAACCAATTCATTAAGGATTAAGACTTGCTTCCAATCAATCTCCAAAAGAACTTAAAGGACAAAGAGAAACCAATTCATCAAGGATTAACACTTGCTTTCAATCAATATCCAAAAGAACTTAAATCACAAAAAGAAACCAATTCATTAAGGACTAAGACTTGCTTTCAATCAATGGCCAAAAGAACTTAAAGAACAAAGAGAAACCAATTCATCAAGGATTAAGACTTGCATTCAATCAATATCCAAAAGAACTTAAATTACAAAATGAAACCAATTCATTAAGGATTAAGACTTGCTTCCAATCAATCTCCAAAAGAACTTAAAGGTCAAAGAGAAACCAAGTCATCAAGGATTAAGACTTGCTTTCAATCAATATCCAAGGGAGCTTAAAGCACAAAGAGAAACCAATTCATCAAGGATTAAGACTTGCATTCAATCAATATCCAAAAGAACTTAAATTACAAAAAGAAACCAATTCATTAAGGATTAAGACTTGCTTCCAATCAATCTCCAAAAGAACTTAAAGGACAAAG
Organism: Pterocarpus macrocarpus; assembly: GCA_031439585.1. Classification (NCBI taxonomy): domain Eukaryota; kingdom Viridiplantae; phylum Streptophyta; class Magnoliopsida; order Fabales; family Fabaceae; genus Pterocarpus; species Pterocarpus macrocarpus. The sequence goes on from JAVHNN010000581.1 coordinate 629,539, forward strand.
AGAAACCAATTCATCAAGGATTAACACTTGCTTTCAATCAAATCCAAAAGAACTTAAATCACAAAAAGAAACCAATTCATTAAGGACTAAGACTTGCTTTCAATCAATGGCCAAAAGAACTTAAAGAACAAAGAGAAACCAATTCATCAAGGATTAAGACTTGCATTCAATCAATATCCAAAAGAACTTAAATTACAAAAAGAAACCAATTCATTAAGGACTAAGACTTGCTTTCAATCAATGGCCAAAAGAACTTAAAGAACAAAGAGAAACCAATTCATCAAGGATTAAGACTTGCTTTCAATCAAATCCAAAAGAACTTAAATCACAAAAAGAAACCAATTCATTAAGGACTAAGACTTGCTTTCAATCAATCTTCAAAAGAACTTAAAGAACAAAGAGAAACCAATTCATCAAGCATTAAGACTTGCTTGAAATCAATCTCCAAAAGAACTTAAAGGTCAAAGAGAAACCAAGTCATCAAGGATTAAGACTTGCTTTCAATCAATATCCAAAAGAACTTAAAGGACAAAGAGAAACCAATTCATCAAGGATTAAGACTTGCATTCAATCAATATCCAAAAGAACTTAAATTACAAAAAGAAACCAATTCATCAAGGATTAAGACTTGCATTCAATCAATATCCAAAAGAACTTAAATTACAAAAAGAAACCAATTCATTAAGGATTAAGACTTGCTTCCAATCAATCTCCAAAAGAACTTAAAGGACAAAGAGAAACCAATTCATCAAGGATTAACACTTGCTTTCAATCAAAATCCAAAAGAACTTAAATTACAAAAAGAAACCAATTCATTAAGGACTAAGACTTGCTTTCAATCAATGGCCAAAAGAACTTAAAGAACAAAGAGAAACCAATTCATCAAGGATTAAGACTTGCATTCAATCAATATCCAAAAGAACTTAAATTACAAAAAGAAACCAATTCATTAAGGATTAAGACTTGCTTCCAATCAATCTCCAAAAGAACTTAAAGGACAAAGAGAAACCAATTCATCAAGGATTAACACTTGCTTTCAATCAATATCCAAAAGAACTTAAATCACAAAAAGAAACCAATTCATTAAGGACTAAGACTTGCTTTCAATCAATGGCCAAAAGAACTTAAAGAACAAAGAGAAACCAATTCATCAAGGATTAAGACTTGCATTCAATCAATATCCAAAAGAACTTAAATTACAAAATGAAACCAATTCATTAAGGATTAAGACTTGCTTCCAATCAATCTCCAAAAGAACTTAAAGGTCAAAGAGAAACCAAGTCATCAAGGATTAAGACTTGCTTTCAATCAATATCCAAGGGAGCTTGAATCACAAAGAGAAACCAATTCATCAAGGACTAAGACTTGCTTTCAATCAATGGCCAAAAGAACTTAAAGAACAAAGAGAAACCAATTCATCAAGGATTAAGACTTGCATTCAATCAATATCCAAAAGAACTTAAATTACAAAAAGAAACCAATTCATTAAGGATTAAGACTTGCTTCCAATCAATCTCCAAAAGAACTTAAAGGTCAAAGAGAAACCAAGTCATCAAGGATTAAGACTTGCTTTCAATCAATATCCAAAAGAACTTAAATTACAAAAAGAAACCAATTCATCAAGGACTAAGACTTGCTTTCAATCAATGGCCAAAAGAACTTAAAGAACAAAGAGAAACCAATTCATCAAGGATTAAGACTTGCATTCAATCAATATCCAAAAGAACTTAAATTACAAACAGAAACCAATTCATTAAGGATTAAGACTTGCTTCCAATCAATCTCCAAAAGAACTTAAAGGTCAAAGGGAAACCAATTCATCAAGGATTAAGACTTGCTTTCAATCAATATCCAAAAGAACTTAAAGAACAAAGAGAAACCAATTCATCAAGGATTAAGACTTGCATTCAATCAATATCCAAAAGAACTTAAATTACAAAAAGAAACCAATTCATTAAGGATTAAGACTTGCTTCCAATCAATCTCCAAAAGAACTTAAAGGACAAAGAGAAACCAATTCATCAAGGATTAACACTTGCTTTCAATCAATATCCAAAAGAACTTAAATTACAAAAAGAAACCAATTCATTAAGGACTAAGACTTGCTTTCAATCAATGGCCAAAAGAACTTAAAGAACAAAGAGAAACCAATTCATCAAGGATTAAGACTTGCATTCAATCAATATCCAAAAGAACTTAAATTACAAAAAGAAACCAATTCATTAAGGATTAAGACTTGCTTCCAATCAATCTCCAAAAGAACTTAAAGGACAAAGAGAAACCAATTCATCAAGGATTAAGACTTGCTTTCAATCAATATCCAAAAGAACTTAAATTACAAAAGAAACCAATTCATTAAGGACTAAGACTTGCTTTCAATCAATGGCCAAAAGAACTTAAAGAACAAAGAGAAACCAATTCATCAAGGATTAAGACTTGCATTCAATCAATATCCAAAAGAACTTAAATTACAAAAAGAAACCAATTCATTAAGGATTAAGACTTGCTTCCAATCAATCTCCAAAAGAACTTAAAGGACAAAGAGAAACCAATTCATCAAGGATTAACACTTGCTTTCAATCAATATCCAAAAGAACTTAAATCACAAAATGAAACCAATTCATTAAGGACTAAGACTTGCTTTCAATCAATGGCCAAAAGAACTTAAAGAACAAAGAGAAACCAATTCATCAAGGATTAAGACTTGCATTCAATCAATATCCAAAAGAACTTAAATTACAAAATGAAACCAATTCATTAAGGATTAAGACTTGCTTCCAATCAATCTCCAAAAGAACTTAAAGGTCAAAGAGAAACCAAGTCATCAAGGATTAAGACTTGCTTTCAATCAATATCCAAAAGAACTTAAAGAACAAAGAGAAACCAATTCATCAAGGATTAAGACTTGCATTCAATCAATATCCAAAAGAACTTAAATTACAAACAGAAACCAATTCATTAAGGATTAAGACTTGCATTCAATCAATATCCAAAAGAACTTAAATTACAAAAAGAAACCAATTCATTAAGGATTAAGACTTGCTTCCAATCAATCTCCAAAAGAACTTAAAGGACAAAGAGAAACCAATTCATCAAGGATTAACACTTGCTTTCAATCAAAATCCAAAAGAACTTAAATTACAAAATGAAACCAATTCATTAAGGACTAAGACTTGCTTTCAATCAATGGCCAAAAGAACTTAAAGAACAAAGAGAAACCAATTCATCAAGGATTAAGACTTGCATTCAATCAATATCCAAAAGAACTTAAATTACAAAAAGAAACCAATTCATTAAGGATTAAGACTTGCTTCCAATCAATCTCCAAAAGAACTTAAAGGACAAAGAGAAACCAATTCATCAAGGATTAACACTTGCTTTCAATCAATATCCAAAAGAACTTAAATCACAAAAAGAAACCAATTCATTAAGGACTAAGACTTGCTTTCAATCAATGGCCAAAAGAACTTAAAGAACAAAGAGAAACCAATTCATCAAGGATTAAGACTTGCATTCAATCAATATCCAAAAGAACTTAAATTACAAAATGAAACCAATTCATTAAGGATTAAGACTTGCTTCCAATCAATCTCCAAAAGAACTTAAAGGTCAAAGAGAAACCAAGTCATCAAGGATTAAGACTTGCTTTCAATCAATATCCAAGGGAGCTTAAAGCACAAAGAGAAACCAATTCATCAAGGATTAAGACTTGCATTCAATCAATATCCAAAAGAACTTAAATTACAAAAAGAAACCAATTCATTAAGGATTAAGACTTGCTTTCAATCAATGGCCAAAAGAACTTAAAGAACAAAGAGAAACCAATTCATCAAGGATTAACACTTGCTTTCAATCAATATCCAAAAGAACTTAAATCACAAAAAGAAACCAATTCATTAAGGACTAAGACTTGCTTTCAATCAATGGCCAAAAGAACTTAAAGAACAAAGAGAAACCAATTCATCAAGGATTAAGACTTGCTTCCAATCAATCTCCAAAAGAACTGAAAGGTCAAAGAGAAACCAACTCATCAAGGATTACGACTTGCATTCAATCAATATCCAAAAGAACTTAAAGGACAAAGAGAAACCAATTCATCAAGGATTAAGACTTGCATTCAATCAATATCCAAAAGAACTTAAATTACAAAAAGAAACCAATTCATCAAGGATTAAGACTTGCATTCAATCAATATCCAAAAGAACTTAAATTACAAAAAGAAACCAATTCATTAAGGATTAAGACTTGCTTCCAATCAATCTCCAAAAGAACTTAAAGGACAAAGAGAAACCAATTCATCAAGGATTAACACTTGCTTTCAATCAAAATCCAAAAGAACTTAAATTACAAAAAGAAACCAATTCATTAAGGACTAAGACTTGCTTTCAATCAATGGCCAAAAGAACTTAAAGAACAAAGAGAAACCAATTCATCAAGGATTAAGACTTGCATTCAATCAATATCCAAAAGAACTTAAATTACAAAAAGAAACCAATTCATTAAGGATTAAGACTTGCTTCCAATCAATCTCCAAAAGAACTTAAAGGACAAAGAGAAACCAATTCATCAAGGATTAACACTTGCTTTCAATCAATATCCAAAAGAACTTAAATCACAAAATGAAACCAATTCATTAAGGACTAAGACTTGCTTTCAATCAATGGCCAAAAGAACTTAAAGAACAAAGAGAAACCAATTCATCAAGGATTAAGACTTGCATTCAATCAATATCCAAAAGAACTTAAATTACCAAAAGAAACCAATTCATTAAGGATTAAGACTTGCTTCCAATCAATCTCCAAAAGAACTTAAAGGTCAAAGAGAAACCAAGTCATCAAGGATTAAGACTTGCTTTCAATCATTGGCCAAAAGAACTTAATGAACAAAGAGAAACCAATTCATCAAGGATTAAGACTTGCATTCAATCAATATCCAAAAGAACTTAAATTACAAAAAGAAACCAATTCATTAAGGACTAAGACTTGCTTTCAATCAATGGCCAAAAGAACTTAAAGAACAAAGAGAAACCAATTCATCAAGGATTAAGACTTGCATTCAATCAATATCCAAAAGAACTTAAATCACAAAAAGAAACCAATTCATTAAGGACTAAGACTTGCTTTCAATCAATCTTCAAAAGAACTTAAAGAACAAAGAGAAACCAATTCATCAAGCATTAAGACTTGCTTGAAATCAATCTCCAAAAGAACTTAAAGGTCAAAGAGAAACCAAGTCATCAAGGATTAAGACTTGCTTTCAATCAATATCCAAGGGAGCTTGAAGCACAAAGAGAAACCAATTCATCAAGGATTAAGACTTGCATTCAATCAATATCCAAAAGAACTTAAATTACAAAAAGAAACCAATTCATCAAGGATTAAGACTTGCATTCAATCAATATCCAAAAGAACTTAAATTACAAAAAGAAACCAATTCATTAAGGATTAAGACTTGCTTCCAATCAATCTCCAAAAGAACTTAAAGGACAAAGAGAAACCAATTCATCAAGGATTAACACTTGCTTTCAATCAAAATCCAAAAGAACTTAAATTACAAAAAGAAACCAATTCATTAAGGACTAAGACTTGCTTTCAATCAATGGCCAAAAGAACTTAAAGAACAAAGAGAAACCAATTCATCAAGGATTAAGACTTGCATTCAATCAATATCCAAAAGAACTTAAATTACAAAAAAAACCAATTCATTAAGGATTAAGACTTGCTTCCAATCAATCTCCAAAAGAACTTAAAGGACAAAGAGAAACCAATTCATCAAGGATTAACACTTGCTTTCAATCAAATCCAAAAGAACTTAAATCACAAAAAGAAACCAATTCATTAAGGACTAAGACTTGCTTTCAATCAATGGCCAAAAGAACTTAAAGAACAAAGAGAAACCAATTCATCAAGGATTAAGACTTGCATTCAATCAATATCCAAAAGAACTTAAATTACAAAATGAAACCAATTCATTAAGGATTAAGACTTGCTTCCAATCAATCTCCAAAAGAACTTAAAGGTCAAAGAGAAACCAAGTCATCAAGGATTAAGACTTGCTTTCAATCAATATCCAAGGGAGCTTCAAGCACAAAGAGAAACCAATTCATCAAGGATTAAGACTTGCATTCAATCAATATCCAAAAGAACTTAAATTACAAAAAGAAACCAATTCATTAAGGACTAAGACTTGCTTTCAATCAATGGCCAAAAGAACTTAAAGAACAAAGAGAAACCAATTCATCAAGGATTAAGACTTGCATTCAATCAATATCCAAAAGAACTTAAATCACAAAAAGAAACCAATTCATTAAGGACTAAGACTTGCTTTCAATCAACGGCCAAAAGAACTTAAAGAACAAAGAGAAACCAATTCATCAAGCATTAAGACTTGCTTGAAATCAATCTCCAAAAGAACTTAAAGGTCAAAGAGAAACCAAGTCATCAAGGATTAAGACTTGCTTTCAATCAATATCCAAAAGAACTTAAAGAACAAAGAGAAACCAATTCATCAAGGATTAAGACTTGCATTCAATCAATATCCAAAAGAACTTAAATTACAAAAAGAAACCAATTCATCAAGGATTAAGACTTGCATTCAATCAATATCCAAGAGAACTTAAATTACAAAAAGAAACCAATTCATTAAGGATGAAGACTTGCTTCCAATCTGATACGTGCTCAATAGGGTAATTTGGTCATTTCAACATTGCAAAAGAGCTTGTTTCTAGAAAGCTAGTTCTGCCTTGGAGATCAAGAAATCCAAGAGCTCATTTATGATGAAAGGAGGCCCGTGGATATAAAGATCCAGAAACCCCAGGCACACACTTTGATAGAAAACAAGATATAGAATAAAGACCTTCCCTACTAAACCCCCAAGAAACCTGTCCTTGGAAACGTAGATAACAGGGAAAAGATAGAAAGTTCTTGCATCTCACAGAACAAAATGTAGAAATTCTGCATCACACACAGAATAAAGTGTAGAAATTGCATCACACGAATAAAGTGAGGAAAATCTCACAATCTGTTGGTAATCAAACCATGATCAAAACTATATGATACCAATTCTCTATAGGCCAAGACTTGCCTATTTATACATAAATCCTAAAAATAGAAATTATCTAGTCCTATCTAAAAGATCTGATTTGAAACTAAAATTTAAAAATTAAAGATATGATTCTATCCTAAAAGATTTATCCCTAACAAAATTAAATCAGATTTGATTTAAATCTAAATAAGTCAAAACAAATCAAAAGCAAATCTAGATACAATCTAAATATATTTCAAACTTGATCATATCATTGCTCTCCAAGTTACTTTAATTTAGCTTGATTCCTTGATCTCCAAGTAACTTGAAATGAGCTCTTGGATTTCTTGATCTCAAGCAGAACTAGCTTTCTAGAAACAAGCTCTTTTGCAATGTTGAAATGACCAAATTACCCTATTGAGCACGTATCACAATCAATCTCCAAAAGAACTTAAAGGACAAAGAGAAACCAATTCATCAAGGATTAACACTTGCTTTCAATCAAAATCCAAAAGAACTTAAATTACAAAAAGAAACCAATTCATTAAGGACTAAGACTTGCTTTCAATCAATGGCCAAAAGAACTTAAAGAACAAAGAAACCAATTCATCAAGGATTAAGACTTGCATTCAATCAATATCCAAAAGAAGTTAAATTACAAAAAGAAACCAATTCATTAAGGATTAAGACTTGCTTCCAATCAATCTCCAAAAGAACTTAAAGGACAAAGAGAAACCAATTCATCAAGGATTAACACTTGCTTTCAATCAAATCCAAAAGAACTTAAATCACAAAAAGAAACCAATTCATTAAGGACTAAGACTTGCTTTCAATCAATGGCCAAAAGAACTTAAAGAACAAAGAGAAACCAATTCATCAAGGATTAAGACTTGCATTCAATCAATATCCAAAAGAACTTAAACTACAAAAAGAAACCAATTCATTAAGGATTAAGACTTGCATTCAATCAATATCCAAAAGAACTTAAATTACAAAAAGAAACCAATTCATTAAGGACTAAGACTTGCTTCCAATCAATCTCCAAAAGAACTTAAAGGACAAAGAGAAACCAATTCATCAAGGATTAAGACTTGCTTTCAATCAATATCCAAAAGAACTTAAAGGACAAAGAGAAACCAATTCATCAAGGATTAAGACTTGCATTCAATCAATATCCAAAAGAACTTAAATTACAACAGAAAACCAATTCATTAAGGATTAAGACTTGCTTTCAATCAATCTCCAAAAGAACTTAAAGGTCAAAGAGAAACCAATTCATCAAGGATTAAGACTTGCTTTCAATCAATATCCAAAAGAACTTAAATTACAAAAAGAAACCAATTCATTAAGGATTAAGACTTGCTTTCAATCAATCTCCAAAAGAACTTAAGAGGACAAAGAGAAACCAATTCTTCAAGGATTAAGACTTGCTTTCAATCAATATCCAAAAGAACTTAAATCACAAAAAGAAACCAATTCATTAAGGACTAAGACTTGCTTTCAATCAATGGCCAAAAGAACTTAAATTACAAAAAGAAACCAATTCATTAAGGATTAAGACTTGCATTCAATCAATATCCAAAAGAACTTAAATTACAAAGAGAAACCAATTCATCAAGGATTAAGACTTGCATTCAATCAATATCCAAAAGAACTTAAATTACAAAAGGAAACCAATTCATTAAGGATTAAGACTTGCTTTCAATCAATATCAAAAGAACTTAAAGAACAAAGAGAAACCAATTCATCAAGGATTATGACTTGCATTCAATCAATATCCAAAAGAACTTAAATTACAAAAAAGAAACCAATTCATTAAGGATTAAGACTTGCTTCCAATCAATCTCCAAAAGAACTTAAAGGTCAAAGAGAAACCAATTCATCAAGGATTAAGACTTGCTTTCAATCAATATCCAAAAGAAGTTAAAGAACAAAGAGAAACCAATTCATCAAGGATTAAGACTTGCATTCAATCAATATCCAAAAGAACTTAAATTACAAAAAGAAACCAATTCATTAAGGATTAAGACTTGCTTCCAATCAATCTCCAAAAGAACTTAAAGGACAAAGAGAAACCAATTCATCAAGGATTAACACTTGCATTCAATCAATATCCAAAAGAACTTAAATTACAAAAAGAAACCAATTCATTAAGGACTAAGACTTGCTTTCAATCAATGGCCAAAAGAACTTAAAGAACAAAGAGAAACCAATTCATCAAGGATTAAGACTTGCATTCAATCAATATCCAAAAGAACTTAAATCACAAAAAGAAACCAATTCATTAAGGACTAAGACTTGCTTTCAATCAATCTTCAAAAGAACTTAAAGAACAAAGAGAAACCAATTCATCAAGGATTAACACTTGCTTTCAATCAATATCCAAAAGAACTTAAATTACAAAGAGAAACCAAGTCATCAAGGATTAAGACTTGCTTTCAATCAATATCCAAGGGAGCTTGAAGCACAAAGAGAAACCAATTCATCAAGGATTAAGACTTGCATTCAATCAATATCCAAAAGAACTTAAATTACAAAGAGAAACCAATTCATCAAGGATTAAGACTTGCATTCAATCAATATCCAAAAGAACTTAAATTACAAAAAGAAACCAATTCATTAAGGATGAAGACTTGCTTCCAATCAATCTCCAAAAGAACTTAAAGGACAAAGAGAAACCAATTCATCAAGGATTAACACTTGCTTTCAATCAAAATCCAAAAGAACTTAAATTACAAAAAGAAACCAATTCATTAAGGACTAAGACTTGCTTTCAATCAATGGCCAAAAGAACTTAAAGAACAAAGAGAAACCAATTCATCAAGGATTAAGACTTGCATTCAATCAATATCCAAAAGAAGTTAAATTACAAAAAGAAACCAATTCATTAAGGATTAAGACTTGCTTCCAAGCAATCTCCAAAAGAACTTAAAGGACAAAGAGAAACCAATTCATCAAGGATTAACACTTGCTTTCAATCAAATCCAAAAGAACTTAAATCACAAAAAGAAACCAATTCATTAAGGACTAAGACTTGCTTTCAATCAATGGCCAAAAGAACTTAAAGAACAAAGAGAAACCAATTCATCAAGGATTAAGACTTGCATTCAATCAATATCCAAAAGAACTTAAATTACAAAATGAAACCAATTCATTAAGGATTAAGACTTGCTTCCAATCAATCTCCAAAAGAACTTAAATTACAAAAAGAAACCAATTCATTAAGGATTAAGACTTGCTTCCAATCAATCTTCAAAAGAACTTAAAGGACAAAGAGAAACCAATTCATCAAGGATTAAGACTTGCATTCAATCAATATCCAAAAGAACTTAAATTACAAAAAGAAACCAATTCATTAAGGATTAAGACTTGCTTCCAATCAATCTCCAAAAGAACTTAAAGGTCAAAGAGAAACCAAGTCATCAAGGATTAAGACTTGCTTTCAATCAATATCCAAAGAACTTGAATCACAAAGAGAAACCAATTCATCAAGGATTAAGACTTGCATTCAATCAATATCCAAAAGAACTTAAATTACAAAAAGAAACCAATTCATTAAGGATTAAGACTTGCTTCCAATCAATCTCCAAAAGAACTTAAAGGACAAAGAGAAACCAATTCATCAAGGATTAACACTTGCTTTCAATCAATATCCAAAAGAACTTAAATTACAAAAAGAAACCAATTCATTAAGGACTAAGACTTGCTTTCAATCAATGGCCAAAAGAACTTAAAGAACAAAGAGAAACCAATTCATCAAGGATTAAGACTTGCATTCAATCAATATCCAAAAGAACTTAAATCACAAAAAGAAACCAATTCATTAAGGACTAAGACTTGCTTTCAATCAATCTTCAAAAGAACTTAAAGGGCAAAGAGAAACCAATTCATCAAGGATTAAGACTTGCATTCAATCAATATCCAAAAGAACTTAAACTACAAAAAGAAACCAATTCATCAAGGATTAAGACTTGCTTTCAATCAATATCCAAAAGAACTTAAATTACAAAGAGAAACCAATTCATCAAGGATTAAGACTTGCATTCAATCAATATCCAAAAGAACTTAAATTACAAAAAGAAACCAATTCATTAAGGATTAAGGCTTGCATTCAATCAATATCCAAAAGAACTTAAATTACAAAAAGAAACCAATTCATTAAGGACTAAGACTTGCTTTCAATCAAAATCCAAAAGAACTTAAAGGACAAAGTGAGTCCAATTCATCAAGGATTTACACTTGCTTTCAATCAATATCCAAAAGAACTTAAATTACAAACAGAAACCAATTCATTAAGGATTAAGGCTTGCATTCAATCAATATCCAAAAGAACTTAAAGGACAAAGAGAAACCAATTCATCAAGGATTAACACTTGCTTTCAATCAAATCCAAAAGAACTTAAAGAACAAAGAGAAACCAATTCATCAAGGATTAAGACTTGCATTCAATCAATATCCAAAAGAACTTAAATTACAAAATGAAACCAATTCATTAAGGATTAAGACTTGCTTCCAATCAATCTCCAAAAGAACTTAAAGGACAAAGAGAAACCAATTCATCAAGGATTAAGACTTGCTTTCAATCAATATCCAAAAGAACTTAAATTACAAAGAGAAACCAATTCATTAAGGATTAAGACTTGCTTTCAATCAATATCCAAAAGAACTTAAAGAACAAAGAGAAACCAATTCATCAAGGATTAAGACTTGCATTCAATCAATATCCAAAAGAACTTAAATTACAAAAAGAAACCAATTCATTAAGGATTAAGACTTGCTTTCTATCAATCTCCAAAAGAACTTAAAGGACAAAGAGAAACCAATTCATCAAGGATTAAGACTTGCTTTCAATCAATATCCAAAAGAACTTAAAGAACAAAGAGAAACCAATTCATCAAGGATTAAGACTTGCATTCAATCAATATCCAAAAGAACTTAAATTACAAAAGAAACCAATTCATTAAGGATTAAGACTTGCTTCCAATCAATCTCCAAAAGAACTTAAAGGTCAAAGAGAAACCAATTCATCAAGGATTAAGACTTGCTTTCAATCAATATCCAAAAGAACTTCAAGCACAAAGAGAAACCAATTCATCAAGGATTAAGACTTGCATTCAATCAATATCCAAAAGAACTTAAACTACAAAAGAAACCAATTCATTAAGGATTAAGACTTGCTTCCAATCAATCTCCAAAAGAACTTAAAGGTCAAAGAGAAACCAAGTCATCAAGGATTAAGACTTGCTTTCAATCAATATCCAAGGGAGCTTGAATCACAAAGAGAAACCAATTCATCAAGGATTAAGACTTGCATTCAATCAATATCCAAAAGAACTTAAATTACAAAAAGAAACCAATTCATTAAGGATTAAGACTTGCTTCCAATCAATCTCCAAAAGAACTTAAAGGACAAAGAGAAACCAATTCATCAAGGATTAACACTTGCTTTCAATCAAATCCAAAAGAACTTAAATCACAAAAAGAAACCAATTCATTAAGGACTAAGACTTGCTTTCAATCAATGGCCAAAAGAACTTAAAGAACAAAGAGAAACCAATTCATCAAGGATTAAGACTTGCATTCAATCAATATCCAAAAGAACTTAAATTACAAAATGAAACCAATTCATTAAGGATTAAGACTTGCTTCCAATCGATCTCCAAAACAATTTAAAGGTCAAAGAGAAACCAAGTCATCAAGGATTAAGACTTGCTTTCAATCAATATCCAAGGGAGCTTCAAGCACAAAGAGAAACCAATTCATCAAGGATTAAGACTTGCATTCAATCAATATCCAAAAGAACTTAAATTACAAAAGAAACCAATTCATTAAGGATTAAGACTTGCTTCCAATCAATCTCCAAAAGAACTTAAAGGACAAAGAGAAACCAATTCATCAAGGATTAACACTTGCTTTCAATCAAAATCCAAAAGAACTTAAATTACAAAAAGAAACCAATTCATTAAGGACTAAGACTTGCTTTCAATCAATGGCCAAAAGAACTTAAAGAACAAAGAGAAACCAATTCATCAAGGATTAAGACTTGCTTCCAATCAATCTCCAAAAGAACTTAAAGGTCAAAGAGAAACCAAGTCATCAAGGATTAAGACTTTCAATCAATATCCAAGGGAGCTTGAAGCACAAAGAGAAACCAATTCATCAAGGATTAAGACTTGCATTCAATCAATATCCAAAAGAACTTAAATTACAAAAAGAAACCAATTCATTAAGGACTAAGACTTGCTTTCAATCAATGGCCAAAGAACTTAAAGAACAAAGAGAAACCAATTCATCAAGGATTAAGACTCTTTATTCAATCAATATCCAAAAGAACTTAAACTACAAAAAGAAACCAATTCATTAAGGATTAAGACTTGCTTCCAATCAATCTCCAAAAGAACTTAAAGGTCAAAGAGAAACCAAGTCATCAAGGATTAAGACTTGCTTTCAATCAATATCCAAGGGAGCTTGAAGCACAAAGAGAAACCAATTCATCAAGGATTAAGACTTGCATTCAATCAATATCCAAAAGAACTTAAATTACAAAATGAAACCAATTCATTAAGGATTAAGACTTGCTTCCAATCAATCTCCAAAAGAACTTAAAGGACAAAGAGAAACCAATTCATCAAGGATTAACACTTGCTTTCAATCAAATCCAAAAGAACTTAAATCACAAAATGAAACCAATTCATTAAGGACTAAGACTTGCTTTCAATCAATGGCCAAAAGAACTTAAAGAACAAAGAGAAACCAATTCATCAAGGATTAAGACTTGCATTCAATCAATATCCAAAAGAACTTAAACTACAAAAAGAAACCAATTCATTAAGGATTAAGACTTGCTTCCAATCAATCTCCAAAAGAACTTAAAGGTCAAAGAGAAACCAAGTCATCAAGGATTAAGACTTGCTTTCAATCAATATCCAAGGGAGCTTAAAGCACAAAGAGAAACCAATTCATCAAGGATTAAGACTTGCATTCAATCAATATCCAAAAGAACTTAAATTACAAAAAGAAACCAATTCATTAAGGATTAAGACTTGCTTCCAATCAATCTCCAAAAGAACTTAAAGGACAAAGAGAAACCAATTCATCAAGGATTAACACTTGCTTTCAATCAAATCCAAAAGAACTTAAATTACAAAAAGAAACCAATTCATTAAGGACTAAGACTTGCTTTCAATCAATATGGCTAAGAGCTTGAAGCACAAAGAGAAACCAATTCATCAAGGATTAAGACTTGCATTCAATCAATATCCAAAAGAACTTAAATTACAAAATGAAACCAATTCATTAAGGATTAAGACTTGCTTCCAATCGATCTCCAAAACAATTTAAAGGTCAAAGAGAAACCAAGTCATCAAGGATTAAGACTTGCTTTCAATCAATATCCAAGGGAGCTTCAAGCACAAAGAGAAACCAATTCATCAAGGATTAAGACTTGCATTCAATCAATATCCAAAAGAACTTAAATTACAAAAAGAAACCAATTCATTAAGGATTAAGACTTGCTTCCAATCAATGGCCAAAAGAACTTAAAGGACAAAGAGAAACCAATTCATCAAGGATTAACACTTGCTTTCAATCAATATCCAAAAGAACTTAAATTACAAAAAGAAACCAATTCGTTAAGGATTAAGACTAAGACTTGTTTTCAATCAATGGCCAAAAGAACTTAAAGAACAAAGAGAAACCAATTCATCAAGGATTAAGACTTGCATTCAATCAATATCCAAAAGAACTTGAATTACAAAAAGAAACCAATTCATTAAGGATTAAGACTTGCTTCCAAGCAATCTCGAAATGAACTTAAAGGACAAAGAGAAACCAATTCATCAAGGATTAACACTTGCTTTCAATCAAATCCAAAAGAACTTAAATCACAAAAAGAAACCAATTCATTAAGGACTAAGACTTGCTTTCAATCAATGGCCAAAAGAACTTAAAGAACAAAGAGAAACCAATTCATCAAGGATTAAGACTTGCATTCAATCAATATCCAAAAGAACTTAAACTACAAAAAGAAACCAATTCATTAAGGATTAAGACTTGCTTCCAATCAATCTCCAAAAGAACTTAAAGGTCAAAGAGAAGCCAAAGAAGTAAGGATTAAGACTTGCTTTCAATCAATATCCAAGGGAGCTTGAAGCACAAAGAGAAACCAATTCATCAAGGATTAAGACTTGCATTCAATCAATATCCAAAAGAACTTAAATTACAAAAAGAAACCAATTCATTAAGGATTAAGACTTGCATTCAATCAATATCCAAAAGAACTTAAAGGACAAAGAGAAACCAATTCATCAAGGATTAACACTTGCTTTCAATCAAATCCAAAAGAACTTAAATCACAAAAAGAAACCAATTCATTAAGGACTAAGACTTGCTTTCAATCAATGGCCAAAAGAACTTAAAGAACAAAGAGAAACCAATTCATCAAGGATTAAGACTTGCATTCAATCAATATCTAAAAGAACTTAAATTACAAAATGAAACCAATTCATTAAGGATTAAGACTTGCTTCCAATCGATCTCCAAAACAATTTAAAGGTCAAAGAGAAACCAAGTCATCAAGGATTAAGACTTGCTTTCAATCAATATCCAAGGGAGCTTCAAGCACAAAGAGAAACCAATTCATCAAGGATTAAGACTTGCATTCAATCAATATCCAAAAGAACTTAAATTACAAAAAGAAACCAATTCATTAAGGATTAAGACTTGCTTCCAATCAATCTCCAAAAGAACTTAAAGGACAAAGAGAAACCAATTCATCAAGGATTAACACTTGCTTTCAATCAAAATCCAAAAGAACTTAAATTACAAAAAGAAACCAATTCATTAAGGACTAAGACTTGCTTTCAATCAATGGCCAAAAGAACTTAAAGAACAAAGAGAAACCAATTCATCAAGGATTAAGACTTGCATTCAATCAATATCCAAAAGAACTTGAATTACAAAAAGAAACCAATTCATTAAGGATTAAGACTTGCTTCCAAGCAATCTCGAAATGAACTTAAAGGACAAAGAGAAACCAATTCATCAAGGATTAACACTTGCTTTCAATCAAATCCAAAAGAACTTAAATCACAAAAAGAAACCAATTCATTAAGGACTAAGACTTGCTTTCAATCAATGGCCAAAAGAACTTAAAGAACAAAGAGAAACCAATTCATCAAGGATTAAGACTTGCATTCAATCAATATCCAAAAGAACTTAAATTACAAAATGAAACCAATTCATTAAGGATTAAGACTTGCTTCCAATCAATCTCCAAAAGAACTTAAAGGTCAAAGAGAAACCAAGTCATCAAGGATTAAGACTTGCTTTCAATCAATATCCAAGGGAGCTTGAAGCACAAAGAGAAACCAATTCATCAAGGATTAAGACTTGCATTCAATCAATATCCAAAAGAACTTAAATTACAAAAAGAAACCAATTCATTAAGGATTAAGACTTGCTTCCAATCAATCTCCAAAAGAACTTAAAGGACAAAGAGAAACCAATTCATCAAGGATTAACACTTGCTTTCAATCAAT
>JAVHNN010000581.1:646600-670836 GCA_031439585.1 Pterocarpus macrocarpus
AGAGAAACTCAATTCATCAAAGGATGAAGACTTGCTTTCAATCAATATCCAAGGGAACTTAAAGCACAAAGAGAAACCAATCTATCGGGATTGTGACTCACTTTCAATCAATATCCAAACGAACTTAAATTATGCAAAGGAACCCAATCTATTGTGACTAAGACTCGCATTCAATCAATGGCCAAAAGAACTTAGCACAAGAGAATCCAATCTATCAAGGATTAAGATTTGCTTCCAATCAATATCCAGCAAGAATATCAGAATTACAAAAAGAAACCACCATCAAGGATTACGACTTGCATCTATTTCCAATAAATCTATAATGGAATGTAAAGCACAAAGAGAAACCAATTCATCAAGGATTAACACTTGCTATCTAACTCAATATACAAAAGAATATAATATACAAGAGAAACTGAATCATTGGAGACCAAGACTTATTTCCCAATCAATATCCAAAAGTATTCTTAAAGGTCAAAGAGACACTAATTCATCAAGGATTGGGTATTCTGCTTAAATCACATCTAAAAGAACTTAAATTACAAATAGGGAAATCCAATTCATCATGGACTAAGACTTGTATTCAATTAGTGGCCAAAAGAATTTAAAGAATAAAGAGAAACCACCCATCAAGGATTAAGACTTATTTCCAATCAATCCCAAAAGAACTCAAAGTACAAAGAGAAACCAACTCATCAAGGATTAAGATATGCATTCAACTAATATCCAAAAAAATATAAATTACAAAAGAAAACCAATTCATTGGATTACCAGACTCGCCCAATCAATCCCAAAAGAACTTAAGGTACAAAGAGAAATCAGATCACTAAGGCTTAATGGTGACTGGCTTTGAATCAACAATCCAAAAGGACTGAATTTGACAAAGAGAAACCCAATTCATCAAGGACTCAAGACTTGCTTTCAATCAATATCCAAAAAAGAACTTAAATTACAAAAGAGAAACCACAATTCCATTAAGGATTAAGACTTGCTTCCAATCAATCTGGCCAAAAAAAGAACTTAATGATCAAAGAGGAAAACCACCACATCAAGGATTAAGACTTGCTTTCAATCAATATCCAAAAGAACTTCTAAACTACAAAGAAGAAACCAATTCATTAAGGATTAAGACTTTGCATTCAATCAATATCCAAAAGAACTTAAATTAAACAAAGAGAGAATCCAATTCATCTAAGTGATCAAGACTTGCTTTCAAATCAATATCCAAAAAGAACCTTTAAATTACAAAGAAGAAACCAATTCATCAAGGATTAAGACTTGCTTCCAATCAATCTATCCAAAAGAACTTAAAGTACAAAGAGAAACCAATTCATCAAGGGATTAAGACTTACTATTCAATCTAATATATCCAAAAGAACTTAAATTACAAAAAAGAAACCAATTCATAAAGGATTAAGACTTGCTTTCAATCAACATCCAAAAGAACTTAAAGAACAAAGAGAAACCAATTCATCAAGGATTAACACTGGCTTTCAACTTCAAAAATCCAAAAGAACTTAAATTACAAAGAGAAACCATACCCATCAAGGATTAAGACTTGCATTTCAATCAATATCCAAAAGAACTGCTTAATCATATAAAAGAAACCAATTCATTGGAGGATTGAAAGACTCTCGCTTCCAATCTAATCTCCAAAAGAACTTAAAGGCCAGAAAGAGAAACTGCTCATCAAGGATTAAGACTTGCATGCTCAATCAATATCCAAAAGAACTTAAAGCACAAAGAGCAAACCAATTCATCAAGGATTAAGACTTGTGCTTTCAATCAATATCCAAAAGAACTTAAAGTGACAAAGAGAAACCAATTCATTAAGCTGATTAAGACTTGCTTTCAATCAACATCCAAAAGAACTTAGAATTACAAAGAGACAAACCAATTCATCAAGGATTAAGATCTTGCGTTTCAATCAAAATCCAAAAGAATTTAGATTACAAAGAGAACCACCAATTCATCAAGGATTAAAGACTCGCTTTCAATCAATATCCAAAAGAACTTAAAATTACAAAAAGAAACCACCATTAAGTGATTAAGACTTGCTTTCAAATCAATATGCCAAAAAGTTAATCTTAAGATTACAAAAAGAGAACCAATTCATCAAGGATTAAGCACTTGCTTTCTAAATCAATCTCCAAAGAAGCTTAAATCACAAAGAAGAAAGCAATTCATCAAGGATTAAGACTTGTATCTCAATCAATATCCAAAAGAACTATAAATTATCGAGAAAAGAGAACCACCATCAAGGATTAAGACTTGCTTTCAATCAATATCCAAAAGAACTTAAAGCAGCAAAGAGAAACCAATTCATCGGGAGGGATTAAGACTTGCATTTCCAATCTCGAATCCAAAAGAATCTTAAATTACAAAAAAGAAACCAATTCATTAAATAGATTCTAAGACTTGCTTTCCAATCAATCTCCAAAAAAGAACTTATGAGAGAACAAAGAGAAACCAATTCATCAAGGATTAAGACTTGCTTCCAATCAATCTCCAAAAGAACCTAAAGTGCAAAGAGAAACCAATTCATCAAGGATTAAGACTTGCATTCAATCAATATCCAAAAGAACATAAATTACAAAAAGAAACCAATTCATTAAGGATTAAGACTTGCTTCCAATCAATCTCCAAAAGAACTTAAATTACAAAAAGAAACTAATTCATCAAGGATTACGACTGGCTTTTAATCAATATCCAAGAGAACTTAAATTACAAAGAGAAACCAATTCATCAAGGATTAAGACTTACTTTCAATCGATATCCAAAAGAACTTAAAGGTCAAAAGGAAACCAATTCATCAAGGACTAAGACTTGCTTTCAATCAATGGCCAAAAGAACTTAAAGAACAAAGAGAAACCAATTCATCAAGGATTAAGACTTGCTTTCAATCAACGGCCGAAAGAACCTAAAGTACAAAGATAAACCAATTCATCAAGGATTAAGACTTGCATTCAATCAATATCCAAAAGAACTTAAATTACAAAAAGAAACCAATTCTTTAAGGATTAAGACTTGCTTCCAATCAATGGCCAAAAGAACTTAAAGAACAAAGAGAAACCAATTCATCAAGGATTAAGACTTGCATTCAATCAATATCCAAAAGAACTTAAATCACAAAAAGAAACCAATTCATCAAGGATTTAGACTTGCTTTCAATCAATCCAAAAGAACTTAAAGAACAAAGAGAAACCAATTCATCAAGGATTAAGACTTGCATTCAATCAATATCCAAAAGAACATAAATTACGAAAAGAAACCAATTCATTAAGGATTAAGACTTGCTTCCAATCAATATCCAAAAGAACTTAAATTACAAAGAGAAACCAATTCATCAAGGATTAACACTTGCTTTCAATCAAAATCCAAAAGAACTTAAAGAACAAAAAGAAACCAATTCATTAAGGATTAAGACTTGCATTCAATCAATATCCAAAAGAACTTAAATTACAAAAAGAAACCAATTCATCAAGGACTAAGACTTGCTTTCAATCAATATCCAAAAGAACTTAAATTACAAAGAGAAACCAATTCGTCAAGGATGAAAACTTGCTTGCAATCAATATCCAAAAGAACTTAAAGGTCAAAGAGAAACCAATTCATCAAGGATTAAGACTTGCTTTCAATCAATATCCAAAAGAACTTAAATTACAAAGAGAAACCAATTCATTAAGGACTAAGACTTGCTTTCAATCAATATCCAAAAGAACTTAAAGAACAAAAGAGAAACCAATTCATCAAGGATTAAGACTTGCATTCAATCAATATCCAAAAGAACTTAAATTACAAAAAGAAACCAATTCATTAAGGATTAAGACTTGCATTCAATCAATATCCAAAAGAACTTAAATTACAAAGAGAAACCAATTCATTAAGGATTAAGACTTGCATTCAATCAATATCCAAAAGAACTTAAAGAACAAAGAGAAACCAATTCATCAAGGATTAAGACTTGCATTCAATCAATATCCAAAAAGAACTTAAATTACAAAAAGAAACCAATCTAATGATTAAGACTCTGGCTTCAATCAATCGAATCCAAAAGAACTTAAATTACAAAAAGAAACCAATTCATTAAAGATTAAGACTTGCTTTCAATCAGTATCCAAAAAACTTAAATTACAAAGAGAAACCAATTTATTAAGGATTAAGACATGTTTCCAATCAATGGCCAAAAGAACTTAAATTACAAAAAGAAACCAATTCATTAAGGATTAAGACTTGCTTTCAATCAATATCCAAAAGAACTTAAATTACAAAAAGAAACCAATTCATTTAAGGATTGGCAAGACTTGCTTTCCAATCAATATCCAAAAAGAACTTAAAAGACAAAGACAAACCAATTCCTTAAGGATTAAGACTTAGTTCCAATCAAAATCCAAAAGAACTTAAATTACAAAGAGAAACCAATTCATCAAGGATTAAGACTTGCATTCAATCAATATCCAAAAGAACTTAAATTACAAAAAGAAACCAATTCATTAAGGATTAAGACTTGCTTTCAATCATTATCCAAAAGAACTTAAATTACAAAGAGAAACCAAATCATCAAGGATTAAGACTATGCTTTCAATCAATATCCAAAAGAACTTAAATTACAAAGAGAAACCAATTCATCAATGATTAAGACTTGCTTTCAATCAATATCCAAAAGAACTTAAATTGCAAAAGAAACTAATTCATTAAGGATTAAGACTTGCTTTCAATCATTATCCAAAAGAACTTAAATTACAAAGAGAAACCAATTCGTTAAGGACTAAGACTTTCTTTAATTCAATATCCAAAAGAACTTAAATTACAAAGAGAAACCAATTCATCAAGGATTAAGACTTGCTTTCAGTCAATATCCAAAAGAACTTAAAAGACAAAGAGAAACCAATTCATCAAGGATTAACACTTGCGTCCAATCAATATCCAAAAGAACTTAAATTACAAAGAGAAACCAATTCATTGAGGATTAAGACTTGCTTTCAATCAAACCAAAAGAACTTAAAGAACAAAAGAAACCAATTCATCAAGGATTAAGACTTGCTTTCAATCAACTAATGCCAAAGAACTTAAAATAGAAAGAGAAACCAATTCCTTAAGGATTAAGACTTGCATTCAATCAATATCCAAAAGAACTTAAATTACAAAAAGAAACCAATTCATCAAGGATTAAGACTTGCTTCCAATCAATCTCCAAAAGAACTTAAATTACAGGAGAAACCAATTCATTAAGGATTAAGACTTGTATTCAATCAATATCCAAAAGAACTTAAAGAACAAAGAGAACTGAATTCATCAAGGATTAAGACTGTAATTCAAATCAATATCCAAAAGAACTTAAATTACCAAGAGAAACCAATTCATTAAGGATTAAGACTTGCTTTCAATCAATATCCAAGGGAACATGAAGGACAAAGAGAAACTAATTCACTCAAGGATTAAGACTTGCTTTCAATCAATAACCAAAAGAACTTAAATTACAAAAAGAAACCAATTCATCAAGGATTAAGACTTGCTTTCAATCAATATCCAAAAGAACTTAAAGGACAAAGAGAAACCAGTTCATAAAAGATTAAGACTTGTTTCCAATCTATATCCAAAAAGAACTTAAATTACAAAAGAAACTAATTCATTAAGGATTAAGACTTGTTTCCAATCAATCTCCAAAAGAACTTAAAGGGTTTAAGAGAAACCAATTCATCAAGGATTAAGACTTGCTTCAATCAATATCCAAAAAGAACTTAAATTACAAAGAGAAACCAATTCATTAAGGATTAAGACTTGCTTTCAATCAATATCCAAAAAGCACTTAAATTACAAAGAGAAACCAATTCATCAAGGATTAAGACTTGCATTCAATCAATATCCAAAAGAACTTAAATTACAAAAAGAAACCAATTCATTAACGACTAAGACTTGCTTTCAATCAATGGCCAAAAGAACTTAAAGAACAAAGAGAAACCAATTCATCAAGGATTAAGACTTGCATTCAATCAATATCCAAAAGAACTTAAATTACAAAATGAAACCAATTCATTAAGGATTAAGATCAGCTCCGTCCAATCAATCTCCAAAATAAATTAAAGGACAAAGAGAAACCAATTCATCAAGGATTAAGTCTTGCTTTCAATCAAAATCCAAAAGAACTTAAATGCAAAAAGTAACCAATTCATCAAGGACTAAGACTAGCTTTCAATCAATGGCCAATAGTACATAAAGAACAAAGAGAATCCATTTCATCAAGGATTATCACTTGCATTCAATCAATATCCAAAAGAACTTAAATTACAAAATGAAACCAATTCATTAAGGATTAAGACTTGCATTCAATCAATATCCAAAAGAACTTAAATTGCCAAGTAGAAACCAATTCATCTATTGGATTAAGACTTGCTTTCAATCAATATCCAAAAGAACTTAAAGAACAAAGAGAAACCAATTCATCGAGGATTAAGACTTGCATTCAATCAATATCCAAAAGAACTTAAACTACAAAAAAAAAACCAATTCATTAAGGATTAAGACTTGTATTCAATCAATATCCAAAAGAACTTAAGTTACAAAAAGAAACCAATTCATTAAGGACTAAGACTTGCTTTCAATCAATGGCCAAAAGAACATAAAGAACAAAGAGAAACCACCCATCAAGGACAACACTTGCATTCAATCAATATCCAAAAGAACTTAAAATTACAAAAAGAAACCAATTCATTAAGGACTAAGACTCTGCTTTCAATCAATCTCCAAAAGAACTTAAAGGTCACAAGAGAAACCAATTCAATAAGGATGGATTTTGCTTTCAATCAACATCCAAAAGAACTTGTTATAAAGAGAAACCAATTCATCAAGGATTAAGACTTGCATTCAATCAATATCCAAAAGAACTTAAATTACAAAAAGAAACCAATTCATTAAGGATTAAGACTTGCTTCCAATCAATCTCAAAAAGAACTTAAAGGTCAAAGAGAAAGCAATTCATCAAGGATTAAGATCTATTTCAATCAATAAAAAGAACTTAAAGGTCAAAAAGAAACCAATTCATCAAGGATTAAGACTTACTTCCAATCAGTGTCAACAAGAACTTAAAGGTCAAAGAGAAACCAATTCATGAAGGATTAACACTTGCTTCCAATCAATGGCCAAAAGAACATAAAGAACAAAGAGAAACCAATTCATTAAGGATTAAGACTTTCTTTCAATCAATGGCCGAAAGAACTTAAAGAACAAAGAGAAACCAATTCATTAAGGATTAAGACTTGCATTCAATCAATGGGCCAAAAGAACTTAAATTACAAAGAATCCAAAAGAACTTAAAGTATAAAAAGAGACCAATTTGTCAAGGATTTAGACTTGTATTCAATCAATATCCAAAAGAACTTAAATTACAAAAAGAGACCAATTCATCATAAGACTAAGACTTGCTTTCAATCAATCTCCAAAAGAACTTAAATCACAAAGGAGAAACCAATTCATCAAGGATTAAGACTTGCATTCAATCAATATCCAAAAGAACTTGAATTACAAAAGAGAAACTAATTCAATTAATATTTAAGACTTGCATTCAATCAATATCCAAAAGAACTTAATGGACAAAAAGAAACCAATTCATTAATGAATAAGACTTGATTCCAATCAATACCAAAAAGAACCTAGAGGAAAAAGAGAAACCAATTCATCAAGGATTAAGACTTGCATTCAATCAATATCCAAAAGAACTTAAATTACAAAAAGAAACCAATTCATTAAGGATTAAGACTTGCTTCCAATCAATGGCCAAATGAACTTAAAGAATAAAGAGAAACCAATTCATCAAGGATTAAGACTTGCTTAACTCAAAAATCCAAAAAGAACTTAAATTACAAAAAGAGAAACCAATTCATCAAGGATTAAAACTTGCGTTCAATCAATATCCAAAAGAACTTAAATTACAAAAAGAAACTAATTCATTAAGGATTAAGACTTGCTTCCAATCAATCTCCAAAAGAACTTAAATTACAAAAGGAAACCAATTCATTAAGGACTAAGACTTGCTTTCAATCAATATCCAAAAGAACAAAGAGAAACCAATTCATCAAGGATTAAGACTTGCATTCAATCAATATCCAAAAGAACTTAAATTACAAAAAGAAACTAATTCATTAATGATTAAGACTTGCTTTCAATCAATATCAAAAGAACTTAAAGAACAAAGAGAGAACCAATTCATCAAGGATTAAGACTTGCTTTCAATCAATCTGGCAGAACTTAAATTACAAAAGAGAAACCAATTCACTACAGATTAAGACTTTCTTCCAATCAATATCAAAAGAACTTAAAGCAAAGAGAACCAATTCATTAAGAGATTAAGACATTTGCATTCAATCAATATCCAAAAGAACTTAAATTACAAAGAGAAACCAATTATCAAGGATTAATGACTTGCTTCAATCAATCCAAAAGAACTTAAATTACAAAGAGAAACCAATTCATCAAGGATTAAGACTTGCGTTCAATCAATATCCAAAAATTACAAAGAGAAACCAATTCATTAAGGATTAAGACTTGCATTCAATCAATATCCAAAAGAACTTAAACTACAAAAAGAAAACAAGTTCATTAAAGATTAAGACTTCATCCAATCAATATCCAAAAGAACTTAAATTACAAAAAGAAACCAATTCATTAAGGACTAAGACTTGTTTTCAATCAATATCCAAAAAGAACTTAAAGAACAAAGAGAGAACCAATTCATCAAGGATTAAGACTTGTATTCAATCAAATCCAAAAGAACTTAAATTACAAATAGAAACCAATTCAATAAGGATTAAGACTTGCTTTCAATCAATATCCAAAAGAACTTAAAGAACAAAGAGAAACCAATTCATCAAGGATTAAGCACTTATTTTCAATCAATATCCAAAAGAACTTAAATCACAAAAAGAAACCAATCTATTAAGGACTAAGACTTGCTTTCAATCAATCTTCCAAAAGAACTTAAAGAACAAAGAGAAACCAATTCATCAAGGATTAAGACTTGCTTTCAATCAAAATCCAAAAGAACTTAATCTACAAAAAGAAACCAATTTACTAAGGATTATGACTTGCATTCAATCAATATCCAAAAGAACTTAAATTACAAAAGAAACCAATTCATTAAGGATTAAGACTTATTTCAATCAATGGCCAAAAGAACTTAAAGGACAAAGAGAAACCAATTCATTAATGATTAAGACTTGCATTCAATCAATATCCAAAAGAACTTAAACTACAAAATGAAACCAATTCATTAAGGATTAAGACTTGCATTCAATCAATATCCAAAAGAACTTAAATTACAAAAAGAAACTAAACCATTAAGGATTAAGACTTGCTTTCAATCAATATCCAAAAGAACTTAAATTACAAAAGAAACCAATTCATCAAGGATTAAGACTTGCATCTCAATCAATATCCAAAAGAACTTAAATTACAAAAAGAAACCAATTCATCAAGGATTAAGACTTGCTTTCAATCAATATCCAAAAGAACTTAAAGGGTCAAAGAGAAACCAATCTATCAAGGATTAAGACTTGTATTCAATCAAATCCAAAAGAACTAAAGAATGCACAAAGAGAACCAATTCATTAAGGATTAAGACTTGCTTTCAATCAATATCCAAAAGAACTTAAATTACAAAAGAGAAACCAATTCATTAAGGATTAAGACTTAAGCTTTCAAACTAATCTCCAAAAAGAACTTGAAGCACAAAGAGAAACTAATTCATCAAGGATTAAGATCTACATTCAATCAATATCCAAAAGAACTTAAATTACAAAAAGAAACCAATTCATTAAGGACTAAGACTTGCTTTCAATCAATGGCCAAAAGAACTTAAAGAACAAAGAGAAACCAATTCATCAAGGATTAAGATCAAACTTTCCATCAATATCCAAAAGAACTTAAATTACAAAAAGAAACCAATTCATTAAGGATTAAGACTTTCTTCCAATCAATCTCCAAAAGAACTTAAAGGACAAAGAGAAACCAATTCATCAAGGATTAACACTTGGTTTCAATCAATATCCAAAAGAACTTAAATTACAAAAGAAACCAATTCATTAAGGATTACAGACTTATTTCAATCAATCTCAAAAGAACTTAAATAACAAAGAGAAACCAATTCATCAAGGATTAAGACTTGCTTCAATCAATATCCAAAAGAACTAAATATTAAAAGAGAAACCAGCCATTAAGGATTAAGACTTGCATTCAATCAATATCCAAAAGAATCTTAAAGAACAAAGAGAAACCAATCTATTAAGGACTAAGACTTTTCAATCAATATCCAAAAGAACTTAAAGAGAGAGAAATCTACTCATCAAGGATTAAGATCAGAATTCAATCAATATCCAAAAGAACCTAAATTACAAAGAGAAACCAATTCATCAAGGATTAAGACTTGCATTCACTCAATATCCAAAAGAACTTAAATTACAAAAGAAACCAATCGGCTTAGGATTACACTTTGCTTCCACTCAATCTCCAAAAGAACTTAAAGGTGAAAGGGAAACCAATTCATCAAGGATTAAGACTTGCTTTCAATCAATATCCAAAAGAACTTAAATTACAAAGAGAAACCAATTCATTATGATTAAGACTTGCTTTCAATCAATGTTCCAAAAGAACTTAAAGAACAAAGAGAAACCAATTCATCAAGTGATTAAGACTTGCTTTCAATCAATATCCAAAGAACTGAAATTACAAAGAAAACCATCTATTAAGGATTAAGACTTGCTAACTAATGGCCAAAAGAAGTTAAAGAACAAAGAGAAACCAATTCATCAAGGATTAAGACTTGCATTCAATCAATATCCAAAAGAACTTAAACTACAAAAAGAAACCAGTTCATTAAGGATAAAGACTTGCATTCAATCAATATCCAAAAGAACTTAAATTACAAAAAGAAACCAATTCATTAAGGACTAAGACTTGCTTTCAATCAATATCCAAAAGAACTTAAAGGACAAAAAGAGAGTTCCACCATCAAGGATTAAGACTTGCATTCAATCAATATCCAAAAGAACTTAAATTACAAACAGAAACCAATTCATTAAGGATTAAGACTTGCATTCAATCAATATCCAAAAGAACTTAAAGGACAAAGAGAAACCAATTCATCAAGGATTAACACTTGCTTTCAATCAAATCCAAAAGAACTTAAATCACAAAAAGAAACCAATTCATTAAGGACTAAGACTTGCTTTCAATCAATGGCCAAAAGAACCAAAAGAAGAAAGAGAAACCAAATTCATCAAGGATTAAGACTTAAATTCAAATCAATATCCAAAAGAACTTAAATTACAAAAGAAACCAATTCATCAAGGATTAAGACTTGCTTTCAATCAATATCCAAAAAGAACTTAAACAACGAAGAGAAACCAATTCATCAAGGATTAAGACTTGCATTCAATCAATATCCAAAAGAACTTAAATTAAAAAGAGAAACCAATTCCTTAAGGATTAATACTTGCTTTCAATCAATCTCCAAAAGAACTTAAAGAACAAAGAGAAACCACCCTATCAAAGGATTAAGAGTTGCTTCCAATCAACATCCAAAAGAACTTAAATTACAAAAAGAAACCAATTCATTAAGGATTAAGACTTGTTTCCAATCAATATACAAAAGAACATAAAGCACAAAGAAAAACCAATTCATCAAGGATTAAGACTTGCTTTCAATCAAAATCCAAAAGAACTTAAATTACAAAAAGAAACCAATTCATTAAGGACTAAGACTTGCTTTCAATCAATGGCCAAAAGAAGTTAAAGAACAAAGAGAAACCAATTCATCAAGGATTAAGACTTGCATTCAATCAATATCCAAAAGAACTTAAACTACAAAAAGAAACCAGTTCATTAAGGATAAAGACTTGCATTCAATCAATATCCAAAAGAACTTAAATTACAAAAAGAAACCAATTCATTAAGGACTAAGACTTGCTTTCAATCAATATCCAAAAGAACTTAAAAGGACAACAAAGAGAAACCATAATTCATCATGATTAAGACTTGCATTCAATCAATATCCAAAAGAACTTAAATTACAAACAGAAACCAATTCATTAAGGATTAAGACTTGCATTCAATCAATATCCAAAAGAACTTAAATTACAAAAAGAAACCAATTCATTAAGGATTAAGACTTGCTTCCAATCAATATCCAAAAGAACTTAAAGAACAAAGAGAAACCAATTCATCAAGGATTAAGACTTGCATTCAATCAATATCCAAAAGAACTTAAATTACAAACAGAAACCAATTCATTAAGGATTAAGACTTGCATTCAATCAATATCCAAAAGAACTTAAAGGACAAAAAGAAACCAATTCATTAAGGATTAAGACTTGCATTCAATCAATATCCAAAAGAACTTAAATTACAAAGAGAAACCAATTCATTAAGGACTAAGACTTGCTTTCAATCAATGGCCAAAAGAACTTAAAGAACAAAGAGTTTCATCAAGGATTAAGACTTGCATTCAATCAACATCCAAAAGAACTTAAATTACAAAAAGTAACCTATTCATTAAGGATTAAGACTTGCATTCAATCAATCTTTAAAAGAACTTAAAGCACAAAGAGAAACCAATTCATCAAGGATTCAGACTTGCATTCAATCAATATCCAAAAGAACTTAAATTACAAAAAGAAACCAATTCATTAACGACTAAGACTTGCTTTCAATCTATTGCCAAAAGAACTTAAAGAACAAAGAGAAACCAATTCATCAAGGATTAAGACTTGCATTCAATCAATATCCAAAAGAACTTAAACTACAAAAAGAAACCAATTCATTAAGGATTAAGACTTGCTTCCAATCAATCTCCAAAAGAACTTAAAGGACAAAGAGAAACCAATTCATAAACGATTAACACTTGCTTTCAATCAAATCCAAAAGAACTTAAATTACAAAAAGAAACCAATTCATCAAGGATTAAGACTTGCATTCAATCAATATCCAAAAGAACTTAAATTACAAAAAGAAACCAATTCATTAAGGATTAAGACTTGCTTCCAATCAATCTCCAAAAGAACTTAAAGGACAAAGAGAAACCAATTCATAGACGATTAAGACTTGCATTCAATCAATATCCAAAAGAACTTAAATTACAAAAAGAAACCTATTCATTAAGGATTAAGACTTGCATTCAATCAATATCCAAAAGAACTTAAATTGCAAAAAGAAACCAATTCATTAAGGACTAAGACTTGCTTTCAATCAATATCCAAAAGAACTTAAATTACAAAAAGAAACTAACCATTATGATTAAGACTCATTCAATCAATATCCAAAGAACTTAAATTACAAAGAGAAACCAATTCATCAAGGATTAAGACTTGCTTCAATCAAACTCCAAAAGAACTTTAAATTACAAAGAGAAACTAATTCATCAAGGATAAGACTTTGCTTTTCAACTTCAATCAATTCTCCAAAGAACTTAAAGGTACAAAGAGAAACCAATTCATCAAGGACAATAATTTGCATTCCAATCAATACCAAAAAGAACTTAAATTACAAAAAGAAACCAATTCATTAAGGACTAAGACTTGCTTTCAATCCATGGCCAAAAGAACTCCAAATACAAGAGAAACCAATTCATCAAGGATTAAGACTTGCATTTCAATCAATATCCAAAAGAACTTAAACTACAAAAAGAAACCAATTCTTCAAGGATTAAGACTTGCTTTCAATCAATATCCAAAAGAACTTAAATTACAAAGAGAAACCAATTCCTCAAGGATTTAGACTTGATTCCAATCAGATCCAAAAGAACTTAATGAACAAAGAGAAACCAATTCATCAAGGATTAACATTCAATCAATATCCAAAAGAACTTAAATTACAAAAAGAAACCAATTCATTAAGGATTAAGACTGCTTCAATCAATCTCCAAAAGAACTTAAATTACAAACAGAAACCAATTCATCAAGGATTAAGACTTGCTTTCAATCAATATCCAAAAGAACTTAAATTACAAAAAGAAACCAATTCATTAAGGATTAAGACTTGCTTGCAATCAATCTCCAAAAGAATCCTAAAGGTCAAAGAGAAACCAATTCATCAAGGATTAAGACTTGCATTCAATCAATATCCAAAAGAACTTAAATTACAAAGAGAAACCAATTCATTAAGGACTAAGACTTGCTTTCAATCAATCGCCGAAAGAACTTAAAGAACAAAGAGAAACCAATTCATCAAGGATTAAGACTTGCATTCAATCAATATCCAAAAGAACTTAAATTACAAAAAGAAACCAATTCATTAAGGACTAAGACTTGCTTTCAATCAATGGCCAAAAGAACTTAAAGAACAAAGAGAAACCAATTCATCAAGGATTAAGACTTGCATTCAATCAATATCCAAAAGAACTTAACTACAAAGAGAAACCAAATTCATCAAGGATTAAGACTTGCATTCAATCAATATCCAAAAGAACTTAAATTACAAAAAGAAACCAATTCATTAAGGATTAAGACTTGCTTTCCAATCAATATCCGAAAGAACTTAAATTACAAAAGAGAAACCAATTCATCAAGGATTAAGACTTGCATTCAATCAATATCCAAAAGAACTTAAACTACAAAAAGAAACCAATTCATCAAGGATTAAGACTTGTGTTCAATCAATATCCAAAAGAACTTAAATTACAAAAAGAAACCAATTCATTAAGGACTAAGACTTGCATTCAATCAATATCCAAAAGAACTTAAATTACAAAGAGAAACCAATTCATTAAGGACTAAGACTTGCTTCCAATCAATCTCCAAAAGAACTTAAAGAACAAAGAGAAACCAATTCATCAAGGATTAAGACTTGCATTCAATCAATATCCAAAAGAACTTAAACTACAAAAAGAAACCAATTCATTAAGGATTAAGACTTGCATTCAATCAACATCCAAAAGAACTTAAATTACAAAAAGAAACCAATTCATTAAGGATTAAGACTTGCTTTCAATCAATGGCCAAAAGAACTTAAAGAACAAAGAGAAACCAATTCATCAAGGATTAAGACTTGCATTCAATCAATATCCAAAAGAACTTAAACTACAAAAAGAAACCAATTCATTAAGGATTAAGACTTGTATTCAATCAATATCCAAAAGAACTTAAATTACAAAAAGAAACCAATTCATTAAGGACTAAGACTTGCTTTCAATCAATGGCCAAAAGAACTTAAAGAACAAAGAGAAACCAATTCATCAAGGATTAAGACTTGCATTCAATCAATATCCAAAAGAACTTAAATTACAAAAAGAAACCAATTCATTAAGGATTAAGACTTGCTTTCAATCAATATCCAAAAGAACTTAAATTACAAAGAGAAACCAATTCATTAAGGACTAAGACTTGCTTCCAATCAATCTCCAAAAGAACTTAAAGCACAAAGAGAAACCAATTCATCAAGGATTAAGACTTGCATTCAATCAATATCCAAAAGAACTTAAATTACAAAAAGAAACCAATTCATTAAGGATTAAGACTTGCTTTCAATCAAATCCAAAAGAACTTAAAGGTCAAAGAGAAACCAATTCATCAAGGATTAAGACTTGCATTCAATCAATATCCAAAAGAACTTAAATTACAAAGAGAAACCAATTCATTAAGGATTAAGACTTGTTTACAATCAAAATCCAAAAGAATTTAGATTACAAAGAGAAACCAATTCATCAAGGATTAAGACTTGCATTCAATCAATATCCAAAAGAACTTAAATTACAAAAAGAAACCAATTCATTAAGGACTAAGACTTGCTTTCAATCAATGGCCAAAAGAATTTAATGAGCAAAGAGAAACCAATTCATCAAGGATTAAGACTTGCATTCAATCAATATCCAAAAGAACTTAAATCACAAAAAGAAACCAATTCATTAAGGACTAAGACTTGCTTTCAATCAATGGCCAAAAGAACTTAAAGAACAAAGAGAAACCAATTCATCAAGGATTAAGACTTGCTTCCAATCATTCTCCAAAAGAACTTAAATTACAAAAAGAAACCAATTCATTAAGGATTAAGACTTGCTTCCAATCAATCTCCAAAAGAACTTAAATTACAAAAAGAAACCAATTCATTAAGGATTAAGACTTGCATTCAATCAATATCCAAAAGAACTTAAAGCACAAAGAGAAACCAATTCATCAAGGATTAAGACTTGCATTCAATCAATATCCAAAAGAACTTAAATTACAAAAAGAAACCAATTCATTAAGGATTAAGACTTGCTTCCAATCAATCTCCAAAAGAACTTAAAGGACAAAGAGAAACCAATTCATAAACGATTAACACTTGCTTTCAATCAAATCCAAAAGAACTTAAATTACAAAAAGAAACCAATTCATTAAGGATTAAGACTTGCTTTCAATCAATATCCAAAAGAACTTAAATTACAAAGAGAAACCAATTCATTAAGGATTAAGACTTGCATTCAATCAATATCCAAAAGAACTTAAAGGACAAAGAGAAACCAATTCATCAAGGATTAACAGACTTGCATTCAATAAATATCCAAAAGAACTTAAATTACAAAAAGAAACCAATTCATTAAGGATTAAGACTTGCTTCCAATCAATCTCCAAAAGAACTTAAAGGTCAAAGAGAAACCAATTCATCAAGGATTAAGACTTGATTCCAATCAATGCAAAAAGAACTTAAATTACAAAGAGAAACCAATTCATCAAGGATTAAGACTTGCATTCAATCAATATCCAAAAGAACTTAAATTACAAAAAGAAACCAATTCATTAAGGATTAAGACTTGCTTCCAATCAATCTCCAAAAGAACTTAAAGCACAAAGAGAAACCAATTCATCAAGGATTAACACTTGCTTTCAATCAATATCCAAAAGAACCTGAAGTACAAAGAGAGACCAATTCATCAAGGATTAAGACCTGCATTCAATCAATATCCAAAAGAACTTAAATTACAAAAAGAAACCAATTCATTAAGGATTAAGACTTGCTTCCAATCAATCTCCAAAAGAACTTAAAGGTCAAAGAGAAACCAATTCATCAAGGATTAAGACTTGCATTCAATCAATATCCAAAAGAACTTAAATTACAAAAAGAAACCAATTCATTAAGGACTAAGACTTGCTTTCAATCAATATCCAAAAGAACTTAAAGAACAAAGAGAAACCAATTCATCAAGGATTAAGACTTGCATTCAATCAATATCCAAAAGAACTTAAATCACAAAAAGAAACCAATTCATTAAGGATTAAGACTTGATTCCAATCAATACCAAAAGAACTTAATGAACAAAGAGAAACCAATTCATCAAGGATTAAGACTTGCTTTCAATCAAATCCAAAAGAACTTAAAGTGCAAAGAGAAACCAATTCATCAAGGATTAAGACTTGCATTCAATCAATATCCAAAAGAACTTAAATTACAAAATGAAACCAATTCATTAAGGATTAAGACTTGCTTCCAATCAATCTCCAAAAGAACTTAAAGGACAAAGAGAAACCAATTCATCAAGGATTAACACTTGCTTTCAATCAAATCCAAAAGAACTTAAATCACAAAAAGAAACCAATTCATTAAGGACTAAGACTTGCTTTCAATCAATGGCCAAAAGAACTTAATGAACAAAGAGAAACCAATTCATCAAGGATTAAGACTTGCTTCCAATCATTCTCCAAAAGAACTTAAAGTGCAAAGAGAAACCAATTCATGAAGGATTAAGACTTGCATTCAATCAATATCCAAAAGAACTTAAATTACAAAAAGAAACCAATTCATTAAGGATTAAGACTTGCTTCCAATCAATCTCCAAAAGAACTTAAATTACAAAAAGAAACCAAGTCATCAAGGATTAAGACTTGCTTTCAATCAATATCCAAGGGAGCTTGAAGCACAAAGAGAAACCAATTCATCAAGGATTAAGACTTGCATTCAATCAATATCCAAAAGAACTTAAATTACAAAAAGAAACCAATTCATTAAGGATTAAGACTTGCTTCCAATCAATCTCCAAAAGAACTTAAAGGTCAAAGAGAAACCAAGTCATCAAGGATTAAGACTTGCGTTCAATCAATATCCAAGGGAGCTTAAAGCACAAAGAGCAACCAATTCATCAAGGATTAAGACTTGCATTCAATCAATATCCAAAAGAACTTAAATTACAAAAAGAAACCAATTCATTAAGGATTAAGACTTGCTTCCAATCAATCTCCAAAAGAACTTAAAGGACAAAGAGAAACCAATTCATCAAGGATTAACAATTGCTTTCAATCAAAATCCAAAAGAATTTAGATTACAAAGAGAAACCAATTCATCAAGGATTAAGACTTGCATTCAATCAATATCCAAAAGAACTTAAATTACAAAAAGAAACCAATTCATTAAGGATTAAGACTTGCATTCAATCAATATCCAAATGAACCTAAAGAATAAAGAGAAACCAATTCATCAAGGATTAAGACTTGCATTCAATCAATATCCAAAAGAACTTAAAGAACAAAAAGAAACCAATTCATCAAGGATTATGACTTGCATTCAATCAATATCCAAAAGAACTTAAACTACAAAAAGAAACCAATTCATTAAGGATTAAGACTTGCATTCAATCAATATCCAAAAGAACTTAAATTAGAAAATGAAACCAATTCATTAAGGATTAAGACTTGCTTCCAATCAATCTCCAAAAGAAATTAAAGGACAAAGAGAAACCAATTCATCAAGGATTAAGACTTGCTTTCCAATCAAAATCCAAAAGAACTTAAAGCGCAAAGAGAAACCAATTCATTAAGGATTAAGACTTGCATTCAATCAATATCCAAAAGAACTTAAACTACAAAAAGAAACCAATTCATTAAGGATTATGACTTGCATTCAATCAATATCCAAAAGAACTTAAATTACAAAAAGAAACCAATTCATTAAGGACTAAGACTTGCTTTCAATCAATGGCCAAAAGAACTTAAAGAACAAAGAGAAACCAATTCATCAAGGATTAAGACTTGCATTCAATCAATATCCAAAAGAACTTAAACTACAAAAAGAAACCATTTCATTAAGGATTAAGACTTGCATTCAATCAATATCCAAAAGAACTTAAATTACAAAAAGAAACCAATTCATTAAGGACTAAGACTTGCTTCCAATCAATCTCCAAAAGAACTGAAAGGTCAAAGAGAAACCAATTCATCAAGGATTAAGACTTGCATTCAATCAATATCCAAAAGAACTTAAATTACAAAAAGAAACCAATTCATTAAGGACTAAGACTTGCTTTCAATCAATGGCCAAAAGAACTTAAAGAACAAAGAGAAACCAATTCATCAAGGATTAAGACTTGCATTCAATCAATATCCAAAAGAACTTAAATCACAAAAAGAAACCAATTCATTAAGGACTAAGACTTGCTTTCAATCAACGGCCAAAAGAACGTAATGAACAAAGAAACCAATTCATCAAGGATTAAGACTTGTTTCCAATCATTCTCCAAAAGAACTTAAAGTGCAAAGAGAAACCAATTCATCAAGGATTAAGACTTGCATTCAATCAATATCCAAAAGAACTTAAATTACAAAAAGAAACCAATTCATTAAGGACTACGACTTGCTTCCAATCAATCTCCAAAAGAACTTAAAGGTCAAAGAGAAACCAAGTCATCAAGGATTAAGACTTGCTTTCAATCAATATCCAAGGGAGCTTAAAGCACAAAGAGAAACCAATTCATCAAGGATTAAGACTTGCATTCAATCAATATCCAAAAGAACTTAAATTACAAAAAGAAACCAATTCATTAAGGATTAAGACTTGCTTCCAATCAATCTCCAAAAGAACTTAAAGAACAAAGAGAAACCAATTCATCAAGGATTAAGACTTGCTTTCAATCAATATCCAAGGGAGCTTAAAGAACAAAGAGAAACTAATTCATCAAGGATTAAGACTTGCATTCAATCAATATCCAAAAGAACTTAAATTACAAAAGAACCAATTCATTAAGGATTAAGACTTGCTTCCAATCAATCTCCAAAAGAACTTAAAGAACAAAGAGAAACCAAGTCATCAAGGATTAAGACTTGCGTTCAATCAATATCCAAGGGAGCTTAAAGCACAAAGAGCAACCAATTCATCAAGGATTAAGACTTGCATTCAATCAATATCCAAAAGAACTTAAATTACAAAAAGAAACCAATTCATTAAGGATTAAGACTTGCTTCCAATCAATCTCCAAAAGAACTTAAAGGACAAAGAGAAACCAATTCATCAAGGATTAACACTTGCTTTCAATCAAAATCCAAAAGAATTTAGATTACAAAGAGAAACCAATTCATCAAGGATTAAGACTTGCATTCAATCAATATCCAAAAGAACTTAAACTACAAAAAGAAACCAATTCATCAAGGATTAAGACTTGCATTCAATCAATATCCAAAAGAACTTAAATTACAAAAAGAAACCAATTCATTAAGGACTAAGACTTGCTTTCAATCAATGGCCAAAAGAACTTAAAGAACAAAGAGAAACCAATTCATCAAGGATTAAGACTTGCATTCAATCAATATCCAAAAGAACTTAAACTACAAAAAGAAACCAATTCATTAAGGATTAAGACTTGCATTCAATCAATATCCAAAAGAACTTAAATTACAAAGAGAATCCAATTCATTAAGGATTACATTACTTGGTCAATCAAGTTAACTTAAAGAATAAAAGAGAAACCAATTCATCAAGGATTAAGACTTTATTTCACAATCAATATCCAAAAGAACTTAAATTACAAAGAGAAACCAATTCATCAAGGATTAAGACTTGCTTTCAATCAAATCCAAAGAACTTAAAGAACAAAGAGAAACTAATTCATCAAGGATTAAGACTTGCATTCAATCAATATCCAAAAGAACTAAGGATTAAGACTTGCATTCAATCAATATCCAAAAGAACTTAAATTACAAAAAGAAACCAATTCATTAAGGACTAAGACTTGCTTCCAATCAATCTCCAAAAGAACTGAAAGGTCAAAGAGAAACCAATTCATCAAGGATTAAGACTTGCATTCAATCAATATCTAAAAGAACTTAAATTACAAAAAGAAACCAATTCATTAAGGACTAAGACTTGCTTTCAATCAATGGCCAAAAGAACTTAAAGAACAAAGAGAAACCAATTGTTGATTAGCATTAAGACTTGCATTCAATCAATATCCAAAAGAACTTAAATCACAAAAAGAAACCAATTCATTAAGGACTAAGACTTGCTTTCAATCAACGGCCAAAAGAACTTAAAGAACAAAGAGAAACCAATTCATCAAGGATTAAGACTTGCTTCCAATCATTCTCCAAAAGAACTTAAAGTGCAAAGAGAAACAAATTCATCAAGGATGAAGACTTGCATTCAATCAATATCCAAAAGAACTTAAATTACAAAAAGAAACCAATTCATTAAGGATTAAGACTTGCTTCCAATCAATCTCCAAAAGAACTGAAAGGTCAAAGAGAAACCAATTCATCAAGGATTAAGACTTGCATTCAATCAATATCCAAAAGAACATAAATTACAAAAAGAAACCAATTCATTAAGGACTAGGACTTGCTTTCAATCAATGGCCAAAAGAATTTAATGAGCAAAGAGAAACCAATTCATCAAGGATTAAGACTTGCATTCAATCAAATCCAAAAGAACTTAAATCACAAAAAGAAACCAATTCATTAAGGACTAAGACTTGCTTTCAATCAATGGCCAAAAGAACTTAAAGAACAAAGAGAAACCAATTCATCAAGGATTAAGACTTGCTTCCAATCATTCTCCAAAAGAACTTAAAGTGCAAAGAGAAACCAATTCATCAAGGATTAAGACTTGCATTCAATCAATATCCAAAAGAACTTAAATTACAAAAAGAAACCAATTCATTAAGGATTAAGACTTGCTTCCAATCAATCTCCAAAAGAACTTAAAGGTCAAAGAGAAACCAAGTCATCAAGGATTAAGACTTGCTTTCAATCAATATCCAAGGGAGCTTAAAGCACAAAGAGAAACCAATTCATCAAGGATTAAGACTTGCATTCAATCAATATCCAAAAGAACTTAAATTACAAAATGAAACCAATTCATTAAGGATTAAGACTTGCTTCCAATCAATCTCCAAAAGAACTTAAAGGACAAAGAGAAACCAATTCATCAAGGATTAACACTTGCTTTCAATCAAATCCAAAAGAACTTAAATCACAAAAAGAAACCAATTCATCAAGGATTAACACTTGCTTTCAATCAAATCCAAAAGAACTTAAATTACAAAAAGAAACCAATTCATTAAGGATTAAGACTTGCTTCCAATCAATCTCCAAAAGAACTTAAATTACAAAGAGAAACTAATTCATCAAGGATTAAGACTTGCTTTCAATCAATATCCAAAAGAACTTAAATTACAAAGAGAAACCAATTCATCAAGGATTAAGACTTGCATTCAATCAATATCCAAAAGAACTTAAATTACAAAAAGAAACCAATTCATCAAGGATTAAGACTTGCTTCCAATCAATCCCCAATAGAACTTAAAGGTCAAAGAGTAACCAATTCATGAAAGATTAAGACTTGCTTTCAATCAATATCCAAAAGAACTTAAATTACAAAGAGAAACCAATTCATCAAGGATTAAGACTTGCATTCAATCAATATCCAAAAGAACTTAAACTACAAAAAGAAACCAATTCATTAAGGATTAAGACTTGCTTTCAATCAAAATCGAAAAGAACTTAAATTACAAAGAGAAACCAATTCGTTAAGGACTAAGACTTGTATTCAATCAATGGCCAAAAGAACCTGAAGTACAAAGAGAGAACAATTCATTAAGGATTAAGACCTGCATTCAATCAATATCCAAAAGAACTTAAATTACAAAAAGAAACCAATTCATTAAGGACTAAGACTTGCTTTCAATCAATGGCCAAAAGAACTTAAAGAACAAAGAGAAACCAATTCATCAAGGATTAAGACTTGCATTCAATCAATATCCAAAAGAACTTAAACTACAAAAAGAAACCAATTCATTAAGGATTATGACTTGCATTCAATCAATATCCAAAAGAACTTAAATTACAAAAAGAAACCAATTCATTAAGGACTAAGACTTGCTTTCAATCAATGGCCAAAGAACTTAAAAAGAATTACAAAGAGAAACCAATTCATCAAGGATTAAGGCTTGCATTCAATCAATATCCAAAAGAACTTAAATTACAAAAAGAAACCAATTCACTAAGGATTAAGACTTGCTTCCAATCAATCTCGAAAAGAACTTAAATTACAAAATGAAACAAATTCATTAAGGATTAAGACTTGCTTCCAATCAATCTCGAAAAGAACTTAAAGGTCAAAGAGAAACCAATTCATCAAGGATTAAGACTTGCTTCCAATCAATCTCCAAAAGAACTTAAATTACAAAAAGAAACCAATTCATTAAGGATTAAGACTTGCATTCAATCAATATCCAAAAGAACTTAAATTACAAAAAGAAACCAATTCATTAAGGATTAAGACTTGCTTCCAATCAATCTCCAAAAGAACTTAAAGGTCAAAGAGAAACCAAGTCATCAAGGATTAAGACTTGCTTTCAATCAATATCCAAAAGAACTTAAATTACAAAAAGAAACCAATTCATTAAGGACTAGGACTTGCTTTCAATCAATGGCCAAAAGAATTTAATGAGCAAAGAGAAACCAATTCATCAAGGATTAAGACTTGCATTCAATCAAATCCAAAAGAACTTAAATCACAAAAAGAAACCAATTCATTAAGGACTAAGACTTGCTTTCAATCAATCTCCAAAAGAACTTAAAGGACAAAGAGAAACCAATTCATCAAGGATTAAGACTTGCTTCAATCTGGCACATCCAAAAGTAACTTAAAGTGCAAAGAGAAACCAATTCATCAAGGATTAAAAGACTTGCATTCAATCAACTATGCCCTCCAAAAGAACTTAAATCACAAAAGAAAAACCAATTCATCGGCTAAGGACTAGACTTTGCTTTCAGAATTCAACGGTTATCCAAAAGAACTTAAAGAACAAAAGAGGAAACCAATTCATCAAGGATTAAGACTTGCTTTCAATCAATATCCAAAAGAACTTAAATCGCACAAAGAGAAACCAATTCATGGCTAAGGATTAAGACTTGCATTTCAATCAATAAAGCCAAAAAGAACTTAAAACAGTTACAAAAGATGAAACCAATTCATTAAGGATTAAGACTTGCTTCCAATCAATCTCCAAA
>JAVHNN010000581.1:671336-703267 GCA_031439585.1 Pterocarpus macrocarpus
AAGACTTGCATTCAATCAATATCCAAAAGAACTTAAACTACAAAAAGAAACCAATTCATTAAGGATTAAGACTTGATTCAATCAATATCCAAAAGAACTTAAATTACAAAAAGAAACCAATTCATTCAGGATTAAGACTTGCTTCCAATCAATCTCCAAAAGAACTTAAAGGTCAAAGAGAAACCAATTCATCAAGGATTAAGACTTGCTTCCAATCAATATCCAAAAGAACTTAAAGGACAAAGAGAAACCAATTCCTCAAGGATTAAGACTTGATTCCAATCAATATCCAAAAGAACTTAAACTACAAAAAGAAACCAATTCATTAAGGATTAAGACTTGCATTCAATCAATATCCAAAAGAACTTAAATTACAAACAGAAACCAATTCATTAAGGATTAAGACTTGCATTCAATCAATATCCAAAAGAACTTAAAGGACAAAGAGAAACCAATTCATCAAGGATTAACACTTGCTTTCAATCAATATCCAAAAGAACTTAAATTACAAAAAGAAACCAATTCATTAAGGATTAAGACTTGATTCCAATCAATGGCCAAAAGAACTTAAAGGACAAAGAGAAACCAATTCATCAAGGATTAAGACTTGCATTCAATCAATATCCAAAAGAACTTAAACTACAAATAGAAACCAATTCATTAAGGATTAAGACTTGCATTCAATCAATATCCAAAAGAACTTAAATTACAAAAAGAAACCAATTCATTAAGGACTAAGACTTGCTTTCAATCAATTACCAAAAGAACTTAAAGGACAAAGAGAAACCAATTCCTCAAGGATTAAGACTTGATTCCAATCAATATCCAAAAGAACTTAAATTACAAAAAGAAACCAATTCATCAAGGATTAAGACTTACTTTCAATCAATTACCAAAAGAACTTAAAGGACAAAGAGAAACCAATTCATCAAGGATTAAGACTTGCTTCCAATCAATCTCCAAAAGAACTTAAAGGACAAAGAGAAACCAATTCATCAAGGATTAAGACTTGATTATAATCAATATCCAAAAGAACTTAAATTACAAAAAGAAACCAATTCATTAAGGATAAAGACTTGCTTTCAATCAATGGCCAAAAGAACTTAAAGAACAAAGAGAAACCAATTCATCAAGGATTAAGACTTGCTTTCAATCAAAATCCAAAAGAACTTAAAGGACAAAGAGAAACCAATTCATCAAGGATTAAGACTTGATTCCAATCAATATCCAAAAGAACTTAAACTACAAAAAGAAACCAATTCATTAAGGATTAAGACTTGCTTCCAATCAATCTCCAAAAGAACTTAAATTACAAAAAGAAACCAATTCATTAAGGATTAAGACTTGCTTCCAATCAATCTCCAAAAGAACTGAAAGGTCAAAGAGAAACCAATTCATCAAGGATTAAGACTTGCATTCAATCAATATCCAAAAGAACTTAAATTACAAAAAGAAACCAATTCATTAAGGATTAAGACTTGCTTTCAATCAATGGCCAAAAGAACTTAAAGAACAAAGAGAAACCAATTCATCAAGGATTAAGACTTGCATTCAATCAATATCCAAAAGAACTTAAATCACAAAAAGAAACCAATTCATTAAGGACTAAGACTTGCTTTCAATCAATATCCAAAAGAACTTAAATTACAAAAAGAAACCAATTCATCAAGGATTAAGACTTGCTTCCAATCATTCTCCAAAAGAACTTAAAGTGCAAAGAGAAACCAATTCATCAAGGATTAAGACTTGCATTCAATCAATATCCAAAAGAACTTAAATTACAAAAAGAAACCAATTCATTAAGGACTAAGACTTGCTTTCAATCAATGGCCAAAAGAACTTAAAGAACAAAGAGAAACCAATTCATCAAGGATTAAGACTTGCTTTCAATCAATATCCAAAAGAACTTAAATTACAAACAGAAACCAATTCATTAAGGATTAAGACTTGCATTCAATCAATATCCAAAAGAACTTAAAGGACAAAGAGAAACCAATTCATTAAGGATTAAGACTTGCATTCAATCAATATCCAAAAGAACTTAAATTACAAAAAGAAACCAATTCATTAAGGACTAAGACTTGCTTCCAATCAATCTCCAAAAGAACTGAAAGGTCAAAGAGAAACCAATTCATCAAGGATTAAGACTTGCATTCAATCAATATCCAAAAGAACTTAAATTACAAAAAGAAACCAATTCATTAAGGATTAAGACTTGCTTCCAATCAATCTCCAAAAGAAATTAAAGGACAAAGAGAAACCAATTCATCAAGGATTAAGACTTGCTTTCAATCAAAATCCAAAAGAACTTAAATTACAAAAAGAAACCAATTCATCAAGGATTAAGACTTGCATTCAATCAATATCCAAAAGAACTTAAACTACAAAAAGAAACCAATTCATTAAGGATTAAGACTTGCATTCAATCAATATCCAAAAGAACTTAAATTACAAAAAGAAACCAATTCATTAAGGACTAAGACTTGCTTTCAATCAATGGCCAAAAGAACTTAAAGAACAAAGAGAAACCAATTCATCAAGGATTAAGACTTGCATTCAATCAATATCCAAAAGAACTTAAATTACAAAAAGAAACCAATTCATTAAGGATTAAGACTTGCTTTCAATCAATGGCCAAAAGAACTTAAAGAACAAAGAGAAACCAATTCATCAAGGATTAAGACTTGCATTCAATCAATATCCAAAAGAACTTAAACTACAAAAAGAAACCAATTCATTAAGGATTAAGACTTGCATTCAATCAATATCCAAAAGAACTTAAATTACAAAAGAAAACCAATTCATTAAGGACTAAGACTTGCTTTCAATCAATGGCCAAAAGAACTTAAAGAACAAAGAGAAACCAATTCATCAAGGATTAAGACTTGCTTTCAATCAATATCCAAAAGAACTTAAATTACAAAGAGAAACCAATTCATCAAGGATTAAGACTTGCATTCAATCAATATCCAAAAGAACTTAAATTACAAAATGAAACCAATTCATTAAGGATTAAGACTTGCTTTCAATCAATATCCAAAAGAACTTAAATTACAAAGAGAAACCAATTCATCAAGGATTAAGACTTGCTTCCAATCAATCTCCAAAAGAACTTAAAGGTCAAAGAGAAACCAATTCATCAAGGATTAAGACTTGCTTCCAATCAATCTCCAAAAGAACTTAAAGTACAAAGAGAAACCAATTCATCAAGGATTAAGACTTGCTTTCAATCAATATCCAAAAGAACTTAAAGAACAAAGAGAAACCAATTCATCAAGGATTAAGACTTGCATTCAATCAATATCCAAAAGAACTTAAATTACAAAAAGAAACCAATTCATTAAGGACTAAGACTTGCTTTCAATCAATGGCCAAAAGAACTTAAAGAACAAAGAGAAACCAATTCATCAAGGATTAAGACTTGCATTCAATCAATATCCAAAAGAACTTAAATTACAAAGAGAAACCAATTCATCAAG
The DNA here is from genome assembly GCA_031439585.1 of Pterocarpus macrocarpus. Taxonomy (NCBI): domain Eukaryota; kingdom Viridiplantae; phylum Streptophyta; class Magnoliopsida; order Fabales; family Fabaceae; genus Pterocarpus; species Pterocarpus macrocarpus. The sequence continues at coordinate 674,816 of JAVHNN010000581.1, forward strand.
GATTAAGACTTGCTTCCAATCATGCTCCAAAAGAACTTAAAGTGCAAAGAGAAACCAATTCATCAAGGATTAAGACTTGCATTCAATCAATATCCAAAAGAACTTAAATTACAAAAAGAAACCAATTCATTAAGGATTAAGACTTGCTTTCAATCAAAATCCAAAAGAACTTAAAGAACAAAGAGAAACCAATTCATCAAGGATTAAGACTTGCTTTCAATCAAAATCCAAAAGAACTTAAATTACAAAGAGAAACCAATTCATCAAGGATTAAGACTTGCATTCAATCAATATCCAAAAGAACTTAAACTACAAAAAGAAACCAATTCATTAAGGATTAAGACTTGCATTCAATCAATATCCAAAAGAACTTAAATTACAAAAAGAAACCAATTCATTAAGGACTAAGACTTGCTTTCAATCAATGGCCAAAAGAACATAAAGAACAAAGAGAAACCAATTCATCAAGGATTATGACTTGCATTCAATCAATATCCAAAAGAACTTAAATTACAAAAAGAAACCAATTCATCAAGGATTAAGACTTGCTTCCAATCATGCTCCAAAAGAACTTAAAGTGCAAAGAGAAACCAATTCATCAAGGATTAAGACTTGCATTCAATCAATATCCAAAAGAACTTAAACTACAAAATGAAACCAATTCATTAAGGATTAAGACTTGCATTCAATCAATATCCAAAAGAACTTAAATTACAAAAAGAAACCAATTCATTAAGGATTAAGACTTGCTTTCAATCAATGGCCAAAAGAACTTAAAGAACAAAGAGAAACCAATTCATCAAGGATTAACACTTGCTTTCAATCAAAATCCGAAAGAACTTAAATTACAAAAGAGAAACCAATTCATCAAGGATTAAGACTTGCATTCAATCAATATCCAAAAGAACTTAAATTACAAAGAGAAACCAATTCATTAAGGATTAAGACTTGCATTCAATCAATATCCAAAAGAACTTAAATTACAAAAAGAAACCAATTCATTAAAGACTAAGACTTGCTTCCAATCAATCTCCAAAAGAACTGAAAGGTCAAAGAGAAACCAATTCATCAAGGATTAAGACTTGCATTCAATCAATATCCAAAAGAACTTAAATTACAAAAAGAAACCAATTCATTAAGGATTAAGACTTGCATTCAATCAATCTCCAAAAGAACTTAAAGGACAAAGAGAAACCAATTCATCAAGGATTAACACTTGCTTTCAATCAAAATCCAAAAGAACTTAAATTACAAAGAGAAACCAATTCATCAAGGATTAAGACTTGCATTCAATCAATATCCAAAAGAACTTAAACTACAAAAAGAAACCAATTCATCAAGGATTAAGACTTGCATTCAATCAATATCCAAAAGAACTTAAATTACAAAAAGAAACCAATTCATTAAGGACTAAGACTTGCTTTCAATCAATGGCCAAAAGAACTTAAAGAACAAAGAGAAACCAATTCATCAAGGATTATGACTTGCATTCAATCAATATCCAAAAGAACTTAAATTACAAAAAGAAACCAATTCATCAAGGATTAAGACTTGCTTCCAATCAATGGCCAAAAGAACTTAAAGTGCAAAGAGAAACCAATTCATCAAGGATTAAGACTTGCATTCAATCAATATCCAAAAGAACTTAAACTACAAAAAGAAACCAATTCATTAAGGATTAAGACTTGCATTCAATCAATATCCAAAAGAACTTAAATTACAAAAAGAAACCAATCCATTAAGGACTAAGACTTGCTTTCAATCAATGGCCAAAAGAACTTAAAGAACAAAGAGAAACCAATTCATCAAGGATTAAGACTTGCTTTCAATCAATATCCAAAAGAACTTAAATTACAAAGAGAAACCAATTCATCAAGGATTAAGACTTGCTTTCAATCAATATCCAAAAGAACTTAAACTACAACAAGAAACCAATTCATTAAGGATTAAGACTTGTATTCAATCAATATCCAAAAGAACTTAAATTACAAAAAGAAACCAATTCATTAAAGACTAAGACTTGCTTCCAATCAATCTCCAAAAGAACTGAAAGGTCAAAGACAAACCAATTCATCAAGGATTAAGACTTGCATTCAATCAATATCCAAAAGAACTTAAATTACAAAAAGAAACCAATTCATTAAGGACTAAGACTTGCTTTCAATCAATGGCCAAAAGAACTTAAAGAACAAAGAGAAACCAATTCATCAAGGATTAAGACTTGCATTCAATCAATATCCAAAAGAACTTAAATCACAAAAAGAAACCAATTCATTAAGGACTAAGACTTGCTTTCAATCAATGGCCAAAAGAACTTAAAGAACAAAGAGAAACCAATTCATCAAGGATTAAGACTTGCTTCCAATCATTCTCCAAAAGAACTTAAAGTGCAAACAGAAACAAATTCATCAAGGATGAATGATACGAGCTCAGGAGGGCAATTTGGACATTCCATCACTAAAGGGCAAGATGGGAATTTCAACATGCCCGTGGGACCTATTACAAGAGCAAGAGCAAAGATGCTGAAAGAAAGCTTTGGGAACTTAGCCAAGTCATTTGTGGAAGAGATGCATCAAGAATGGGCTAAGGAAGAGAAGATAAAGCTAAATGGGCCACTAGTGAAAGCAGGCAGCCCATATCTCTAAGTGTGGCACAATGAGATTAAAATGTATTATGTCCATAATTGGGCCAAGTTTTATTTAATTATCTTTGTTAGTTTCCTTTAGAAGACATTTAGTTATTTTGAGGTGTTTTATTCAGCCCAATTGTTTGCTTAGCAAGTTGGGCCTTTTCTAGTGGGCTAGGTTTAATTTAACCTAATGTAAGAGGTATAAATACCTCATAAACAAGAGGAGCAGCAGTTTTTTTGGCTGATGAATGAAATTTCATTTTCTGGTTTCTTCTAAGAAACTCTCAAGTGTGTGCAAGTGAGGAGTGATCATCTTTACTTGTTGCATCAAGAAACTGAATAGACTATTACAAAGGTAAATTCTCTTGTGATATTTGTTCAGTTTCATCTTTCTTATCCCGATTATCTACGTTTCTAAGAACGGGTTTCTTAGGGGTTTAGTAGGGAGGGTGTTTATCCTATTGCTTGTCTCCTATCAAAGTGTGTGTTCCGGGTTTCGGGATCGTTATATCCTTGGGGTCCCGCATCATTTGGTATCGAGCAGGTTGTAGATAAATTCCTATTTATCTGCGCTTTGTTATTGCATTTTGTCAATTATTTTTCTGTTCTGGGTTTTTTTTCTCATTGTCCCATTCTTCTCGTTTCATCAAGCTTCTATTGTTTCTATTTTGCTATTTTGTATTTCAGATCAAAAAAAAAAAAAACGTGAAAAAAAAAGAAAAACGTGAAAAAAAAAAAGTGTCTGCAGAATCCATTGGAAAACAAAAAAACGTGAAAAAAAAACGAAAAAAAAAAAACGCGAAAAAAAAAAAAAAACTGTATTCCTATGAATTTCAGTCCTTGCATTAATTTTGTTTTAATCCAAAATTGAAACCAGTTTTGGTGTGTTTCTTATTTTGTTTTTCTACATCACCACTTTCTTTGGTTCCAATCTTGTGTTTTTTTGGCATATTATTGATCTTAATTTGCACCAGTTTTTTTTTTTTCCTTCATTTGTTAGTGTCTATTCCTTTCTTGCTGGTTTTTGCATTTCCTTTGGTCCTAAACTAGAGTTTTCTTTTGCTGGTTTATTATTCATTTTCTGTCCCAAATATTACTTGTGAATTTGAGTTTGTTTTGGTTTGTTTAATTTCTGAAGTGCAACAACCAAAAGTGGTCAAAAGAGGTAAAAGGCAAGAGTGTTGAGATCAAAAGAGGGTAAAAGCCTGAATTGAGTGCAAACACGAGTGCCCCCAAATTTCTGAGTGAAAACACGTGAGAGAGTGAACTGTGAGGTTACTTTATTAACACTTTGCAGGTTATTTCCAATGGCTGAAGAGGAAGCTCCCATGACACCAGATATGAAGGTGATATACCAAGCCTTTGTTTCTCAATTTCAGAAATTGAATAGTAGACTTGATGATATGGATGAATGGAGAAGGGAAGTGACACAAGCTATCTCCGAGAGTAGTAGACAGGGTGATCAGAGGCATAGACGAAATCACCATGATTTCAATCGTGAGCCATATGAGGAGGAATCATGGAGTCAATCAGTTAGAAATAGGAGAGCTAGGAACCGAGGAAGACAAGATAGCAACATTAATGCTATAAAATGCAAATTCCTCCATTCAAGGGAAGAAACGATGTCAAGCCTACTTAGAATGGGAAAGGAAAGTTGAGATGATCTTTGCATGCCATTATTATACCAAGAGAAGAAAGTGAGATTGGTCAAAGTGGAGTTTTCAGATTATGCACTAGTTTGGTGGGATGAGCTAATGAAGTCTAGAAGGAGGAATGGTGAGCGGCCTATTGAGACTTGGGAAGAGATGAAGCAAGTGATGAAGAAGAGATTTGTACCTTCTTATTATTACAGGGAGGTGCACCAGAAATTACATAGGCTCACACAAGGTTCTAAATCAGTGGAGGATTACCACAAAGAGATGGAGATGCTCATGATCAAGGCCAACATAGAGGAGGACATGGAAGTGACTATGGCAAGATTTATGGGTGGTCTAAACAAAGAAATTGCAGATGTGGTGGAATTACAGCATTATGTAGAGATGGATGATTTGGTTAGCATAGCAATGAAGGTGGAGAAGCAACAAAATCAAAGGAGGGCAGCCAAAGCATTTTCCACTTCCAACTCAAAGTGGAGTTCTAAATGGCCAAGCTATGAGGACACCAAAAAGAATAAAGGTTCAGATTCCAAGGAAAGGGGCTAGATACAACAAAGAAGAAAGGTAGTTCTAACTCATCTTCTTCTATTGCTAATTCTAGACATAGAGATATCAAATGCTTCAAATGTCAAGGTTTGGGTCATTATGCATCTGATTGCCCAAACAAGAGGATGATGGTAATTAGGGGTGGAGAAGTTGTATCTGAATCTGATGATGGTAATGAGTCTGATGTGAGTGATAGTATGCCACCTTTGGAGGATTGTTCTGATACTGATGAACATGTGGAGTATGCTGTGCATGGTGAGTCTCTTGTTGCTAGGCGTGCATTGAATTTGCAGGTTAAGGAACACAGCTTGGAGCAAAGGGAAAATATATTCCACACCAGGTGCTTAGTTGGTGGAAAGGTATGTAGCTTGATCATTGATGGTGGAAGTTGTACTAGTGTTGCAAGTACTACTTTAGTTGAGAAGCTAGGGTTGAAGTGTGATAAGCATCCTAATCCATATAGGTTGCAGTGGTTGAATGATAGTGGAGAAGTGAAAGTTACTAGACAAGGTTATGGTTGCATTTTCTATTGGAAAATATTGTGATGAAGTGGTGTGTGATGTAGTACCCATGCAAGCAAGTCATTTGTTGTTGGGGAGACCATGGCAATTTGATAGGCATGTGCAACATGATGGGTACAAGAACAGGTATTCCTTTGAGCATAATGGTCACAAGTTCACACTTGCTCCATTATCGCCCAAAGAGGTGTATCTTGATCAAGTAAAACTTCAACAATCTTCTCTTGGGAATTCAGAAAGTAAGGCAAAAGAAAAGAAGAGAGAAAAGAGGGCATGAGAGAAAAGAAAACGATAAGGGCCCAATGGTGAGTGAAAAGAAAGGGAAGAATCTGAATAGTGAAAAGAAAGAGATGAGTGAAAGAAAAGAAAAGAGTGAGAAAAATGAAGAAAGTGAAAGAGTTGAGAGAAAATCATGTTTCTATGCAAAAGAGAGGGATTTGAAAGGTGCTTTTCTAGGCAAGAGAGTAATGGTTATGATAAGGTTTAGGGAGGTTTTTCTTATCAAACTAACCTTAACCTAAATTTGCCTAGTAGATTTGTTTCTTTGTTGCGTGAATTTGAGGATGTTTTCCCTAATGAGGTGCCAAGTAGATTACCACCATTGAGAGGAACTTTATTATGCGCTTGTTGGTAAGAATTTGAAAATTTGGGAAGATTATTTGCCTTTTATTGAGTTTGCTTATGATAGGACTATACATTCTTCTACAGGTTTTTCTCCATTTGAGATTGTGTATGGTTTTAATCCTTTAACTATTTTGGATTTAATGCCTTTGCCTTTGAGTGATATTGTTAGTTTAGATGGTGAAAGCAAGGCTAAACAGGTTAAAGAGATGCACATGAAGGCATGTGAGATGATTGAGAAGAGAAGCGTGTTGACAACCCAAAGAGCGACTAAGGGCCACAAACAAATTGTGTTTAAAGCTGGTGATTGGGTTTGGATTCATTTAAGGAAGGACAAGTTTCCTACTCATAGGAAATCTAAACTTGACTCAAGGAGAGATGGTTCATTTCAAGTGATAGAGAGGATCAATGACAATGCATATAAGATTGACCTCCGAGGTGAGTACAATATTTTTGCTACTTTTAATGTTTCTGACCTTTCTCCATTTGATATGGATGCAGATTCGAGGACGAATCTTTTTGAGGAGGGAGGGAATGATACGAGCTCAGCAGGGCAATTTGGACATTCCAGCACTAAAGGGCAAGATGGGAATTTCAAAATGTCCGTGGGACCTATTACAAGAGCAAGAGCAAAGATGCTGAAAGAAAGCTTTGGGAACTTAGCCAAGTCATTTGTGGAAGAGATGCATCAAGAATGGGCTAAGGAAGAGAAGATAAAGCTAAATGGGCCACTAGTGAAAGCAGGCAGCCCATATCTCTAAGTGTGGCACAATGAGATTAAAATGTATTATGTCCATAATTGGGCCAAGTTTTATTTAATTATCTTTGTTAGTTTTCTTTAGAAGACATTTAGTTATTTTGAGGTGTTTTATTCAGCCCAATTGTTTGTTTTGCAAGTTGGGCCTTTTCTAGTGGGCTAGGTTTAATTTAACCTAATGTAAGAGGTATAAATACCTCATAAACAAGAGGAGCAAAGCTTTTTCTCATTATTGAATTACATTTTCTGGTTTCTTCTAAGAAACTCTCAATTGTGTGCAAGTGAGGAGTGATCATCTTTACTTGTTGCATCAAGAAACTGAATAGACTATTACAAAGGTAAATTTTCTTGTGATATTTGTTCAGTTTCATCTTTCTTATCCCAATTATCTACGTTTCTAAGAACGGGTTTCTTAGGGGTTTAGTAGGGAGGGTGTTTATCCTATTGCTTCTCTCCTATCAAAGTGTGTGTTCGGGGTTTCGGGATCGTTATATCCTTGGGGTTCCGCATCAATGAAGACTTGCATTCAATCAATATTCAAAAGAACTTAAATTACAAAAAGAAACCAATTCATTAAGGATTAAGACTTGCTTCCAATCAATCTCCAAAAGAACTTAAAGGTCAAAGAGAAACCAAGTCATCAAGGATTAAGGCTTGCTTTCAATCAATATCCAAGGGAACTTAAAGCACAAAGAGAAACCAATTCATCAAGGATTAAGACTTGCATTCAATCAATATCCAAAAGAACTTAAATTACAAAAAGAAACCAATTCATTAAGGATTAAGACTTGCTTTCTATCAATCTCCAAAAGAACTTAAAGGACAAAGAGAAACCAATTCATCAAGGATTAAGACTTGCTTTCAATCAATATCCAAAAGAACTTAAATTACAAAGAGAAACCAATTCATCAAGGATTAAGACTTGCATTCAATCAATATCCAAAAGAACTTAAACTACAAAAGGAAACCAATTCATTAAGGATTAAGACTTGCTTTCAATCAAATCCAAAAGAACTTAAATCACAAAAAGAAACCAATTCATTAAGGACTAAGACTTGCTTTCAATCAATGGCCAAAAGAACTTAAAGAACAAAGAGAAACCAATTCATCAAGGATTAAGACTTGCTTTCAATCAATATCCAAAAGAACTTAAATTACAAAGAGAAACCAATTCATTAAGGATTAAGACTTGCTTCCAATCAATCTCCAAAAGAACTTAAAGGTCAAAGAGAAACCAAGTCATCAAGGATTAAGACTTGCTTTCAATCAATATCCAAGGGAGCTTAAAGCACAAAGAGAAACCAATTCATCAAGGATTAAGACTTGCATTCAATCAATATCCAAAAGAACTTAAATTACAAAAAGAAACCAATTCATTAAGGATTAAGACTTGCTTCCAATCAATCTCCAAAAGAAATTAAAGGACAAAGAGAAACCAATTCATCAAGGATTAAGACTTGCTTTCAATCAAAATCCAAAAGAACTTAAATTACAAAAAGAAACCAATTCATCAAGGATTAAGACTTGCATTCAATCAATATCCAAAAGAACTTAAACTACAAAAAGAAACCAATTCATTAAGGATTAAGACTTGCATTCAATCAATATCCAAAAGAACTTAAATTACAAAAAGAAACCAATTCATTAAGGACTAAGACTTGCTTTCAATCAATGGCCAAAAGAACTTAAAGAACAAAGAGAAACCAATTCATCAAGGATTATGACTTGCATTCAATCAATATCCAAAAGAACTTAAATTACAAAAAGAAACCAATTCATCAAGGATTAAGACTTGCTTCCAATCATGCTCCAAAAGAACTTAAAGTGCAAAGAGAAACCAATTCATCAAGGATTAAGACTTGCATTCAATCAATATCCAAAAGAACTTAAACTACAAAAAGAAACCAATTCATTAAGGATTAAGACTTGCATTCAATCAATATCCAAAAGAACTTAAATTACAAAAAGAAACCAATTCATTAAGGACTAAGACTTGCTTTCAATCAATGGCCAAAAGAACTTAAAGAACAAAGAGAAACCAATTCATCAAGGATTAAGACTTGCATTCAATCAATATCCAAAAGAACTTAAATTACAAAGAGAAACCAATTCATCAAGGATTAAGACTTGCTTTCAATCAATATCCAAAAGAACTTAAACTACAAAGAGAAACCAATTCATCAAGGATTAAGACTTGCATTCAATCAATATCCAAAAGAACTTAAATTACAAAAAGAAACCAATTCATTAAGGACTAAGACTTGCTTTCAATCAATCTCCAAAAGAACTTAAAGAACAAAGACAAACCAATTCATCAAGGATTAAGACTTGCATTCAATCAATATCCAAAAGAACTTAAATTACAAAAAGAAACCAATTCATTAAGGACTAAGACTTGCTTCCAATCAATCTCCAAAAGAACTTAAAGGACAAAGAGAAACCAATTCATCAAGGATTAACACTTGCTTTCAATCAATATCCAAAAGAACTTAAATTACAAAAAGAAACCAATTCATTAAGGATTAAGACTTGCATTCAATCAATATCCAAAAGAACTTAAACTACAAAAAGAAACCAATTCATTAAGGATTAAGACTTGCATTCAATCAATATCCAAAAGAACTTAAATTACAAAAAGAAACCAATTCATTAAGGATTAAGACTTGCTTTCAATCAATGGCCAAAAGAACTTAAAGAACAAAGAGAAACCAATTCATCAAGGATTAACACTTGCTTTCAATCAAAATCCAAAAGAACTTAAATTACAAAGAGAAACCAATTCATCAAGGATTAAGACTTGCATTCAATCAATATCCAAAAGAACTTAAACTACAACAAGAAACCAATTCATTAAGGATTAAGACTTGCATTCAATCAATTTCCAAAAGAACTTAAATTACAAAAAGAAACCAATTCATTAAGGATTAAGACTTGCTTCCAATCAATCTCCAAAAGAACTGAAAGGTCAAAGAGAAACCAATTCATCAAGGATTAAGACTTGCATTCAATCAATATCCAAAAGAACTTAAATTACAAAAAGAAACCAATTCATTAAGGACTAAGACTTGCTTCGAATCAATCTCCAAAAGAACTTAAAGGACAAAGAGAAACCAATTCATCAAGGATTAACACTTGCTTTCAATCAATATCCAAAAGAACTTAAATTACAAAGAGAAACCAATTCATCAAGGATTAAGACTTGCATTCAATCAATATCCAAAAGAACTTAAACTACAAAAAGAAACCAATTCATTAAGGATTAAGACTTGCATTCAATCAATATCCAAAAGAACTTAAATTACAAAAAGAAACCAATTCATTCAAGACTAAGACTTGCTTCGAATCAATCTCCAAAAGAACTTAAAGGACAAAGAGAAACCAATTCATCAAGGATTAACACTTGCTTTCAATCAAAATCCAAAAGAACTTAAATTACAAAGAGAAACCAATTCATCAAGGATTAAGACTTGCTTCCAATCAATCTCCAAAAGAACTTAAAGGTCAAAGAGAAACCAAGTCATCAAGGATTAAGACTTGCTTTCAATCAATATCCAAGGGAGCTTGAAGCACAAAGAGAAACCAATTCATCAAGGATTAAGACTTGCATTCAATCAATATCCAAAAGAACTTAAATTACAAAAAGAAACCAATTCATTAAGGATTAAGACTTGCTTTCAATCAATCTCCAAAAGAACTTAAAGGACAAAGAGAAACCAATTCATCAAGGATTAACACTTGCTTTCAATCAAAATCCAAAAGAATTTAGATTACAAAGAGAAACCAATTCATCAAGGATTAAGACTTGCATTCAATCAATATCCAAAAGAACTTAAACTACAAAAAGAAACCAATTCATTAAGGATTAAGACTTGCATTCAATCAATATCCAAAAGAACTTAAATCACAAAAAGAAACCAATTCATTAAGGACTAAGACTTGCTTTCAATCAATGGCCAAAAGAACTTAAAGAACAAAGAGAAACCAATTCATCAAGGATTAAGACTTGCATTCAATCAATATCCAAAAGAACTTAAATTACAAAAAGAAACCAATTCATTAAGGATTAAGACTTGCTTCCAATCAATCTCCAAAAGAACTTAAAGGTCAAAGAGAAACCAAGTCATCAAGGATTAAGACTTGCTTTCAATCAATATCCAAAAGAACTTAAAGCACAAAGAGAAACCAATTCATCAAGGATTAAGACTTGCATTCAATCAATATCCAAAAGAACTTAAATTACAAAAAGAAACCAATTCATTAAGGATTAAGACTTGCTTCGAATCAATCTCCAAAAGAACTTAAAGGACAAAGAGAAACCAATTCATCAAGGATTAACACTTGCTTTCAATCAAAATCCAAAAGAACTTAAATTACAAAGAGAAACCAATTCATCAAGGATTAAGACTTGCATTCAATCAATATCCAAAAGAACTTAAACTACAAAAAGAAACCAATTCATTAAGGATTAAGACTTGCATTCAATCAATATCCAAAAGAACTTAAATTACAAAAAGAAACCAATTCATTAAGGACTAAGACTTGCTTTCAATCAATGGCCAAAAGAACTTAAAGAACAAAGAGAAACCAATTCATCAAGGATTAACACTTGCTTTCAATCAATATCCAAAAGAACTTAAATTACAAAGAGAAACCAATTCATCAAGGATTAAGACTTGCTTTCAATCAATATCCAAAAGAACTTAAACTACAACAAGAAACCAATTCATTAAGGATTAAGACTTGCATTCAATCAATTTCCAAAAGAACTTAAATTACAAAAAGAAACCAATTCATTCAAGACTAAGACTTGCTTCCAATCAATCTCCAAAAGAACTGAAAGGTCAAAGACAAACCAATTCATCAAGGATTAAGACTTGCTTTCAATCAATATCCAAAAGAACTTAAATTACAAAAAGAAACCAATTCATTAAGGACTAAGACTTGCTTTCAATCAATCTCCAAAAGAACTTAAAGGACAAAGAGAAACCAATTCATCAAGGATTAACACTTGCTTTCAATCAAAATCCAAAAGAACTTAAATTACAAAGAGAAACCAATTCATCAAGGATTAAGACTTGCATTCAATCAATATCCAAAAGAACTTAAACTACAAAGAGAAACCAATTCATTAAGGATTAAGACTTGCATTCAATCAATATCCAAAAGAACTTAAATTACAAAAAGAAACCAATTCATTCAAGACTAAGACTTGCTTCCAATCAATCTCCAAAAGAACTGAAAGGTCAAAGAGAAACCAATTCATCAAGGATAAAGACTTGCATTCAATCAATATCCAAAAGAACTTAAATTACAAAAAGAAACCAATTCATTAAGGACTAAGACTTGCTTTCAATCAATCTCCAAAAGAACTTAAAGGACAAAGAGAAACCAATTCATCAAGGATTAACACTTGCTTTCAATCAAAATCCAAAAGAACTTAAATTACAAAGAGAAACCAATTCATCAAGGATTAAGACTTGCATTCAATCAATATCCAAAAGAACTTAAACTACAAAAAGAAACCAATTCATTAAGGATTAAGACTTGCATTCAATCAATATCCAAAAGAACTTAAATCACAAAAAGAAACCAATTCATTAAGGACTAAGACTTGCTTTCAATCAATGGCCAAAAGAACTTAAAGAACAAAGACAAACCAATTCATCAAGGATTAAGACTTGCATTCAATCAATATCCAAAAGAACTTAAATTACAAAAAGAAACCAATTCATTAAGGACTAAGACTTGCTTCGAATCAATCTCCAAAAGAACTTAAAGGACAAAGAGAAACCAATTCATCAAGGATTAACACTTGCTTTCAATCAAAATCCAAAAGAACTTAAATTACAAAGAGAAACCAATTCATCAAGGATTAAGACTTGCATTCAATCAATATCCAAAAGAACTTAAACTACAAAAAGAAACCAATTCATTAAGGATTAAGACTTGCATTCAATCAATATCCAAAAGAACTTAAATTACAAAAGGAAACCAATTCATTAAGGACTAAGACTTGCTTTCAATCAATGGCCAAAAGAACATAAAGAACAAAGAGAAACCAATTCATCAAGGATTATGACTTGCATTCAATCAATATCCAAAAGAACTTAAATTACAAAAAGAAACAAATTCATCAAGGATTAAGACTTGCTTCCAATCATGCTCCAAAAGAACTTAAAGTGCAAAGAAAAACCAATTCATCAAGGATTAAGACTTGCATTCAATCAATATCCAAAAGAACTTAAACTACAAAAAGAAACCAATTCATTAAGGATTAAGACTTGCATTCAATCAATATCCAAAAGAACTTAAATTACAAAAAGAAACCAATTCATTAAGGACAAAGACTTGCTTTCAATCAATGGCCAAAAGAACTTAAAGAACAAAGAGAAACCAATTCATCAAGGATTAAGACTTGCATTCAATCAATATCCAATAGAACTTAAATTACAAAAAGAAACCAATTCATTAAGGATTAAGACTTGCTTCCAATCAATCTCCAAAAGAACTTAAAGGTCAAAGAGAAACCAAGTCATCAAGGATTAAGACTTGCTTTCAATCAATATCCAAGGGAGCTTAAAGCACAAAGAGAAACCAATTCATCAAGGATTAAGACTTGCATTCAATCAATATCCAAAAGAACTTAAATTACAAAAAGAAACCAATTCATTAAGGATTAAGACTTGCTTCGAATCAATCTCCAAAAGAACTTAAAGGACAAAGAGAAACCAATTCATCAAGGATTAACACTTGCTTTCAATCAAAATCCAAAAGAACTTAAATTACAAAGAGAAACCAATTCATCAAGGATTAAGACTTGCATTCAATCAATATCCAAAAGAACTTAAACTACAAAAGAAACCAATTCATTAAGGATTAAGACTTGCATTCAATCAATATCCAAAAGAACTTAAATTACAAAAAGAGACCAATTCATTAAGGACTAAGACTTGCTTTCAATCAATGACCAAAAGAACATAAAGAACAAAGAGAAACCAATTCATCAAGGATTATGACTTGCATTCAATCAATATCCAAAAGAACTTAAATTACAAAAAGAAACAAATTCATCAAGGATTAAGACTTGCTTCCAATCATGCTCCAAAAGAACTTAAAGTGCAAAGAGAAACCAATTCATCAAGGATTAAGACTTGCATTCAATCAATATCCAAAAGAACTTAAACTACAAAAAGAAACCAATTCATTAAGGATTAAGACTTGCATTCAATCAATATCCAAAAGAACTTAAATTACAAAAAGAAACCAATTCATTAAGGACTAAGACTTGCTTTCAATCAATGGCCAAAAGAACTTAAAGAACAAAGAGAAACCAATTCATCAAGGATTAACACTTGCTTTCAATCAAAATCCAAAAGAACTTAAATTACAAAGAGAAACCAATTCATCAAGGATTAAGACTTGCATTCAATCAATATCCAAAAGAACTTAAACTACAACAAGAAACCAATTCATTAAGGATTAAGACTTGCATTCAATCAATATCCAAAAGAACTTAAATTACAAAAAGAAACCAATTCATTCAAGACTAAGACTTGCTTCCAATCAATCTCCAAAAGAACTGAAAGGTCAAAGACAAACCAATTCATCAAGGATTAAGACTTGCATTCAATCAATATCCAAAAGAACTTAAATTACAAAAAGAAACCAATTCATTAAGGACTAAGACTTGCTTCGAATCAATCTCCAAAAGAACTTAAAGGACAAAGAGAAACCAATTCATCAAGGATTAACACTTGCTTTCAATCAAAATCCAAAAGAACTTAAATTACAAAGAGAAACCAATTCATCAAGGATTAAGACTTGCATTCAATCAATATCCAAAAGAACTTAAACTACAAAAAGAAACCAATTCATTAAGGATTAAGACTTGCATTCAATCAATATCCAAAAGAACTTAAATCACAAAAAGAAACCAATTCATTAAGGACTAAGACTTGCTTTCAATCAATGGCCAAAAGAACTTAAAGAACAAAGAGAAACCAATTCATCAAGGATTAAGACTTGCATTCAATCAATATCCAAAAGAACTTAAACTACAAAAAGAAACCAATTCATTAAGGATTAAGACTTGCATTCAATCAATATCCAAAAGAACTTAAATTACAAAAAGAAACCAATTCATTAAGGATTAAGACTTGCTTCCAATCAATCTCCAAAAGAACTTAAAGGTCAAGGAGAAACCAAGTCATCAAGGATTAAGACTTGCTTTCAATCAATATCCAAGGGAGCTTGAAGCACAAAGAGAAACCAATTCATCAAGGATTAAGACTTGCATTCAATCAATATCCAAAAGAACTTAAATTACAAAAAGAAACCAATTCATTAAGGATTAAGACTTGCTTCGAATCAATCTCCAAAAGAACTTAAAGGACAAAGAGAAACCAATTCATCAAGGATTAACACTTGCTTTCAATCAAAATCCAAAAGAACTTAAATTACAAAAAGAAACCAATTCATTAAGGATTAAGACTTGCATTCAATCAATATCCAAAAGAACTTAAATTACAAAAAGAGACCAATTCATTAAGGACTAAGACTTGCTTTCAATCAATGACCAAAAGAACATAAAGAACAAAGAGAAACCAATTCATCAAGGATTATGACTTGCATTCAATCAATATCCAAAAGAACTTAAATTACAAAAAGAAACAAATTCATCAAGGATTAAGACTTGCTTCCAATCATGCTCCAAAAGAACTTAATGTGCAAAGAAAAACCAATTCATCAAGGATTAAGACTTGCATTCAATCAATATCCAAAAGAACTTAAACTACAAAAAGAAACCAATTCATTAAGGATTAAGACTTGCATTCAATCAATATCCAAAAGAACTTAAATTACAAAAAGAAACCAATTCATTAAGGACTAAGACTTGCTTTCAATCAATGGCCAAAAGAACTTAAAGAACAAAGAGAAACCAATTCATCAAGGATTAACACTTGCTTTCAATCAAAATCCAAAAGAACTTAAATTACAAAGAGAAACCAATTCATCAAGGATTAAGACTTGCATTCAATCAATATCCAAAAGAACTTAAACTACAACAAGAAACCAATTCATTAAGGATTAAGACTTGCATTCAATCAATATCCAAAGCAACTTAAATCACAAAAAGAAACCAATTCATTAAGGACTAAGACTTGCTTCCAATCAATCTCCAAAAGAACTGAAAGGTCAAAGAGAAACCAATTCATCAAGGATTAAGACTTGCATTCAATCAATATCCAAAAGAACTTAAATTACAAAAAGAAACCAATTCATTAAGGACTAAGACTTGCTTCGAATCAATCTCCAAAAGAACTTAAAGGACAAAGAGAAACCAATTCATCAAGGATTAACACTTGCTTTCAATCAAAATCCAACAGAACTTAAATTACAAAGAGAAACCAATTCATCAAGGATTAAGACTTGCATTCAATCAATATCCAAAAGAACTTAAACTACAAAAGGAAACCAATTCATTAAGGATTAAGACTTGCATTCAATCAATATCCAAAAGAACTTAAATCACAAAAAGAAACCAATTCATTAAGGACTAAGACTTGCTTTCAATCAATGGCCAAAAGAACTTAAAGAACAAAGAGAAACCAATTCATCAAGGATTAAGACTTGCATTCAATCAATATCCAAAAGAACTTAAATTACAAAAAGAAACCAATTCATTAAGGACTAAGACTTGCTTCGAATCAATCTCCAAAAGAACTTAAAGGACAAAGAGAAACCAATTCATCAAGGATTAACACTTGCTTTCAATCAAAATCCAAAAGAACTTAAATTACAAAGAGAAACCAATTCATCAAGGATTAAGACTTGCATTCAATCAATATCCAAAAGAACTTAAACTACAAAAAGAAACCAATTCATTAAGGATTAAGACTTGCATTCAATCAATATCCAAAAGAACTTAAATTACAAAAAGAAACCAATTCATTAAGGACTAAGACTTGCTTTCAATCAATGGCCAAAAGAACATAAAGAACAAAGAGAAACCAATTCATCAAGGATTATGACTTGCATTCAATCAATATCCAAAAGAACTTAAATTACAAAAAGAAACAAATTCATCAAGGATTAAGACTTGCTTCCAATCATGCTCCAAAAGAACTTAAAGTGCAAAGAGAAACCAATTCATCAAGGATTAAGACACTACAACAAATATGGTCTAAGCCCACATTATTTTAAGCCACGGTTAAAAAGTGTGGTCTATAACTATCAAAGACCACGGTTTTCTATGCGTGGGCTTTGAATATATCTTTTGGCAACATTTATAATGCAACACTTAAAAAGTGTGGCTCTAAAGTAAGAAGACCACATTTTGCAAGCGTGGTTTATTTAAAGCAAAAATGATACACTTTCATTGATAATAAGCCACATTTTTCGATTGTGCCTAATCCTTTTAATTTGAGCTACACTTAAAAAACGTGGTCTATAGAACTCATGCTATAATTTTAATGTTCAATTATTTAGTGTACAGAGATCTACAGGGAATAAAAACTTAAAAGAAAATAAAAACAAAAAACGATACTCAGCCAAAAACCAAAACAAAATGCAACAATATCTTTCTTAAACAAAATCAACAAAACCCCTGCTTATTGTTCAATCTTACCAAAAGAAACTCAAAGCATTATTCTACTCCATTTCCATTTTTGTTCTACAGTTTCGTTCTTCTGTTGAATAGAGGCATATCAATGGATTGAGAAATGAGAGGCAATGCGAGGTGAACCATCAAATTGGGATTGAGCCGCAAGGTCCACTCCCTTACACCAGCACCACTGCCTTCCCCCCAAATCGAAGCCCTAGAAAATTCCCCTCCCCTCAAAATTTTCCTTATTCTGAATCTTGCCCCTTCACTGGACCACCTCCTCTTCACACCGTCCCTCCCTCACATCGGCTTCCTTGTAATTTCAGCAGGGGAATTCGATTATGGTTGACCCAAAATGCATCAATCCATCTCGTTTTGAAGCGTCGCTATGAACTTTATATATCAGAAATGGTGGGAGGAGGGAGCAGGAGAAAGGAGGCGTCGGTGATAAATAGCACCAATGTGTTCGCGGCGCTCAGAAGTTTGAAAAAGAAGAAGAAGCCACCTGAGAAGGAATAGGGTTCATCTAAGGGAAGAAGCTTTGCAGCTGCTTCCGAGGAGCCCGTGAAGAAGGAGGTTTCCCGGGCCCTGGCGCCTCTCATGGCGAAGTCATGGGCCAATGTTGATGATGAAGATGATGATGATTACTATGCCACCACCGCTCCTCCTCAGTCAGTTTGGGGTGCTTCGGCTGATGATCCCACAGCTTCAGAGATTCCGATTGAGGCTGCCAGAGAGGTGAAATTATTGTTGTGCCCTTTTTATCTGACTTGTTTTTGATATGTTTGTGGCCTTAGATTACTGTTTCTGATAATAGATAGAGTGCTTTGAATTTAATTACGTTTTGGATTTTGATGCTGATGGTTCTTCTTGGAGTATATAATCCTAGCTATGCTGAGTACTTGGAGTAGGTGGCAAGGAATATTCTTGTGAATTCTCTAGTTTTGGATTGAATGGCTTGAGTTTAAGATGTCGCAATTGGGATTTATAAATTTTAGATTTATGTCACGAGGTCCACTCAATGTCATTGGGTTCAGATTGCTCTGCCACAACGGTATTAGATCATTAGATTGAAGATTTCTTTCTTTTGACAGTCAATGACATTCAACACATTGCATTTACTTAGTCATTTCGAGTTCTATTGTTTTGAAGTTTCTTTATTTTTTTCTTTGGTCGTTTTGTGTGATTTTGCTTCAATTGCTATGTATGTAATTGATGCCGGGTTATTTTACCTAGACTTCTTAATGTTTGATTTTCAAAGTGTCTATACTTAATGTAGCGTAGTTTAACATCCCTGTTAAACCAAAGATTTTCTCCCGAATAACATTTTTAACAAGAGGCTTGATAGTTGTCATCATTTAGATAGATGTGTAACAGCACAAATAAGGACATATTCATACATGCATTGGTGTAATTTATTATCATTATTATTGTTATTGTTATTATTATTATTGTGATTGTAAGTGAGCAAATGGTTTGGTTGTGCTGAAGATTCTGACCGTGCTTTCCTTTGTTTCTTTGTGCGCCTTTTGTAGCTGGCGAATGATTGCTGACCCGTGGGATCCTATTACTTGTTATGGTTTCAGTTTATTTGGGTGAGTTTCAGTTTACTTTGCAAAAACATGGTTTAGACTTTGACCCCATCATTTTGATTTATTGTGCCAGAGTATATTCCCCCTTGTTCCTTCTATCATGATCATGAATTGAACGTGTTTCCTTTTTATTGATATAGCCAGATTAGCTTATACATTTATTGATTGGATGCAGGATTGACATGCACCTAAAAGTGTTCATATTTGTCTTTTTAAGTGGGAGAAAGGATCTTCTTTCAAAAACTTCAAGTGACAGGATCAGTGTTGAAAATTCATTTCCTGTAAGTATTTGGTTCCTCATCTTCTATCCTTATAATGTTTTATTTATTTATTTTTGTCAATTTTCCAGTTCTGGTGGTATTTTAGCACTTACAGATATAAGATGTTTAAGATACCTCAATTTAATTGAACATTGTGTGATTTAAAATTTAAATCTTAGTCAACTAGGAGAAGAGATTAGACGTACGCTTAAGTGGGACAGTTTGGTTTCCTTTTGATGTGATGGGAGTGCTAGTTTTATAAATTTCTGAAATTCCCTTGAGCTTAATATTACAACATATGAAAATGTGGAGGCTGGATTTCTTCATAGTGGACAGTTTGGTTTACTTTGATGTGGTGAGAGTGCTAGTTTTATAAATTTCTGAAATTCCCTTGAGCTTATTATTAAAAGTTGAAAACCTTCTATGGCCATGAGAAAGAAATGACATTGTCATGTTCTTCACAGTAACTTATTTTCTCTGAAATTGCAACGTGCGTAACTTTGAGAAGAATAATTGAGTGCCAATTTGGGTGTTACTACCTTTTTTTCACATTCTTCTAGTCTACCAAACTACCTCTAATATGCGTATAATAGGACCCAATGGATTGGAAAGCTCTATATGCCCAAACCCACTTCTTTTATTAAACCACATAAAAACAGGGCCAAGTCATGATTATGTTTCAATGTTTAGACAAAAGTAAGTTCGAATTTTATGTTCTTTATAATCAAGAATTCACTTTATATTTTAAGTAGTAGGAGGTCTCTTATAAATTGAGTTTCCTAGTGGCAATAAGATTCCACCTGAGTTAGCACAGGTTAGCAAAATAGGTGAAAAATAACTAAGATTGCAGTATCACCATTTTTATTATTATTGAAATTTACCGAACAATATTCCAGTACCCAAAATTGCAAGCATATTTGATACGAGCTCAGGAGGGCAATTTGGACATTCCATCACTAAAGGGCAAGATGGGAATTTCAACATGCCCGTGGGACCTATTACAAGAGCAAGAGCAAAGATGCTGAAAGAAAGCTTTGGGAACTTAGCCAAGTCATTTGTGGAAGAGATGCATCAAGAATGGGCTAAGGAAGAGAAGATAAAGCTAAATGGGCCACTAGTGAAAGCAGTGACCCATATCTCTAAGTGTGGCACAATAAGATTAAAATGTATTATGTCAGTAATTAGCCAAGTTTTATTTAATTATCCTTTTTAGTTTTCTTTAGAAGACATTTAGTTATTTTGAGGTGTTTTATTCAGCCCAATTGTTTGTTTTGCAAGTTGGGCCTTTTCTAGTGGGCTAGGTTTAATTTAACCTAATGTAAGAGGTATAAATACCTCATAAACAAGTGTAGCAATGACTTTCTCATTATTGAATTACATTTTCTGGTTTCTTCTAAGAAACTCTCAATTGTGTGCAAGTGAGGAGTGATCATCTTTACTTGTTGCATCAAGAAACCGAATAGACTATTACAAAGGTAAATTTTCTTGTGATATTTGTTCGTTTCATCTTTCTTATCCCAATTATCTAACGTTTCTAAGAGCGGGTTTCTTAGGGGTTTAGTAGGGAGGTGTTTATCCTATTGCTTCTCTCCTATCAAAGTGTGTGTTGAGGTTTCGGGATCGTTATATCCTTGGGGTTCCGCATCATTTGGTATCGAGCAGCTGTAGATAAATTCCTATTTATCTGCGTTTTGTTAGCTGCATTTTGTCAATTATTTTTCTGTTCGGGTTTTTTCTCTGCTGTCTCATCTTTACTTTCTGCTTTGTGTCTCTTGTTTCTGTTTCTTTGTTTTGTGTTTCAGATAAAAAAAAAAACGTAAAAAAGGAAAACGTGAAAAAGAGAGTGTCTGCGATTCATTAAAAAAACGTGAAAAAAACGAAAAAAAAACGAAAAAAAAAAAACTGCGAGAATTTCAGGATTTTGTTTCAGTCATTGTGGGTATTCCTATGAATTTCTGGGTTGAGTCCTTGCATTAATTTCGTGTTTCGTCACTTTTAATCCAAAATTGACACGGTTTGGTGTGTTTCTTATTTTGTTTTTCTGCTGTCACCACTTTCTTTGGTTCCAATCTTGTGTTTTCTTGACACATTCTTGATCTTAATTTGCACCAGCTTTCCTTCGTTGTTAGTGTCTATTTTTTTTTTTTCTTGCTGGTTTTTGCATTTCCTTTGGTCCTAAACTAGAGTTTTCTTTTGCTGGTTTATTATTCATTTTCTGTCCCAAATATTACTTGTGAATTTGAGTTTGTTTTGGTTTGTTTAATTTACTGAAGTGCAACAACCAAAAGTGGTCAAAGAGGTAAAAGGCAAGAGTGTTGAGATCAAAAGAGGTAAAAGCCTGAATTGAGTGTAAACACGAGTGCACCCAAATTTCCGAGTGAAAACACGTGAGAGAGTTGAACTGTGAGGTTATTTTATTAACACTTTGCGGTTGTTTCTAATGGTGAAGAGGAAGCTCCCATGACACGGACATGAAGGTGATATACCAAGCCTTTGTTTCTCAATTTCAAAATTGAATGGTAGACTTGATGATATGGATGAATGGAGAGAAGGAAGTGACACAAGCTATCTCCGAGAGTAGTAGGCGGGGTGATCGAGGCATAGAGCGAAATCACCATGATTTCAATCGTGAGCCATATGAGAGGAATCAGTGGAGCTGAATCGAGTTAGAAATAGGAGAGCTAGGAACCGAGGAAGACAAGATAGCAACATTAATGCTATCAAAATGCAAATTCCTCCATTCAAGGAAGAAAGCGATCTGAAGCCTACTTAGAATGGGAAAGAAAAGTTGAGATGATCTTTGCATGCCATTATTATACTTGAGAGAAGAAAGTGAGATTGGTCATGCGGTGGAGTTTCAGATTATGCACTAGTTTGGTGGGATGAGCTAATGAAGTCTAGAAGGAGGAATGGTGAGCGGCCTATTGAGACTTGGGAAGAGATGAAGCAAGTGATGAAGAAGAGATCTGTACGCTTCTTATTATTACAGGAGGTGCACGAGAAATTACATAGGCTCACAAGGTTCTAAATCAGTGGAGGATTACCACAAAGAGATGGAGATGCTCATGATCAAGGCCAACATAGAGGAGGACATGGAAGTGACTATGGCAAGATTTATGGGTGGTCTAAACAAAGAAATTGCAGATGTGGTGGAATTACAGCATTATGTAGAGATGGATGATTTGGTTAGCATAGCAATGAAGGTGGAGAAGCAACAAAATCAAAGGAGGGCAGCCAAAGCATTTTCCACTTCCAACTCAAAGTGGAGTTCTAAATGGCCAAGCTATGAGGACACCAAAAAGAATAAAGGTTCAGATTCCAAGGAAAAGGGGCTAGATACAACAAAGAAGAAAGGTAGTTCTAACTCATCTTCTTCTATTGCTAATTCTAGACATAGAGATATCAAATGCTTCAAATGTCAAGGTTTGGGTCATTATGCATCGATTGCCCAAACAAGAGGATGATGGTAATTAGGGGTGGAGAAGTTGTATCTGAATCTGATGATGGTAATGAGTCTGATGTGAGTGATAGTATGCCACCTTTGGAGGATTGTTACGATCTTGATGAACATGTGGAGTATGCTTTGTGCATGGTGAGTCTCTTGTTGCTAGGCGTGCATTGAATTCTTGCAGGTGTTAAGGAACCACACTTGGAGCAAAGGAAAATATATTCCACACACGGGTGCTTAGTTGGTGGAAAGGTATGTAGCTTGATCATTGATGGTGGAAGTTGTACTAGTGTTGCAGTACTACTTTAGTTGAGAAGCTAGGGTTGAAGTGTGATAAGCATCCTAATCCATATAGGTTGCAGTGGTTGAATGATAGTGGAGAAGTGAAAGTTACTAGACAAAGTTATGGTTGCATTTTCTATTGGAAAATATTGTGATGAAGTGGTGTGTGATGTAGTACCCATGCAAGCAAGTCATTTGTTGTTGGGGAGACCATGGCAATTTGATAGGCATGTGCAACATGATGGAGTACAAGAACAGGTATTCCTTTGAGCATAATGGTCACAAGTTCACACTTGCTCCATTATAAGCCCAAAGAGGTGTATCTTGATCAAGTAAAACTTCAACAATCTTCTCTTGGGAATTCAGAAAGTAAGGCAAAAGAAAAGAAGAGAGAAAAGAGGGCATGAGAGAAAGAAAAAGATAAGGGCCCAATGGTGAGTGAAAAGAAAGGGAAGAATCTGAATAGTGAAAAGAAAGAGATGAGTGAAAGAAAAGAAAAGAGTGAGAAAAATGAAGAAAGTGAAAGAGTTGAGAGAAAATCATGTTTCTATGCAAAAGAGAGGGATTTGAAAGGTGCTTTTCTAGGCAAGAGAGTAATGGTTATGATAAGGTTTAGGGGAGGTTTTTCTTCTTGAAACTAACCTTAGCTTAAATTTGCCTAGTAGATTTGTTTCTTTGTTGCAGGAATTTGAGGATGTTTTCCCTAATGAGGTGCCAAGTAGATTACCACCATTGAGAGGAACTTTATTGCGTGCAGTTGTTGGTAAGAATTTGAAAATTTGGGAAGATTATTTGCCTTTTATTGAGTTTGCTTATGATAGGACTATACATTCTTCTACTGTGTTTTTCTCCATTTGAGATTGTGTATGGTTTTAATCCTTTAACTATTTTGGATTTAATGCCTTTGCCTTTGAGTGATATTGTTAGTTTAGATGGTGAAAGCAAGGCTAAACAGGTTAAAGAGATGCACATGAAGGCATGTGAGATGATTGAGAAGAGAAGCAGGTTGACAACCCAAAGAGCGACTAAGGGCCACAAACAAATTGTGTTTAAAGCTGGTGATTGGGGTTGGATTCATTTAAGGAAGGACAAGTTTCCTACTCATAGGAAATCTAAACTTGACTCAAGGAGAGATGGTTCATTTCAAGTGATAGAGAGGATCAATGACAATGCATATAAGATTGACCTCCGAGGTGAGTACAATATTTTTGCTACTTTTAATGTTTCTGACCTTTCTCCATTTGATATGGATGCAGATTCGAGGACGAATCTTTTTGAGGAGGGAGGGAATGATACGAGCTCAGGAGGGCAATTTGGACATTCCATCACTAAAGGGCAAGATGGGAATTTCAACATGCCCGTGGGACCTATTACAAGAGCAAGAGCAAAGATGCTGAAAGAAAGCTTTGGGAACTTAGCCAAGTCATTTGTGGAAGAGATGCATCAAGAATGGGCTAAGGAAGAGAAGATAAAGCTAAATGGGCCACTAGTGAAAGCAGGCAGCCCATATCTCTAAGTGTGGCACAATAAGATTAAAATGTATTATGTCCGTAATTGGGCCAAGTTTTATTTAATTATCCTTTTTAGTTTTCTTTAGAAGACATTTAGTTATTTTGAGGTGTTTTATTCAGCCCAATTGTTTGTTTTGCAAGTTGGGCCTTTTCTAGTGGGCTAGGTTTAATTTAACCTAATGTAAGAGGTATAAATACCTCATAAACAAGTGTAGCAGCAGCCTTCTCATTATTGAATTACATTTTCTGGTTTCTTCTAAGAAACTCTCAATTGTGTGCAAGTGAGGAGTGATCATCTTTACTTGTTGCATCAAGAAACTGAATAGACTATTACAAAGGTAAATTTTCTTGTGATATTTGTTCAGTTTCATCTTTCTTATCCCAATTATCTACGTTTCTAAGAACGGGTTTCTTAGGGGTTTAGTAGGGAGGGTGTTTATCCTATTGCTTCTCTCCTATCAAAGTGTGTGTTCGGGGTTTCGGGATCGTTATATCCTTGGGGTTCCGCATCAATATTAATGCTTTCAATTTGGTATCTATGACACCTACAATAACCAATCATAGGAAGAGAAATCATGTTAAGAGTGTCAGATATATCTCTTCCCTGAGCAACCAAGAACAAGGAAGGGTATAGGACAAAGGAAACACTAGCTTATCATCCAATAGTGACACATATCACCCAGTTATGGAAAGCCTTGGAGCATGATTGTCTCTATATCAAGCTAACTTTTAGTCCCAATGTTTTTTTGTTTTGTTTTTTTAGTGAACAGGAGTAGGATTACTATGTCTACAGGTAAATAGTACCCCCTAATGTAAAAAATAAATACAAAGTACCAAAAAAAAAAAGTTTGTTTTGAAAATACAGGGAGGAGGAGGAGGTATGTTAAGCAGTACCTAAGGACTTTGATGATCAAACATAAAGAAGTGAATGACAAGATTGAATAAGAATTTTAAATGGGGGATTTAGGTTTGATTGTAATGATTACTGAATGGAAGAATATACAATCTAAAATATATGTTGTTGAATATTCTTCTTTCTCATTCTTATATATTTAATTTGTATTTTGATGTGTGTAGGATAATGTGAATAATGTTGCATTGATGGCAAAGGAGTATCTTAATCTCTGGCATTGTGAGAAGAAATTGATTATGAAGATCATGGTGTTTCATACTTTATGTGATCTATTGATGTATTCCTTTTTATCTTGTTTCTAGACTTATATTTAGACTAATATCATAAACTTGGTAAATGATACCAATATGTTCAATTTGTTTCTAGTTCTTATTTAGACTAATATGCTAATGTTGGATCATGATGGTACTTTAGACAATATTAATGAATTATTGATGTGTCTTTTTGTTTAAACTTGATTATTATCTTTGAACAATTTATTTTGAGAATATATACCTTGGGAATATATACATATATATATATATATATATATATATATATATATATATATATATATATATATATATATATATATATAATTGAAAATTATTTAGTTGATGTTGGCTTAGTACAAATTATGTGTATATTATAAAATGAAATAGAAATTAAAATTACACCCGTTAACAAAAAAAAAATTAAAATTAAGCATAATGAATTAAATAATGAAAATTTTAAAAATAATTTTTGCTTAATGCAAAAGTTTATCATTTCAAAATTGTAGCCAATATGGGAACCCAAAAGAAATTGATTATGTGCCACGAGTGAAAAGTGTGGGTTTTGAATAATAATAAGTATTGCCTTTGTATGAACAATCACACTTTATAACTGTGATTTAACTATATAGAATAGACCACGTTTTATAAGCGTAGCCTAAAGTGAAAAGAACACAACTATTGAAAAGTGTGGCCTTTAGTGAACATAAAAGACCACGTTTTAAAAGCGTGGCCTTAGGTTTACACAATAGACAACACTTAGAAACGTGGCCTTAGGTATTTACAAGAGGGAACACTTTGAACCGTGGTCTTAGGTGCCTTCGAAAGCGTTGCGGTTGCCATGATCAAATGCCACGCTTTTTAAGTCAAAAACCACACTTTGATTGAAAACGTGGCCTTTGCTCCAGACAAGCGTGGCCACAGGGAATAGGATACGGTTTCATAAACCACGGGATGAAAAGCGTGGCCTTTTGGTGAAAAGTGTGGCCTTTGATCAAAGGCCACACTTTTTATAACTAAAGGGCACACTTTTTAAAAGTGGTCATAGGGCATATTTGTTGTAGTGAGACTTGCATTCAATCAATATCCAAAAGAACTTAAACTACAAAAAGAAACCAATTCATCAAGGATTAAGACTTGCTTCCAATCATGCTCCAAAAGAACTTAAAGTGCAAAGAAAAACCAATTCATCAAGGATTAAGACTTGCGTTCAATCAATATCCAAAAGAACTTAAACTACAAAAAGAAACCAATTCATTAAGGATTAAGACTTGCATTCAATCAATATCCAAAAGAACTTAAATTACAAAAAGAAACCAATTCATTAAGGACTAAGACTTGCTTTCAATCAATGGCCAAAAGAACTTAAAGAACAAATAGAAACCAATTCATCAAGGATTAACACTTGCTTTCAATCAAAATCCAAAAGAACTTAAATTACAAAGAGAAACCAATTCATCAAGGATTAAGACTTGCATTCAATCAATATCCAAAAGAACTTAAACTACAACAAGAAACCAATTCATTAAGGATTAAGACTTGCATTCAATCAATATCCAAAAGAACTTAAATTACAAAAAGAAACCGATTCATTCAAGACTAAGACTTGCTTCCAATCAATCTCCAAAAGAACTGAAAGGTCAAAGACAAACCAATTCATCAAGGATTAAGACTTGCATTCAATCAATATCCAAAAGAACTTAAATTACAAAAAGAAACCAATTCATTAAGGACTAATACTTGCTTTCAATCAATGGCCAAAAGAACTTAAAGAACAAAGAGAAACCAATTCATCAAGGATTAACACTTGCTTTCAATCAAAATCCAAAAGAACTTAAATTACAAAGAGAAACCAATTCATCAAGGATTAAGACTTGCATTCAATCAATATCCAAAAGAACTTAAACTACAAAAAGAAACCAATTCATTAAGGATTAAGACTTGCATTCAATCAATATCCAAAAGAACTTAAATTACAAAAAGAAACCAATTCATTAAAGACTAAGACTTGCTTCCAATCAATCTCCAAAAGAACTGAAAGGTCAAAGACAAACCAATTCATCAAGGATTAAGACTTGCATTCAATCAATATCCAAAAGAACTTAAATTACAAAAAGAAACCAATTCATTAAGGACTAAGACTTGCTTCGAATCAATCTCCAAAAGAACTTAAAGGACAAAGAGAAACCAATTCATCAAGGATTAACACTTGCTTTCAATCAAAATCCAAAAGAACTTAAATTACAAAGAGAAACCAATTCATCAAGGATTAAGACTTGCATTCAATCAATATCCAAAAGAACTTAAACTACAAAAAGAAACCAATTCATTAAGGATTAAGACTTGCACTCAATCAATATCCAAAAGAACTTAAATTACAAAAAGAAACCAATTCATTAAGGACTAAGACTTGCTTTCAATCAATGGCCAAAAGAACATAAAGAACAAAGAGAAACCAATTCATCAAGGATTATGACTTGCATTCAATCAATATCCAAAAGAACTTAAATTACAAAAAGAAACAAATTCATCAAGGATTAAGACTTGCTTCCAATCATGCTCCAAAAGAACTTAAAGTGCAAAGAGAAACCAATTCATCAAGGATTAAGACTTGCATTCAATCAATATCCAAAAGAACTTAAACTACAAAAAGAAACCAATTCATTAAGGATTAAGACTTGCATTCAATCAATATCCAAAAGAACTTAAATTACAAAAAGAAACCAATTCATTAAGGACTAAGACTTGCTTTCAATCAATGGCCAAAAGAACTTAAAAAACAAAGAGAAACCAAGTCATCAAGGATTAAGACTTGCATTCAATCAATATCCAAAAGAACTTAAACTACAAAAAGAAACCAATTCAT
>JAVHNN010000581.1:703767-753028 GCA_031439585.1 Pterocarpus macrocarpus
GCAAAAGAACTTAAATTACAAGAAGAAACCAATTCATCAAGGATTAAGACTTGCATTCAATCAATATCCAAAAGAACTTAAACTACAAAGAGAAACCAATTCATTAAGGATTAAGACTTGCATTCAATCAATATCCAAAAGAACTTAAATTACAAAAAGAAACCAATTCCTTTTGGAATAAGACTTGATTCCAATCAATGGCCAAAAGAACTTAAAGAACAAAGAGAAACCAATTCATCAAGGATTAAGACTTGCATTCAATCAATATCCAAAAGAACTTAAATTACAAAAAGAAACCAATTCATTAAGGATTAAGACTTGCTTTCAATCAATATCCAAAAGAACATAAAGAACAAAGAAACCAATTCATCAAGGATTAAGACTTGCATTCAATCAATATCCAAAAGAACTTAAATTACAAACAGAAACCAATTCATTAAGGATTAAGACTTGCATTCAATCAATATCCAAAAGAACTTAAATTACAAAAAGAAACCAATTCATTAAGGATTAAGACTTGCTTTCAATCAAAATCCAAAAGAACTTAAATTACAAGGAGAAACGAATTCATCAAGGATTAAGACTTGCTTTCAATCAATATCCAAAAGAACTTAAATTACAAAGAGAAACCAATTCATCAAGGATTAAGACTTGCATTCAATCAATATCCAAAAGAACTTAAATTACAAAAAGAAACCAATTCATTAAGGATTAAGACTTGCTTTCAATCAATGGCCAAAAGAACTTAAAGAACAAAGAGAAACCAATTCATCAAGGATTAAGACTTGCATTCAATCAATATCCAAAAGAACTTAAACTACAAAAAGAAACCAATTCATTAAGGATTAAGACTTGCATTCAATCAATATCCAAAAGAACTTAAATTACAAAAAGAAACCAATTCATTAAGGATTAAGACTTGCATTCAATCAATATCCAAAAGAACTTAAATTACAAAAAGAAACCAATTCATCAAGGATTAAGACTTGCTTTCAATCAATATCCAAAAGAACTTAAATTACAAAGAGAAACCAATTCATCAAGGATTAAGACTTGCATTCAATCAATATCCAAAAGAACTTAAATTACAAACAGAAACCAATTCATTAAGGATTAAGACTTGCATTCAATCAATATCCAAAAGAACTTAAATTACAAAGAGAAACCAATTCATCAAGGATTAAGACTTGCATTCAATCAATATCCAAAAGAACTTAAATTACAAACAGAAACCAATTCATTAAGGATTAAGACTTGCATTCAATCAATATCCAAAAGAACTTAAATTACAAAGAGAAACCAATTCATCAAGGATTAAGACTTGGTTTCAATCAATATCCAAAAGAACTTAAATTACAAAGGGAAACCAATTTCTTAAGGATTAAGACTTGCATTCAATCAATATCCAAAAGAACTTAAACTACAAATAGAAACCAATTCATTAAGGATTAAGACTTGCATTCAATCAATATCCAAAAGAACTTAAATTACAAAAAGAAACCAATTCATTAAGGATTAAGACTTGCTTTCAATCAATATCCAAGGGAACTTAAAGAACAAAGAGAAACCAATTCATCAAGGATTAACACTTGCTTTCAATCAAATCCAAAAGAACTTAAATTACAAAAAGAAACCAATTCATCAAGGATTAAGACTTGCATTCAATCAATATCCAAAAGAACTTAAATTACAAAATGAAACCAATTCGTTAAGGATTAAGACTTGCTTCCAATCAATCTCCAAAAGAACTTAAATTACAAAGAGAAACCAATTCATCAAGGATTAAGACTTGCATTCAATCAATATCCAAAAGAACTTAAATTACAAAAAGAAACCAATTCATTAAGGATTAAGACTTGCTTCCAATCAAAATCCAAAAGAACTTAAAGACAAAAAGAAACCAATTCATCAAGGATTAAGACTTGCTTTCAATCAATATCCAAGAGAACTTAAAATACCAAGAGAAACCAATTCATCAAGGATTAAGACTTGCATTCAATCAATATCCAAAAGAACTTAAATTACAAACAGAAACCAATTCATTAAGGATTAAGACTTGCATTCAATCAATATCAAAAAGAACTTAAATTACAAAAGGAAACCAATTCATTAAGGATTAAGACTTGCTTTCAATCAATATCCAAAAGAACTTAAATTACAAAGAGAAACCAATTCATCAAGGATTAAGACTTGCATTCAATCAATATCCAAAAGAACTTAAATTACAAAGAGAAACCAATTCATCAAGGATTAAGACTTGCATTCAATCAATATCCAAAAGAACTTAAATTACAAAGAGAAACCAATTCATCAAGGATTAAGACTTGCATTCAATCAATATCCAAAAGAACTTAAATTACAAAAAGAAACCAATTCATCAAGGATTAAGACTTGCATTCAATCAATATCCAAAAGAACTTAAACTACAAAAAGAAACCAATTCATTAAGGATTAAGACTTGCATTCAATCAATATCCAAAAGAACTTAAATTACAAAAAGAAACCAATTCATTAAGGACTAAGACTTGCATTCAATCAATATCCAAAAGAACTTAAAGAACAAAGAGAAACCAATTCATCAAGGATTAAGACTTGCATTCAATCAATATCCAAAAGAACTTAAATTACAAAAAGAAACCAATTCATTAAGGATTAAGACTTGCTTTCAATCAATATCCAAAAGAACTTAAACTACAAAGAGAAACCAATTCATCAAGGATAAGACTTGCATTCAATCAATATCCAAAAGAACTTAAATTACAAAGAGAAACCAATTCATCAAGGATTAAGACTTGCATTCAATCAATATCCAAAAGAACTTAAATTACAAACAGAAACCAATTCATTAAGGATTAAGACTTGCATTCAATCAATATCCAAAAGAACTTAAAGGACAAAGAGAAACCAATTCATCAAGGATTAAGACTTGCATTCAATCAATATCCAAAAGAACTTAAATTACAAAGAGAAACCAAGTCATCAAGGATTAAGACTTGCATTCAATCAATATCCAAAAGAACTTAAACCACAAAAAGAAACCAATTCATCAAGGATTAACACTTGCTTTCAATCAAATCCAAAAGAACTTAAGTTACAAAAAGAAACCAATTCATCAAGGATTAAGACTTGCATTCAATCAATATCCAAAAGAACTTAAATTACAAAAAGAAACCAATTCATTAAGGATTAAGACTTGCTCTCAATCATTATCCAAAAGATCTTAAATTACAAAGAGAAACCAATTCATCAAGGATTAAGACTTGCTTTCAATCAATATCCAAAGAACTTAAATTACAAAGAGAAACCAATTCATCAAGGATAAGACTTGCATTCAATCAATATCCAAAAGAACTTAAATTACAAAGAGAAACCAATTCATCAAGGATTAAGACTTGCATTCAATCAATATCCAAAAGAACTGAACTACAAAAGAAACCAATTCATTAAGGATTAAGACTTGCATTCAATCAATATCCAAAAGAACTTAAATTACAAAAGAAACCAATTCATCAAGGATTAAGACTTGCTTCAATCAATATCCAAAAGAACTTAAATTACAAAGAGAAACCAATTCATCAAGGATTAAGACTTGCATTCAATCAATATCCAAAAGAACTTAAATTACAAAAAGAAACCAATTCATTAAGGATTAAGACTTGCTTTCAATCAATATCCAAAAGAACTTAAATTACAAAAAGAAACCAATTCATCAAGGATTAAGACTTGCTTTCAATCAATATCCAAAAGAACTTAAATTACAAAGAGAAACCAATTCATCAAGGATTAAGACTTGCATTCAATCAATATCCAAAAGAACTTAAACTACAACAAGAAACCAATTCATTAAGGATTAAGACTTGCATTCAATCAATATCCAAAAGAACTTAAATTACAAAAAGAAACCAATTCATTAAGGACTAAGACTTGCTTTCAATCAATGGCCAAAAGAACTTAAAGAACAAAGAGAAACCAATTCATCAAGGATTATGACTTGCATTCAATCAATATCCAAAAGAACTTAAATTACAAAAAGAAACAAATTCATCAAGGATTAAGACTTGCTTCCAATCATGCTCCAAAAGAACTTAAAGTGCAAAGAAAAACCAATTCATCAAGGATTAAGACTTGCATTCAATCAATATCCAAAAGAACTTAAACTACAAAAGAAACCAATTCATTAAGGATTAAGACTTGCATTCAATCAATATCCAAAAGAACTTAAATTACAAAAAGAAACCAATTCATTAAGGACTAAGACTTGCTTTCAATCAATGGCCAAAAGAACTTAAAGAACAAAGAGAAACCAATTCATCAAGGATTAAGACTTGCTTTCAATCAATATCCAAAAGAACTTAAATTACAAAGAGAAACCAATTCATCAAGGATTAAGACTTGCATTCAATCAATATCCAAAAGAACTTAAATTACAAAAAGAAACCAATTCATTAAGGATTAAGACTTGCATTCAATCAATATCCAAAAGAACTTAAATTACAGAAAGAAACCAATTCATCAAGGACTAAGACTTGCTTTCAATCAATCTCCAAAAGAACTTAAAGGTCAAAGAGAAACCAATTCATCAAGGATTAAGACTTGCATTCAATCAATATCCAAAAGAACTTAAATTACAAAAAGAAACCAATTCATTAAGGATTAAGACTTGCTTCCAATCAATCTCCAAAAGAACTTAAAGGACAAAGAGAAACCAATTCATCAAGGATTAACACTTGCTTTCAATCAAAATCCAAAAGAACTTAAATTACAAAGAGAAACCAATTCATCAAGGATTAAGACTTGCATTCAATCAATATCCAAAAGAACTTAAACTACAAAAAGAAACCAATTCATTAAGGATTAAGACTTGCATTCAATCAATATCCAAAAGAACTTAAATTACAAAAAGAAACCAATTCATTAAGGACTAAGACTTGCTTTCAATCAATGGCCAAAAGAACATAAAGAACAAAGAGAAACCAATTCATCAAGGATTATGACTTGCATTCAATCAATATCCAAAAGAACTTAAATTACAAAAAGAAACAAATTCATCAAGGATTAAGACTTGCTTCCAATCATGCTCCAAAAGAACTTAAAGTGCAAAGAAAAACCAATTCATCAAGGATTAAGACTTGCATTCAATCAATATCCAAAAGAACTTAAACTACAAAAAGAAACCAATTCATTAAGGATTAAGACTTGCATTCAATCAATATCCAAAAGAACTTAAATTACAAAAAGAAACCAATTCATTAAGGACTAAGACTTGCTTTCAATCAATGGCCAAAAGAACTTAAAGAACAAAGAGAAACCAATTCATCAAGGATTAACACTTGCTTTCAATCAAAATCCAAAAGAACTTAAATTACAAAGAGAAACCAATTCATCAAGGATTAAGACTTGCATTCAATCAATATCCAAAAGAACTTAAACTACAACAAGAAACCAATTCATTAAGGATTAAGACTTGCATTCAATCAATATCCAAAAGAACTTAAATTACAAAATGAAACCAATTCATTAAAGACTAAGACTTGCTTCCAATCAATCTCCAAAAGAACTGAAAGGTCAAAGACAAACCAATTCATCAAGGATTAAGACTTGCATTCAATCAATATCCAAAAGAACTTAAATTACAAAACGAAACCAATTCATTAAGGACTAAGACTTGCTTTCAATCAATGGCCAAAAGAACTTAAAGAACAAAGAGAAACCAATTCATCAAGGATTAAGACTTGCATTCAATCAATATCCAAAAGAACTTAAATCACAAAAAGAAACCAATTCATTAAGGACTAAGACTTGCTTTCAATCAATGGCCAAAAGAACTTAAAGAACAAAGAGAAACCAATTCATCAAGGATTAAGACTTGCTTCCAATCATTCTCCAAAAGAACTTAAAGTGCAAAGAGAAACAAATTCATCAAGGATGAAGACTTGCATTCAATCAATATCCAAAAGAACTTAAATTACAAAAAGAAACCAATTCATTAAGGATTAAGACTTGCTTCCAATCAATCTCCAAAAGAACTTAAATTACAAAAAGAAACCAATTCATCAAGGATTAAGACTTGCTTTCAATCAATATCCAAAAGAACTTAAATTACAAAGAGAAACCAATTCATCAAGGATTAAGACTTGCATTCAATCAATATCCAAAAGAACTTAAACTACAAAAAGAAACCAATTCATTAAGGATTAAGACTTGCATTCAATCAATATCCAAAAGAACTTAAATTACAAAAAGAAACCAATTCATTAAGGACTAAGACTTGCTTTCAATCAATGGCCAAAAGAACTTAAAGAACAAAGAGAAACCAATTCATCAAGGATTAAGACTTGCATTCAATCAATATCCAAAAGAACTTAAATTACAAAAAGAAACCAATTCATTAAGGATTAAGACTTGCTTCCAATCAATCTCCAAAAGAACTTCATCAAGGATTAAGACTTGCTTTCAATCAATATCCAAAAGAACTTAAATTACAAAGAGAAACCAATTCATTAAGGATTAAGACTTGCATTCAATCAATATCCAAAAGAACTTAAATTACAAAAGAAACCAATTCATTAAGGATTAAGACTTGCTTCCAATCAATCTCCAAAAGAACTTAAAGGACAAAGAGAAACCAATTCATCAAGGATTAAGACTTGCTTTCAATCAAAATCCAAAGGAACTTAAATTACAAAAAGAAACCAATTCATTAAGGACTAAGACTTGCTTCCAATCAATATCCAAAAGAACTTAAACTGCAAAAGAAACCAATTCATTAAGGATTAAGACTTGCATTCAATCAATATCCAAAAGAACTTAAATTACAAAAAGAAACCAATTCATTAAGGACTAAGACTTGCTTTCAATCAATGGCCAAAAGAACATAAAGAACAAAGAGAAACCAATTCATCAAGGATTATGACTTGCATTCAATCAATATCCAAAAGAACTTAAATTACAAAAAGAAACAAATTCATCAAGGATTAAGACTTGCTTCCAATCATGCTCCAAAAGAACTTAAAGTGCAAAGAAAAACCAATTCATCAAGGATTAAGACTTGCATTCAATCAATATCCAAAAGAACTTAAACTACAAAAAGAAACCAATTCATTAAGGATTAAGACTTGCATTCAATCAATATCCAAAAGAACTTAAATTACAAAAAGAAACCAATTCATTAAGGACTAAGACTTGCTTTCAATCAATGGCCAAAAGAACTTAAAGAACAAAGAGAAACCAATTCATCAAGGATTAACACTTGCTTTCAATCAAAATCCAAAAGAACTTAAATTACAAAGAGAAACCAATTCATCAAGGATTAAGACTTGCATTCAATCAATATCCAAAAGAACTTAAACTACAACAAGAAACCAATTCATTAAGGATTAAGACTTGCATTCAATCAATATCCAAAAGAACTTAAATTACAAAAAGAAACCAATTCATCAAGGACTAAGACTTGCTTTCAATCAATCTCCAAAAGAACTGAAAGGTCAAAGACAAACCAATTCATCAAGGATTAAGACTTGCATTCAATCAATATCCAAAAGAACTTAAATTACAAAAAGAAACCAATTCATTAAGGACTAAGACTTGCTTTCAATCAATGGCCAAAAGAACTTAAAGAACAAAGAGAAACCAATTCATCAAGGATTAAGACTTGCATTCAATCAATATCCAAAAGAACTTAAATCACAAAAAGAAACCAATTCATTAAGGACTAAGACTTGCTTTCAATCAATATCCAAAAGAACTTAAAGAACAAAGAGAAACCAATTCATCAAGGATTAAGACTTGCTTCCAATCATTCTCCAAAAGAACTTAAAGTGCAAAGAGAAACCAATTCATCAAGGATTAAGACTTGCATTCAATCAATATCCAAAAGAACTTAAATTACAAAAAGAAACCAATTCATTAAGGATTAAGACTTGCTTCGAATCAATCTCCAAAAGAACTTAAATTACAAAGAGAAACCAATTCATCAAGGATTAAGACTTGCTTTCAATCAATATCCAAAAGAACTTAAATTACAAAGAGAAACCAATTCATCAAGGATTAAGACTTGCATTCAATCAATATCCAAAAGAACTTAAACTACAAAAAGAAACCAATTCATTAAGGATTAAGACTTGCATTCAATCAATATCCAAAAGAACTTAAATTACAAAATGAAACCAATTCATTAAGGACTAAGACTTGCTTTCAATCAATGGCCAAAAGAACTTAAAGAACAAAGAGAAACCAATTCATCAAGGATTAAGACTTGCATTCAATCAATATCCAAAAGAACTTAAATTACAAAAAGAAACCAATTCATTAAGGATTAAGACTTGCATTCAATCAATCTCCAAAAGAACTTAAATTACAAGAGAAACCAATTCATTAAGGATTAAGACTTGCATTCAATCAATATCCAAAAGAACTTAAAGAACAAAGAGAAACCAATTCATCAAGGATTAAGACTTGCATTCAATCAATATCCAAAAGAACTTAAATTACAAAAAGAAACCAATTCATTAAGGATTAAGACTTGCTTTCAATCAATCTCCAAAAGAACTTAAAGGACAAAGAGAAACCAATTCATCAAGGATTAAGACTTGCTTTCAATCAAAATCCAAAGAAACTTAAATTACAAAAAGAAACCAATTCATCAAG
The DNA here is from genome assembly GCA_031439585.1 of Pterocarpus macrocarpus. Classification (NCBI taxonomy): domain Eukaryota; kingdom Viridiplantae; phylum Streptophyta; class Magnoliopsida; order Fabales; family Fabaceae; genus Pterocarpus; species Pterocarpus macrocarpus. The sequence goes on from JAVHNN010000581.1 coordinate 712,414, forward strand.
GATTAAGACTTGCATTCAACCAATATCCAAAAGAACTTAAACTACAAAAGAAACCAATTCATTAAGGATTAAGACTTGCATTCAATCAATATCCAAAAGAACTTAAATTACAAAAAGAAACCAATTCATTAAGGACTAAGACTTGCTTTCAATCAATGGCCAAAAGAACTTAAAGAACAAAGAGAAACCAATTCATCAAGGATTAAGACTTGCATTCAATCAATATCCAAAAGAACTTAAATTACAAAAAGAAACCAATTCATCAAGGATTAAGACTTGCTTTCAATCATGCTCCAAAAGAACTTAAAGTGCAAAGAAAAACCAATTCATCAAGGATTAAGACTTGCATTCAATCAATATCCAAAAGAACTTAAACTACAAAAAGAAACCAATTCATTAAGGATTAAGACTTGCATTCAATCAATATCCAAAAGAACTTAAATTACAAAAAGAAACCAATTCATTAAGGACTAAGACTTGCTTTCAATCAATGGCCAAAAGAACTTAAAGAACAAAGAGAAACCAATTCATCAAGGATTAAGACTTGCTTTCAATCAAAATCCAAAAGAACTTAAATTACAAAGAGAAACCAATTCATCAAGGATTAAGACTTGCATTCAATCAATATCCAAAAGAACTTAAACTACAACAAGAAACCAATTCATTAAGGATTAAGACTTGCATTCAATCAATATCCAAAAGAACTTAAATTACAAAAAGAAACCAATTCATTAAGGACTAAGACTTGCTTCCAATCAATCTCCAAAAGAACTGAAAGGTCAAAGACAAACCAATTCATCAAGGATTAAGACTTGCATTCAATCAATATCCAAAAGAACTTAAATTACAAAAAAAACCAATTCATTAAGGACTAAGACTTGCTTTCAATCAATGGCCAAAAGAACTTAAAGAACAAAGAGAAACCAATTCATCAAGGATTAAGACTTGCATTCAATCAATATCCAAAAGAACTTAAATCACAAAGAAACCAATTCATTAAGGATTAAGACTTGCTTTCAATCAATGGCCAAAAGAACTTAAAGAACAAAGAGAAACCAATTCATCAAGGATTAAGACTTGCTTCCAATCATTCTCCAAAAGAACTTAAAGTGCAAAGAGAAACCAATTCATCAAGGATTAAGACTTGCATTCAATCAATATCCAAAAGAACTTAAATTACAAAAAGAAACCAATTCATTAAGGATTAAGACTTGCATTCAATCAATCTCCAAAAGAACTTAAAGGTCAAAGGGAAACCAATTCATCAAGGATTAAGACTTGCTTTCAATCAATATCCAAAAGAACTTAAATTACAAAGAGAAACCAATTCATCAAGGATTAAGACTTGCATTCAATCAATATCCAAAAGAACTTAAACTACAAAAAGAAACCAATTCATTAAGGATTAAGACTTGCATTCAATCAATATCCAAAAGAACTTAAATTACAAAATGAAACCAATTCATTAAGGACTAAGACTTGCTTTCAATCAATGGCCAAAAGAACTTAAAGAACAAAGAGAAACCAATTCATCAAGGATTAAGACTTGCATTCAATCAATATCCAAAAGAACTTAAATTACAAAAAGAAACCAATTCATTAAGGATTAAGACTTGCTTGCAATCAATCTCCAAAAGAACTTAATGGTCAAAGGGAAACCAATTCATCAAGGATTAAGACTTGCTTTCAATCAATATCCAAAAGAACTTAAAGAACAAAGAGAAACCAATTCATCAAGGATTAAGACTTGCATTCAATCAATATCCAAAAGAACTTAAATTACAAAAAGAAACCAATTCATTAAGGATTAAGACTTGCTTCCAATCAATCTCCAAAAGAACTTAAAGGACAAAGAGAAACCAATTCATCAAGGATTAAGACTTGCTTTCAATCAAAATCCAAAAGAACTTAAATTACAAAGAGAAACCAATTCATCAAGGATTAAGACTTGCATTCAATCAATATCCAAAAGAACTTAAACTACAACAAGAAACCAATTCATTAAGGATTAAGACTTGCATTCAATCAATATCCAAAAGAACTTAAATTACAAAATGAAACCAATTCATTAAGGACTAAGACTTGCTTTCAATCAATGGCCAAAAGAACATAAAGAACAAAGAGAAACCAATTCATCAAGGATTATGACTTGCATTCAATCAATATCCAAAAGAACTTAAATTACAAAAGGAAACAAATTCATCAAGGATTAAGACTTGCTTCGAATCATGCTCCAAAAGAACTTAAAGTGCAAAGAAAAACCAATTCATCAAGGATTAAGACTTGCATTCAATCAATATCCAAAAGAACTTAAACTGCAAAAGAAACCAATTCATTAAGGATTAAGACTTGCATTCAATCAATATCCAAAAGAACTTAAATTACAAAAGCAAACCAATTCATTAAGGACTAAGACTTGCTTTCAATCAATGGCCAAAAGAACTTAAAGAACAAAGAGAAACCAATTCATCAAGGATTAACACTTGCTTTCAATCAAAATCCAAAAGAACTTAAATTACAAAGAGAAACCAATTCATCAAGGATTAAGACTTGCATTCAATCAATATCCAAAAGAACTTAAACTACAAAAAGAAACCAATTCATTAAGGATTAAGACTTGCATTCAATCAATATCCAAAAGAACTTAAATTACAAAAAGAAACCAATTCATTAAAGACTAAGACTTGCTTCCAATCAATCTCCAAAAGAACTGAAAGGTCAAAGACAAACCAATTCATCAAGGATTAAGACTTGCATTCAATCAATATCCAAAAGAACTTAAATTACAAAAAGAAACCAATTCATTAAGGACTAAGACTTGCTTTCAATCAATGGCCAAAAGAACTTAAAGAACAAAGAGAAACCAATTCATCAAGGATTAAGACTTGCATTCAATCAATATCCAAAAGAACTTAAATCACAAAAAGAAACCAATTCATTAAGGACTAAGACTTGCTTTCAATCAACGGCCAAAAGAACTTAAAGAACAAAGAGAAACCAATTCATCAAGGATTAAGACTTGCTTCCAATCATTCTCCAAAAGAACTTAAAGTGCAAAGAGAAACAAATTCATCAAGGATGAAGACTTGCATTCAATCAATATCCAAAAGAACTTAAATTACAAAAAGAAACCAATTCATTAAGGATTAAGACTTGCTTCCAATCAATCTCCAAAAGAACTTAAAGGTCAAAGAGAAACCAAGTCATCAAGGATTAAGACTTGCTTTCAATCAATATCCAAGGGAGCTTAAAGCACAAAGAGAAACCAATTCATCAAGGATTCAGACTTGCATTCAATCAATATCCAAAAGAACTTAAATTACAAAAAGAAACCAATTCATTAAGGATTAAGACTTGCTTCCAATCAATCTCCAAAAGAAATTAAAGGACAAAGAGAAACCAATTCATCAAGGATTAAGACTTGCTTTCAATCAAAATCCAAAAGAACTTAAATTACAAAAAGAAACCAATTCATCAAGGATTAAGACTTGCATTCAATCAATATCCAAAAGAACTTAAACTACAAAAAGAAACCAATTCATTAAGGATTAAGACTTGCATTCAATCAATATCCAAAAGAACTTAAATCACAAAGAAACCAATTCATTAAGGACTAAGACTTGCTTTCAATCAATGGCCAAAAGAACTTAAAGAACAAAGAGAAACCAATTCATCAAGGATTAAGACTTGCATTCAATCAATATCCAAAAGAACTTAAATTACAAAAAGAAACCAATTCATTAAGGATTAAGACTTGCTTCCAATCAATCTCCAAAAGAACTTAAAGGTCAAGGAGAAACCAATTCATCAAGGATTAAGACTTGCGTTCAATCAATATCCAAAAGAACTTAAAGCACAAAGAGAAACCAATTCATCAAGGATTAAGACTTGCATTCAATCAATATCCAAAAGAACTTAAATTACAAAAAGAAACCAATTCATTAAGGACTAAGACTTGCTTTCAATCAATGGCCAAAAGAACTTAAAGAACAAAGAGAAACCAATTCATCAAGGATTAAGACTTGCTTCCAATCATTCTCCAAAAGAACTTAAATTACAAAGAGAAACCAATTCATCAAGGATTAAGACTTGCATTCAATCAATATCCAAAAGAACTTAAATTACAAAAAGAAACCAATTCATTAAGGATTAAGACTTGTTTCCAATCAATCTCCAAAAGAACTTAAAGGTCAAAGAGTAACCAATTCATCAAGGATTAAGACTTGCTTTCAATCAATATCCAAAGAGAACTTAAAGCACAAGAGGAACCAATTCATCAAGGATTAAGACTTGCTTTCAATCAATATCCAAAAGAACTTAAATTACAAAGAGAAACCAATTCACTAATGATGAGGACACAAAGGCCCAAGCCCAAGTCCAAACTCAAGCCCAAAAAGAAGCCCAAGATCCAATACAAGGCCTAGGAGGACCCATGACAAGAGCTAGAGCAAAGAAGGCCCAAGAAGCTGTCAAACATGTGATTATCTCCTTGTTGGAAGCCCAAACACAATTTGAAGCCCAATATCCAAATGAAGTCCAACACATGAATCTGAGGATTTACACATGCGTAGCCACCAGGATGAGAAGGAAAGGGCCCAAAGAGTCAATTTGAATTAGCAAGACTTTAGTTGTTTATTTTATTTTCCTATTGTTATGCTGTGACAAAAAAAAAAAAAAAAAAAAAGGAAATACAAATTATCTGTAGTAGGAATAGAACCCAAGCACTTGAGGCTGAATATGTCTCCTCAACCATTGGAACATATCAGTAATGCTTATGCTAAGGGGTATGTCTTTTAGTTTTGTTAAGTCTTAGAGGCAAACACTTAAGCGATTTGTATTAAAACATTTGGAGATCAATGAGCAGGGGAATACGGATGTTTCAGAATTTGTGAGTTTTTTTTTTTTCTCTGCTAGGGTTTTTCCTTGCATCATTGATCTTATCAAGAATTCTCCAATTCTTGTGGCGATCCTTCTTGGCTTATCAAACTAGGTTTGTGGCGCCATTGTTTTCTGGTTTCTTTTTCATCAATTTCGCGACAATTTTCGAATTCGTCTCAATTATCTCTTGTTCATATCTCGAGTTATACGTACTGTTTTTCGGTGATTCTTGGGTCTAAATTGTGTTTCAGAACGTGAACGTGCACCTCGTATTTGAATTGCTCAATTCCGAGTGCAGTAGAGTGAGATCTGAAACCTTTTTAACAAGGCGTCTGGACCCCTATTTTCTGCAAACTTGTTTTTGATTTGATCATATTTCTTGTGTCCAAGTCCTAGATAGATCCTAATTCAAGAGGCTTATGGTAAAAACTCATCATTTGGTAATCAGAGCTAGTCACTAGGGCTAGTTGTGGAAGTGAATTCAGAGGAAAAAGGGGCTGTTTGGGTGATCACAGAAATTTGATTGCTTGAAGGCTGCAAGGAGGCATTACATTGGCTGGCAAGTAGGTACTCATAAAACCCTAATTTTAATTGCTTGTTTGAAGCCTAATTTGAAGGAATTCAAATTCTGAATTGGAGCTGTTTGGAGGTTAATTTGGTGCTGAAATTTATATCACATGTGGCTGGGATTTGTTGAACAATTGTTAGTGATTTGAAGGATAAAATTCTGCATTCATATTAAGAAAAAAGGGAAAAGAAGGAAAAGCAATTGAAGTTTAAAAAAAAAGAAGAGGGGAGTAAACTGGAAGTGACTGAAGTTGACATGGGAAACTTGAAAAACAAATGAGTTCTAGAGCTTTCTTGAAATTCTGGATTTAGAGGGCTTGAAATTTCTTTTAACTAAGTTTCTTTGGTCTATTTCTTGTTGCTAAGTTGCTATCCTTGTTCCTTTGGTTGTTAATCTTTTGTTTGTAGTAATTTGTGTTCCTTTGTTCTTCTTAGTTGAAGTTTGTACCTTTGCTATCCTAAACTTGTGTTTGTTTTCTTTTCATTTTCTTAAGTTGTGCCTTGTGTCTTGTCTCATATTTGTTTTCCATAGAGTCCATGTTGATCTTTCTTGTTATGTGTTTCTTTGTCCTTAAGTGATTCTTGATAATTGATTGTTTGATCTAGTAAGAACCTTGAGCTAGAGGAAGAGTGGAAAAAGGCAAGAGAGTTACATTACATAAAAGCCAATTTTGAGTGCAACAAACACGAGTGATACATCTTTAAGAGTGTAAACACGTGAGGCGTGTGGTGAGGTCCTATTGCTTTCACTATTGTTTTTTTTTACTTGAATTATGGCGAGGAGCAGGTGGTGATGGCAACCTCATCTGAGGGAAACAGTTGTTAGTGGAGGCTATTCTGACTCAAATGGAAAGGATGATGAGGGAGCATATAGAGGAGTTATATGAGAGAATTGACCGGCTAGAAAATCAAGGACATCATGATGATGAGGGAGGTAGAAGGAGGCTTCTTTGGAAGGAGGAGAAAATGAGGAAGAACCAAGAGGAAACCGAGATGAGGGAGTAAGAGTTACCATTCCACCATTTAGGGGTAAAAGTGATCCTGAAGCTTATGTAGAGTGGGAGATGAAGGTAGAACAAATTTTTTCTTGTCATACCCTGAAGAGAGAGAAAAATTAAATTGGCTACCTTAGAGTTCATAGATTATGCCTTGGTGTGGTGGGATCAATTTCAAAAGGAAAGAAGGAGGTATGGAGAGCCTATGTTGCAAACTTGGGAGGAGTTGAAAAGAGTCTTGAGAAGGAGATATGTGCCATCTCATTACCACGAGGAGTTACATAATAGGCTACAAAGACTTACCCAAGGTAATAGGAGTGTGGATGAGTATTATAAGGAGCTAGAGATAGCCATGATCAGGAGCCAATGTTGAGGAGGAAAGGGAGTCTACTATGGCAAGGTTTCTTAATGGGTTGAATGAAGAAATAAGGGATGTGGTGGAGCTTCAAAATTATGTTGAGATTGAGGACCTAGTTCATCAAGCCATGAAAGTGGAGCAACAATTAAAAAGAAAAAGTGTGAGGAAGAGTGCTTCAAACTATGATAACTCTAGATGGAAGGAGAGGTTTAAGAAGGAGGGAACTTCATCTAGTAGGACCCCAAGGGCAGCATCACAACCAACCCAAAACAAGGGCAAAGAAGTGGCCGACAAGTCTCGGTCTCGAGATATAAAGTGTTTTAAGTGTTTGGGTAGAGGACACATAGCTTCTGAGTGTCCTACTAAGAAAGTTATGGTGTTAAAAGATGATGGGGAAATCACAAGTGAGAGTTCTCATTCTGAACCATCTAGTGAGGAAGAGAGTGAGGAAGAGGAGGAGGTTCTTGAGGGAGATTTGTTCATTGTGAGGAGGATGCTAGGAGGGATAGCTAAAGAAGATGAGGAACGCCAAAGAGAGAACATTTTCCATACTAGATGCCTTATCCAAGGGAAGTTGTGTTCTTTGATTATAGATGGAGGGAGTTGCACAAATGTGGCTAGTGCTAGGATGGTGACAAAGATGAATTTGGAGACCAAACCCCACCCTAGACCTTATAAGTTACAATGGTTAAGTGAACAAGGTGAGATGAAGGTGGATAAGCAAGTAGAAATTGAGTTTTCCATTGGAAGGTATGTGGATAAGATCATTTGTGATGTAGTTCCTATGGAGGCTAGTCATTTGTTGCTTGGGAGACCATGGCAATTTGATAAGAAAGTTCACCATGATGGACACACCAACAAGTACACCTTTGTGCATAATGACCGTAAGGTCACTCTTGTTTCATTGTCTCCTAGAGAGGTTTGTGAGGATCAAAATACAATGAGAAAGAAAAGAGAGCAAGAGAGAAAAGAAAGAAAAGAAAATGAAAAAGAGGGTGAAAAGAGTGGCCGAGAGCTAAAAGAAAGAAAGAAAGAAAAGAAAGAGAGAAAAGAAAGTGGAGAAAAGAAAGAGAGGAAAAATGCTCTGTTTGTGAAAAGTGGAGAGGTGAGGAGAGTCCTTTTGGCAAGAAAATCCATGTATATTCTATATAGTAAGGAAGTCACTTCACCTACTCATAATTACATTTCTAACCTTGATCCGCCAAGTGGTGTTGAATCTATTTTGCGGGACTTTCAAGATGTATTTCTGAAGAGATACCATCGGGACTTCCACCATTGAGAGGCATTGAACATCAAATTGATTTGGTTCCGAGGTGTGTGTTGCCTAATAGGCCAGCATCTGAGGAGTAATCCCAGGAGACCAGGGAAATTCAAAGGCAAGTTGCCGACTTGATTAGCAAAGGTTGGGTTGAGGAGAGCTTGAGCCCTTGTCTTTGTACACATTATATTAGTGCCCAAAAAGGATGGAAGGTGGAGGATGTGTTACGATTGCGAGCCATCAACAACATCACCATCAAATCTGAGACATCCTATTCCCGAGGTTAGATGATCTTCTTGATGAAATTTGTATGGTTCTTGTTATTTCTCTAAGATTGATTTGAAAAGTGGATATAATCAGTTAGGATTAGAGAAGGTGATGAGTGGAAACTTGACTTTTAAAACCAAGTATGGCTTGTATGAGTGGAAAGTAATGCCATTTGGTTTGACAAATGCCCCTAGTACCTTCATGAGATTGATGAACCATGTTTTGAGAGAGCTTTTAGGGAAATTTGTGGTTGTTTACTTTGATGATATTCTTGTATATAGTAAAAATTTGGATGAGCATTTGCATCATTTGAAATCTGTTTTGCATGTGCTTAGAAAAGAAAGATTGTATGCTAATTTGGAAAAGTGCACGTTTTGTAAGGACCATGTTGTGTTCTTAGGATTTGTGGTTAATTCTAGTGGAGTGCATGTAGATAAAGAGAAAATAAAAGCAATCCAAGAATGGCCAACTCCTAAAAGTGTGAGTGAGATAAGAAGTTTCCATGGGCTTGCTAGTTTCTATAGGAGGTTTGTTAAGGATTTTAGTACCATTGCTTTGCACCTCTAAATGAGCTAGTCAAGAAGCATGTGCAATTTAAATGGGGAGAGAAACAAGAGAAAGCATTTGCTGTCCTAAAAGAGAAATTAACACATGCACCCATACTTGCTTTGCCTAACTTTGCAAAATCCTTTGAATTGGAGTGTGATGCATCTGGGGTAGGCATAGGAGCTGTTTTAATGCAAGAAAGACATCCCATTGCATATTTTAGTGAAAAATTGAATGGGGCTGCCCTTAACTACCCTACATATGATAAGGAATTGTATGCTTTAGTTAGGGCTTTGCAAACTTGGCAACATTATCTTGCCTAAAGAATTTATCATTCATAGTGATCATGAATCCTTGAAGTATTTGAAAGAGCGAGGAAAGTTGAATAAAAGGCATGCTAAGTGGGTGGAATTCCTTGAACAATTCCCATATATGATCAAGCACAAGAAAGGTAAGTCCAATGTGGTAGCTGATGCTTTGTCATTTGGTATGCTTTATTGTCTACTCTTGAAACTAAGTTTCTTGGTTTTGAGTGCATTAAGGAATTATATGAGCATGATGCTGATTTTTCTCATATTTATCAAACATGTTCTCATACTGCATTTGATGGGTATTTTAAGCATGATGGTTATTTAATAAAGGATAAAAGACTTTGTGTGCCTAAGAGTTCAATTAGGGAAATGCTTGTTGGGGAGGCACATGAAGGGGGTTTAATGGGGCACTTTGGGGTGCAAAAGACATATGACATCTTGCATGACCATTTCTCTGGCCTCACATGAAGCATGATGTACATAAGTTGTGTGATAAGTGTCTTGTTTGTAAAAAGGCTAAGTCTAAGGTCATGCCACACGGTTTGTACACTCCATTGCCTATTCATGAACACCCTTGGATTGATATTTCTATGGATTTTGTTTTAGGTTTACCTCGGTCCAAGGGAGGAAAGGACTCAATTTTTGTGGTGGTTGATAGGTTTTCTAAAATGGCTCACTTTATACCTTGCAAGAAGGTGGATGATGCATGTCATGTAGCTGACTTATTCTTCAAAGAGGTGGTAAGATTACATGGTTTGCCTAGGAGTATTGTGAGTGATCGAGACTCTAAATTCCTTAGTCATTTTGGAGGACCTTGTGGGGAAAGATTGGCACTAAACTTTTGTTTTCAACTACATGCCATCCCCAAGTGATGGGCAAACAGAGGTGGTAAATAGAACTCTTTCTACTCTTCTTCGAGCTATTATTAAGAAAAATCTTAGAACTTGGGAAGAATGTTTGCCACATGTTGAGTTTGCTTATAATAGAGGCGATACATAGTACCACTCAGCTTTCACCATTTGAAATTGTTTATGGTTTTAATCCTTTGACTCCTTTGGATTTATTGCCTTTACCTAACATTTCTCAATTGAAAGATAAGTCCGGCCAGGAAAAAGCTGATTATGTCAAGAAGTTGCATGAGAAGATCAAGGCCCAAATTGAGAAGAAAATGGAAGGGTATGCTAAACATGCAAACAAAGGAAGGAGGAAGGTAACTTTTGAACCAGGTGTCTGGGTATGGGTACACTTCAGGAAGGAAAGATTTCCATCTCAACGGAAGTCTAAGCTGATGCCAAGGAGAGATGGACCTTTTCCAAGTATTGGCCAAGATCAATGATAATGCCTATAAGATTGATTTACCAGGTGAGTATGGTGTGAGTGCTACTTTTAATGTGGCTGACTTGTCCCTCTATGATGCAGGCGATGACTTACAAGATTTGAGGACAAATGCTTCTCAAGAAGGAGGGAATGATGAGGACACAAAGGCCCAAGCCCAAGTCCAGACTCAAGCCCAAAAAGAAGCCCAAGATCCAATACAAGGCCTAGGAGGACCCATGACAAGAGCTAGAGCAAAGAAGGCCCAAGAAGCTGTCAAACATGTGATTATCTCCTTGTTGGAAGCCCAAACACAATTTGAAGCCCAATATCCAAATGAAGTCCAACACATGAATCTGAGGATTTACACATGCGTAGCCCACTTGGGATGAGAAGAAAAGGGCCCAAAGAGTCAATATGAATTAGCAAGACTTTAGTTGTTTATTTTATTTTCCTATTGTTATGCTGTGACAAAAAAAAAAAAAAAAAAAAGGAAATACAAATTATCTGTAGTAGGAATAGAACCCAAGCACTTGAGGCTGAATATGTCTCCTCAACCACTGGAACATATCAGTAATGCTTATGCTAAGGGGTTTTTCTTTTAGTTTTGTTAAGTCTTAGAGGCAAACACTTAAACTGATTTGTATTAAAACATTTGGAGATCAATAGACAGGGGAATACGGATGTTTCAGAATTTGTGAGTTTTTCTCTGCTAGGGTTTTTCCTTGCATCATTGATCTTATCAAGAATTCTCCAATTCTTGTGGCGATCCTTCTTGGCTTATCAAACTAGGTTTGTGGCGCCATTGTTTTCTGGTTTCTTTTTCATCAATTTCGCGTCAATTTTCCAGAATTCGTCTCAATTATCTCTTGTTCATATCTCGAGTTATACGTACTGTTTTTCGGTGATTCTTGGGTCTAAATTGTGTTTCAGAACGTGAACGTTCACCTCGTTTTTGAATTGCTCAATTCCGAGGTCTGTAGAGTGAGATACGAAACCTTTTTAACAAGACGTCTGGACCCCTATTTTCTGCGCAAACTTGTTTTTGATTTGATCATATTTCTTGTGTCCAAGTCCTAGATAGATCCTAATTCAAGAGGCTTATGGAAAAACTCATCAGAACTTAAATTACAAAAAGAAACCAATTCATTAAGGATTAAGACTTGCTTCGAATCAATCTCCAAAAGAACTTAAAGGACAAAGAGAAACCAATTCATCAAGGATTAACACTTGCTTTCAATCAAAATCCAAAAGAACTTAAATTACAAAGAGAAACCAATTCATCAAGGATTAAGACTTGCATTCAATCAATATCCAAAAGAACTTAAACTACAAAAAGAAACCAATTCATTAAGGATTAAGACTTGCATTCAATCAATATCCAAAAGAACTTAAATCACAAAAAGAAACCAATTCATTAAGGACTAAGACTTGCTTTCAATCAATGGCCAAAAGAACGTAAAGAACAAAGAGAAACCAATTCATCAAGGATTAAGACTTGCATTCAATCAATATCCAAAAGAACTTAAATTACAAAAAGAAACCAATTCATTAAGGATTAAGACTTGCTTCCAATCAATCTCCAAAAGAACTTAAAGGTCCAAGAGAAACCAAGTCATCAAGGATTAAGACTTGCGTTCAATCAATATCCAAGGGAGCTTAAAGCACAAAGAGAAACCAATTCATCAAGGATTAAGACTTGCATTCAATCAATATCCAAAAGAACTTAAATTACAAAAAGAAACCAATTCATTAAGGATTAAGACTTGCTTCGAATCAATCTCCAAAAGAACTTAAAGGACAAAGAGAAACCAATTCATCAAGGATTAACACTTGCTTTCAATCAAAATCCAAAAGAACTTAAATTACAAAGAGAAACCAATTCATCAAGGATTAAGACTTGCATTCAATCAATATCCAAAAGAACTTAAACTACAAAAAGAAACCAATTCATTAAGGATTAAGACTTGCATTCAATCAATATCCAAAAGAACTTAAATTACAGAAAGAAACCAATTCATCAAGGACTAAGACTTGCTTTCAATCCATGGCCAAAAGAACTTAAAGAACAAAGAGAAACCAATTCATCAAGGATTAAGACTTGCATTCAATCAATATCCAAAAGAACTTAAATTACAAAAAGAAACCAATTCATTAAGGATTAAGACTTGCTTCCAATCAATCTCCAAAAGAACTTAAAGGTCCAAGAGAAACCAAGTCATCAAGGATTAAGACTTGCGTTCAATCAATATCCAAGGGAGCTTAAAGCACAAAGAGAAACCAATTCATCAAGGATTAAGACTTGCATTCAATCAATATCCAAAAGAACTTAAATCACAAAAAGAAACCAATTCATTAAGGACTAAGACTTGCTTTCAATCAACGGCCAAAAGAACTTAAAGAACAAAGAGAAACCAATTCATCAAGGATTAAGACTTGCTTCCAATCAATCTCCAAAAGAACTTAAATTACAAAAAGAAACCAATTCATTAAGGATTAAGACTTGCTTCGAATCAATCTCCAAAAGAACTTAAAGGACAAAGAGAAACCAATTCATCAAGGATTAACACTTGCTTTCAATCAAAATCCAAAAGAACTTAAATTACAAAGAGAAACCAATTCATCAAGGATTAAGACTTGCATTCAATCAATATCCAAAAGAACTTAAACTACAAAAAGAAACCAATTCATTAAGGATTAAGACTTGCATTCAATCAATATCCAAAAGAACTTAAATCACAAAAAGAAACCAATTCATTAAGGACTAAGACTTGCTTTCAATCAATGGCCAAAGAACTTAAAGAACAAAGAGAAACCAATTCATCAAGGATTAAGACTTGCATTCAATCAATATCCAAAAGAACTTAAATTACAAAAGAAACCAATTCATTAAGGATTAAGACTTGCTTCCAATCAATCTCCAAAAGAACTTAAAGGTCCAAGAGAAACCAAGTCATCAAGGATTAAGACTTGCGTTCAATCAATATCCAAGGGAGCTTAAAGCACAAAGAGAAACCAATTCATCAAGGATTAAGACTTGCATTCAATCAATATCCAAAAGAACTTAAATTACAAAAAGAAACCAATTCATTAAGGATTAAGACTTGCTTCGAATCAATCTCCAAAAGAACTTAAAGGACAAAGAGAAACCAATTCATCAAGGATTAACACTTGCTTTCAATCAAAATCCAAAAGAACTTAAATTACAAAGAGAAACCAATTCATCAAGGATTAAGACTTGCATTCAATCAATATCCAAAAGAACTTAAACTACAAAAAGAAACCAATTCATTAAGGATTAAGACTTGCATTCAATCAATATCCAAAAGAACTTAAATTACAAAAAGAGACCAATTCATTAAGGACTAAGACTTGCTTTCAATCAATGGCCAAAAGAACATAAAGAACAAAGAGAAACCAATTCATCAAGGATTATGACTTGCATTCAATCAATATCCAAAAGAACTTAAATTACAAAAAGAAACAAATTCATCAAGGATTAAGACTTGCTTCCAATCATGCTCCAAAAGAACTTAAAGTGCAAAGAGAAACCAATTCATCAAGGATTAAGACTTGCATTCAATCAATATCCAAAAGAACTTAAACTACAAAAAGAAACCAATTCATTAAGGGTTAAGACTTGCATTCAATCAATATCCAAAAGAACTTAAATTACAAAAAGAAACCAATTCATTAAGGACTAAGACTTGCTTTCAATCAATGGCCAAAAGAACTTAAAGAACAAAGAGAAACCAATTCATCAAGGATTAACACTTGCTTTCAATCAAAATCCAAAAGAACTTAAATTACAAAGAGAAACCAATTCATCAAGGATTAAGACTTGCATTCAATCAATATCCAAAAGAACTTAAACTACAAAAAGAAACCAATTCATTAAGGATTAAGACTTGCATTCAATCAATATCCAAAAGAACTTAAATTACAAAAAGAAACCAATTCATTCAAGACTAAGACTTGCTTCCAATCAATCTCCAAAAGAACTGAAAGGTCAAAGACAAACCAATTCATCAAGGATTAAGACTTGCATTCAATCAATATCCAAAAGAACTTAAATTACAAAAAGAAACCAATTCATTAAGGACTAATACTTGCTTTCAATCAATGGCCAAAAGAACTTAAAGAACAAAGAGAAACCAATTCATCAAGGATTAAGACTTGCATTCAATCAATATCCAAAAGAACTTAAATCACAAAAAGAAACCAATTCATTAAGGACTAAGACTTGCTTTCAATCAACGGCCAAAAGAACTTAAAGAACAAAGAGAAACCAATTCATCAAGGATTAAGACTTGCTTCCAATCATTCTCCAAAAGAACTTAAAGTGCAAAGAGAAACAAATTCATCAAGGATGAAGACTTGCATTCAATCAATATCCAAAAGAACTTAAATTACAAAAAGAAACCAATTCATTAAGGATTAAGACTTGCTTCCAATCAATCTCCAAAAGAACTTAAAGGTCAAAGAGAAACCAAGTCATCAAGGATTAAGGCTTGCTTTCAATCAATATCCAAGGGAGCTTAAAGCACAAAGAGAAACCAATTCATCAAGGATTCAGACTTGCATTCAATCAATATCCAAAAGAACTTAAATTACAAAAAGAAACCAATTCATTAAGGATTAAGACTTGCTTCGAATCAATCTCCAAAAGAACTTAAAGGACAAAGAGAAACCAATTCATCAAGGATTAACACTTGCTTTCAATCAAAATCCAAAAGAACTTAAATTACAAAGAGAAACCAATTCATCAAGGATTAAGACTTGCATTCAATCAATATCCAAAAGAACTTAAACTACAAAAAGAAACCAATTCATTAAGGATTAAGACTTGCATTCAATCAATATCCAAAAGAACTTAAATCACAAAAAGAAACCAATTCATTAAGGACTAAGACTTGCTTTCAATCAATGGCCAAAAGAACTTAAAGAACAAAGAGAAACCAATTCATCAAGGATTAAGACTTGCATTCAATCAATATCCAAAAGAACTTAAATTACAAAAAGAAACCAATTCATTAAGGATTAAGACTTGCTTCCAATCAATCTCCAAAAGAACTTAAAGGTCAAAGAGAAACCAAGTCATCAAGGATTAAGGCTTGCTTTCAATCAATATCCAAGGGAGCTTAAAGCACAAAGAGAAACCAATTCATCAAGGATTAAGACTTGCATTCAATCAATATCCAAAAGAACTTAAATTACAAAAAGAAACCAATTCATTAAGGATTAAGACTTGCTTCGAATCAATCTCCAAAAGAACTTAAAGGACAAAGAGAAACCAATTCATCAAGGATTAACACTTGCTTTCAATCAAAATCCAAAAGAACTTAAATTACAAAGAGAAACCAATTCATCAAGGATTAAGACTTGCATTCAATCAATATCCAAAAGAACTTAAACTACAAAAAGAAACCAATTCATTAAGGATTAAGACTTGCATTCAATCAATATCCAAAAGAACTTAAATCACAAAAAGAAACCAATTCATTAAGGACTAAGACTTGCTTTCAATCAATGGCCAAAAGAACTTAAAGAACAAAGAGAAACCAATTCATCAAGGATTAAGACTTGCATTCAATCAATATCCAAAAGAACTTAAATTACAAAAAGAAACCAATTCATTAAGGATTAAGACTTGCTTCCAATCAATCTCCAAAAGAACTTAAAGGTCCAAGAGAAACCAAGTCATCAAGGATTAAGACTTGCGTTCAATCAATATCCAAGGGAGCTTAAAGCACAAAGAGAAACCAATTCATCAAGGATTAAGACTTGCATTCAATCAATATCCAAAAGAACTTAAATTACAAACAGAAACCAATTTATTAAGGATTAAGACTTGCATTCAATCAATCTCCAAAAGAACTTAAAGGACAAAGAGAAACCAATTCATCAAGGATTAACACTTGCTTTCAATCAAAATCCAAAAGAACTTAAATTACAAAGAGAAACCAATTCATCAAGGATTAAGACTTGCATTCAATCAATATCCAAAAGAACTTAAGCTACAAAAAGAAACCAATTCATTAAGGATTAAGACTTGCATTCAATCAATATCCAAAAGAACTTAAATTACAAAAAGAGACCAATTCATTAAGGACTAAGACTTGCTTTCAATCAATGGCCAAAAGAACATAAAGAACAAAGAGAAACCAATTCATCAAGGATTATGACTTGCATTCAATCAATATCCAAAAGAACTTAAATTACAAAAAGAAACAAATTCATCAAGGATTAAGACTTGCTTCCAATCATGCTCCAAAAGAACTTAAAGTGCAAAGAAAAACCAATTCATCAAGGATTAAGACTTGCATTCAATCAATATCCGAAACAACTTAAACTACAAAAAGAAACCAATTCATTAAGGGTTAAGACTTGCATTCAATCAATATCCAAAAGAACTTAAATTACAAAAAGAAACCAATTCATTAAGGACTAAGACTTGCTTTCAATCAATGGCCAAAAGAACTTAAAGAACAAAGAGAAACCAATTCATCAAGGATTAACACTTGCTTTCAATCAAAATCCAAAAGAACTTAAATTACAAAGAGAAACCAATTCATCAAGGATTAAGACTTGCATTCAATCAATATCCAAAAGAACTTAAACTACAACAAGAAACCAATTCATTAAGGATTAAGACTTGCATTCAATCAATATCCAAAAGAACTTAAATTACAAAAAGAAACCAATTCATTAAAGACTAAGACTTGCTTCCAATCAATCTCCAAAAGAACTGAAAGGTCAAAGACAAACCAATTCATCAAGGATTAAGACTTGCATTCAATCAATATCCAAAAGAACTTAAATTACAAAAAGAAACCAATTCATTAAGGACTAAGACTTGCTTTCAATCAATCTCCAAAAGAACTTAAAGGACAAAGAGAAACCAATTCATAAACGATTAACACTTGCTTTCAATCAAATCCAAAAGAACTTAAATTACAAAAAGAAACCAATTCATCAAGGATTAAGACTTGCATTCAATCAATATCCAAAAGAACTTAAACTGCAAAAGAAACCAATTCATTAAGGATTAAGACTTGCATTCAATCAATATCCAAAAGAACTTAAATTACAAAAAGAGACCAATTCATTAAGGACTAAGACTTGCTTTCAATCAATGGCCAAAAGAACATAAAGAACAAAGAGAAACCAATTCATCAAGGATTATGACTTGCATTCAATCAATATCCAAAAGAACTTAAATTACAAAAAGAAACAAATTCATCAAGGATTAAGACTTGCTTCCAATCATGCTCCAAAAGAACTTAAAGTGCAAAGAAAAACCAATTCATCAAGGATTAAGACTTGCATTCAATCAATATCCAAAAGAACTTAAACTACAAAAAGAAACCAATTCATTAAGGATTAAGACTTGCATTCAATCAATATCCAAAAGAACTTAAATTACAAAAAGAAACCAATTCATTAAGGACTAAGACTTGCTTTCAATCAATGGCCAAAAGAACTTAAAGAACAAAGAGAAACCAAGTCATCAAGGATTAACACTTGCTTTCAACCAATATCCAAGGGAGCTTAAAGCACAAAGAGAAACCAATTCATCAAGGATTAAGACTTGCATTCAATCAATATCCAAAAGAACTTAAATTACAAAAAGAAACCAATTCATTAAGGATTAAGACTTGCTTCGAATCAATCTCCAAAAGAACTTAAAGGACAAAGAGAAACCAATTCATTCAAGACTAAGACTTGCTTCCAATCAATCTCCAAAAGAACTGAAAGGTCAAAGACAAACCAATTCATCAAGGATTAAGACTTGCATTCAATCAATATCCAAAAGAACTTAAATTACAAAAAGAAACCAATTCATTAAGGACTAAGACTTGCTTTCAATCAATCTCCAAAAGAACTTAAAGGACAAAGAGAAACCAATTCATCAAGGATTAACACTTGCTTTCAATCAAAATCCAAAAGAACTTAAATTACAAAGAGAAACCAATTCATCAAGGATTAAGACTTGCATTCAATCAATATCCAAAAGAACTTAAACTACAAAAAGAAACCAATTCATTAAGGATTAAGACTTGCTTTCAATCAATATCCAAAAGAACTTAAATTACAAAGAGAAACCAATTCATTAAGGATTAAGACTTGCTTTCAATCAATGGCCAAAAGAACTTAAAGAACAAAGAGAAACCAATTCATCAAGGATTATGACTTGCATTCAATCAATATCCAAAAGAACTTAAATTACAAAAAGAAACAAATTCATCAAGGATTAAGACTTGCTTTCAATCAATATCCAAAAGAACTTAAAGTGCAAAGAAAAACCAATTCATCAAGGATTAAGACTTGCATTCAATCAATATCCAAAAGAACTTAAACTACAAAAAGAAACCAATTCATTAAGGATTAAGACTTGCATTCAATCAATATCCAAAAGAACTTAAATTACAAAGAGAAACCAATTCATTAAGGATTAAGACTTGCATTCAATCAATCTCCAAAAGAACTTAAAGGACAAAGAGAAACCAATTCATCAAGGATTAACACTTGCTTTCAATCAAAATCCAAAAGAACTTTAATTACAAAGAGAAACCAATTCATCAAGGATTAAGACTTGCATTCAATCAATATCCAAAAGAACTTAAACTACAAAATGAAACCAATTCATTAAGGATTAAGACTTGCATTCAATCAATATCCAAAAGAACTTAAATCACAAAAAGAAACCAATTCATTAAGGACTAAGACTTGCTTTCAATCAACGGCCAAAAGAACATAAAGAACAAAGAGAAACCAATTCATCAAGGATTAAGACTTGCATTCAATCAATATCCAAAAGAACTTAAATTACAAAAAGAAACCAATTCATTAAGGATTAAGACTTGCTTCCAATCAATATCCAAAAGAACTTAAAGGTTACAAAGAGGAAACTCAATTCATCAAAGGATTAAGACTTGCGTTCAATCAATATCCAAGGAAGTTAACTTAAAGCACAAAGTTAGAAACCAATTCACTCAAGCCGATTTAAGCACTTGCATTCAAATCAATATCCAAAAGAACTTAAATTACAAAAAGAAACCAATTCATCAAGGATTCAAGACATTTTGCTTTCAATCAATCTCCAAAAAAGAACTTAAAGGACAAGAGAAACCAATTCATCAAGCGATTAACACTGTGCTTTCAATCAATATCCAAAAGTTAACTTAAAATTACAAAGAGAAATCCAATTCACTGCAAGGATTAAGACTTACATTCAATCAATATCCAAAAGAATCTTAAATTGACAAAAAGAAACCAATTCTATTCAAGGATTAAGACTTGCATTCCAATCAATATCCAAAAAGAACTTAAATTACAAAGAGAGAACCAATTCATTCAAGGATTAAGACTTGCTTCCAATCAATATCCAAAAGAACTTAAATTACGTAAAGACAAACCAATTCATCAAGCGATTAAGA
The DNA here is from genome assembly GCA_031439585.1 of Pterocarpus macrocarpus. NCBI lineage: Eukaryota > Viridiplantae > Streptophyta > Magnoliopsida > Fabales > Fabaceae > Pterocarpus > Pterocarpus macrocarpus. The sequence goes on from JAVHNN010000581.1 coordinate 732,348, forward strand.
CTTGCATTCAATCAATATCCAAAAGAATCTTAAATTACAAAAAGAAACACAATTCTATTGGGCAAGGACTAAGACTTGCTTTCAATCAATCTCCAAAAGAATCTTATGAATTACAAAAGAGAGAAACCAATTCATCAAGGGGATTAACACTTGTTTTCAATCAAATCCAAAAGAACTTGTAAATTACAAAGAGAAAACCAATTCATCAAGGATTAAGTACTTGCATCTCAATCAATATCCAAAAAGAACTTAAACTACAAAAAGAAACCAATTCATTAAGGATTAAGACTTTGCATTCAATCAATATCCACAAAGAACTTAAATTACAAAAAGAGACCAATTCATCAAGGATTCAATGACTTGGCTTTCTAATCAATGGCCAAAAGAACATAAAGAACAAAGAGAAACCAATTCATCAACTGCCGATTATGACTTGCATTCAATCAATATCCAAAAGAACTTAAATTACAAAAGAAACAAATTCAGTCAAGGATTAAGACTTGCTTTCCAACTCATGCTCCCAAAAGAACTGTAAAGTGCAAAGAGAAACTAATTCATCACAAGGGGATTAAGACTCTGCATTCAATCAATATCCAAAAGAACTTAAACTACAAAAAGAAACCAATCCATTAAGGATTAAAGACTTGCTTTCAATCAATATCCAAAAGAACTTAAATTACAAAAGAAACCAATTCATCAAGGATTCAAGACTTGCTTTCAATCAATGGCCAAAAGAAACTTAAAGCACAAAGAGAGAACCAATTCATCAAGGATTAAGACTTTGCTTTCAATCAATATCCAAAAGAGCTTTAAAGCACAAAGAGAAACCAATTCATCAAGGATTAAGACTTGCTTTCAATCAATCATCCAAAAGAACTTAAATTACAAAGAAGAAACCAATTCATTCAAGGATTAAGACTCCAGGTTTCAATCAATCTCCAAAAGAACTTAAAGGACAAAGAGAAACCAATTCTATTCAAGATTAAGACTTGCTTTCTAATCAATATCCCCAAAAGAACTAAAGGTACAAAGACAAAACCAATTCATCAAGGATTAAGACTTGCTTTCAGTCAATATCCAAAAGAACTTAAATTACAAAAAGAAACCAATTCATCAAGGATTAAGACTTGCTTTCAATCAATATCCAAAAGAACTTAAATTACAAAGAGAAACCAATTCATCAAGGATTAAGACTTGCTTTCAATCAATATCCAAAAGAACTTAAATTACAAAAGAAACCAATTCATCAAGGATTAAGACTTGCTTTCAATCAATATCCAAAAGAACTTAAATTACAAAGAGAAACCAATTCATCAAGGATTAAGACTTGCTTTCAATCAATATCCAAAAGAACTTAAATTACAAAAGAAACCAATTCATCAAGGATTAAGACTTGCTTTCAATCAATATCCAAAAGAACTTAAATTACAAAGAGAAACCAATTCATCAAGGATTAAGACTTGCTTTCAATCAATATCCAAAAGAACTTAAATTACAAAGAGAAACCAATTCATCAAGGATTAAGACTTGCTTTCAATCAATATCCAAAAGAACTTAAATTACAAAGAGAAACCAATTCATCAAGGATTAAGACTTGCTTTCAATCAATATCCAAAAGAACTTAAATTACAAAGAGAAACCAATTCATCAAGGATTAAGACTTGCTTTCAATCAATATCCAAAAGAACTTAAATTACAAAGAGAAACCAATTCATCAAGGATTAAGACTTGCTTTCAATCAATATCCAAAAGAACTTAAATTACAAAGAGAAACCAATTCATCAAGGATTAAGACTTGCTTTCAATCAATATCCAAAAGAACTTAAATTACAAAGAGAAACCAATTCATCAAGGATTAAGACTTGCTTTCAATCAATATCCAAAAGAACTTAAATTACAAAGAGAAACCAATTCATCAAGGATTAAGACTTGCTTTCAATCAATATCCAAAAGAACTTAAATTACAAAGAGAAACCAATTCATCAAGGATTAAGACTTGCTTTCAATCAATATCCAAAAGAACTTAAATTACAAAAGAAACCAATTCATCAAGGATTAAGACTTGCTTTCAATCAATATCCAAAAGAACTTAAATTACAAAGAGAAACCAATTCATCAAGGATTAAGACTTGCTTTCAATCAATATCCAAAAGAACTTAAATTACAAAGAGAAACCAATTCATCAAGGATTAAGACTTGCTTTCAATCAATATCCAAAAGAACTTAAATTACAAAGAGAAACCAATTCATCAAGGATTAAGACTTGCTTTCAATCAATATCCAAAAGAACTTAAATTACAAAGAGAAACCAATTCATCAAGGATTAAGACTTGCTTTCAATCAATATCCAAAAGAACTTAAATTACAAAGAGAAACCAATTCATCAAGGATTAAGACTTGCTTTCAATCAATATCCAAAAGAACTTAAATTACAAAAAGAAACCAATTCATCAAGGATTAATACTTGCTTTCAATCAATATCCTAAAGAACTTAAATTACAAAGAGAAACCAATTCATCAAGGATTAAGACTTGCTTTCAATCAATATCCAAAAGAACTTAAATTACAAAGAGAAACCAATTCATCAAGGATTAAGACTTGCTTTCAATCAATATCCAAAAGAACTTAAATTACAAAGAGAAACCAATTCATCAAGGATTAAGACTTGCTTTCAATCAATATCCAAAAGAACTTAAATTACAAAGAGAAACCAATTCATCAAGGATTAAGACTTGCTTTCAATCAATATCCAAAAGAACTTAAATTACAAAGAGAAACCAATTCATCAAGGATTAAGACTTGCTTTCAATCAATATCCAAAAGAACTTAAATTACAAAGAGAAACCAATTCATCAAGGATTAAGACTTGCTTTCAATCAATATCCAAAAGAACTTAAATTACAAAGAGAAACCAATTCATCAAGGATTAAGACTTGCTTTCAATCAATATCCAAAAGAACTTAAATTACAAAAGAAACCAATTCATCAAGGATTAAGACTTGCTTTCAATCAATATCCAAAAGAACTTAAATTACAAAGAGAAACCAATTCATCAAGGATTAAGACTTGCTTTCAATCAATATCCAAAAGAACTTAAATTACAAAGAGAAACCAATTCATCAAGGATTAAGACTTGCTTTCAATCAATATCCAAAAGAACTTAAATTACAAAGAGAAACCAATTCATCAAGGATTAAGACTTGCTTTCAATCAATATCCAAAAGAACTTAAATTACAAAGAGAAACCAATTCATCAAGGATTAAGACTTGCTTTCAATCAATATCCAAAAGAACTTAAATTACAAAGAGAAACCAATTCATCAAGGATTAAGACTTGCTTTCAATCAATATCCAAAAGAACTTAAATTACAAAGAGAAACCAATTCATCAAGGATTAAGACTTGCTTTCAATCAATATCCAAAAGAACTTAAATTACAAAGAGAAACCAATTCATCAAGGATTAAGACTTGCTTTCAATCAATATCCAAAAGAACTTAAATTACAAAGAGAAACCAATTCATCAAGGATTAAGACTTGCTTTCAATCAATATCCAAAAGAACTTAAATTACAAAGAGAAACCAATTCATCAAGGATTAAGACTTGCTTTCAATCAATATCCAAAAGAACTTAAATTACAAAGAGAAACCAATTCATCAAGGATTAAGACTTGCTTTCAATCAATATCCAAAAGAACTTAAATTACAAAGAGAAACCAATTCATCAAGGATTAAGACTTGCTTTCAATCAATATCCAAAAGAACTTAAATTACAAAGAGAAACCAATTCATCAAGGATTAAGACTTGCTTTCAATCAATATCCAAAAGAACTTAAATTACAAAAGAAACCAATTCATCAAGGATTAAGACTTGCTTTCAATCAATATCCAAAAGAACTTAAATTACAAAGAGAAACCAATTCATCAAGGATTAAGACTTGCTTTCAATCAATATCCAAAAGAACTTAAATTACAAAGAGAAACCAATTCATCAAGGATTAAGACTTGCTTTCAATCAATATCCAAAAGAACTTAAATTACAAAGAGAAACCAATTCATCAAGGATTAAGACTTGCTTTCAATCAATATCCAAAAGAACTTAAATTACAAAGAGAAACCAATTCATCAAGGATTAAGACTTGCTTTCAATCAATATCCAAAAGAACTTAAATTACAAAGAGAAACCAATTCATCAAGGATTAAGACTTGCTTTCAATCAATATCCAAAAGAACTTAAATTACAAAGAGAAACCAATTCATCAAGGATTAAGACTTGCTTTCAATCAATATCCAAAAGAACTTAAATTACAAAGAGAAACCAATTCATCAAGGATTAAGACTTGCTTTCAATCAATATCCAAAAGAACTTAAATTACAAAGAGAAACCAATTCATCAAGGATTAAGACTTGCTTTCAATCAATATCCAAAAGAACTTAAATTACAAAGAGAAACCAATTCATCAAGGATTAAGACTTGCTTTCAATCAATATCCAAAAGAACTTAAATTACAAAGAGAAACCAATTCATCAAGGATTAAGACTTGCTTTCAATCAATATCCAAAAGAACTTAAATTACAAGAGAAACCAATTCATCAAGGATTAAGACTTGCTTTCAATCAATATCCAAAAGAACTTAAATTACAAAAGAAACCAATTCATCAAGGATTAAGACTTGCTTTCAATCAATATCCAAAAGAACTTAAATTACAAAGAGAAACCAATTCATCAAGGATTAAGACTTGCTTTCAATCAATATCCAAAAGAACTTAAATTACAAAGAGAAACCAATTCATCAAGGATTAAGACTTGCTTTCAATCAATATCCAAAAGAACTTAAATTACAAAGAGAAACCAATTCATCAAGGATTAAGACTTGCTTTCAATCAATATCCAAAAGAACTTAAATTACAAAGAGAAACCAATTCATCAAGGATTAAGACTTGCTTTCAATCAATATCCAAAAGAACTTAAATTACAAAGAGAAACCAATTCATCAAGGATTAAGACTTGCTTTCAATCAATATCCAAAAGAACTTAAATTACAAAGAGAAACCAATTCATCAAGGATTAAGACTTGCTTTCAATCAATATCCAAAAGAACTTAAATTACAAAGAGAAACCAATTCATCAAGGATTAAGACTTGCTTTCAATCAATATCCAAAAGAACTTAAATTACAAAGAGAAACCAATTCATCAAGGATTAAGACTTGCTTTCAATCAATATCCAAAAGAACTTAAATTACAAAGAGAAACCAATTCATCAAGGATTAAGACTTGCTTTCAATCAATATCCAAAAGAACTTAAATTACAAAGAGAAACCAATTCATCAAGGATTAAGACTTGCTTTCAATCAATATCCAAAAGAACTTAAATTACAAAAGAAACCAATTCATCAAGGATTAAGACTTGCTTTCAATCAATATCCAAAAGAACTTAAATTACAAAAGAAACCAATTCATCAAGGATTAAGACTTGCTTTCAATCAATATCCAAAAGAACTTAAATTACAAAGAGAAACCAATTCATCAAGGATTAAGACTTGCTTTCAATCAATATCCAAAAGAACTTAAATTACAAAGAGAAACCAATTCATCAAGGATTAAGACTTGCTTTCAATCAATATCCAAAAGAACTTAAATTACAAGAGAAACCAATTCATCAAGGATTAAGACTTGCTTTCAATCAATATCCAAAAGAACTTAAATTACAAAGAGAAACCAATTCATCAAGGATTAAGACTTGCTTTCAATCAATATCCAAAAGAACTTAAATTACAAAAAGAAACCAATTCATCAAGGATTAAGACTTGCTTTCAATCAATATCCAAAAGAACTTAAATTACAAAAGAAACCAATTCATCAAGGATTAAGACTTGCTTTCAATCAATATCCAAAAGAACTTAAATTACAAAGAGAAACCAATTCATCAAGGATTAAGACTTGCTTTCAATCAATATCCAAAAGAACTTAAATTACAAAGAGAAACCAATTCATCAAGGATTAAGACTTGCTTTCAATCAATATCCAAAAGAACTTAAATTACAAAAGAAACCAATTCATCAAGGATTAAGACTTGCTTTCAATCAATATCCAAAAGAACTTAAATTACAAAAGAAACCAATTCATCAAGGATTAAGACTTGCTTTCAATCAATATCCAAAAGAACTTAAATTACAAAGAGAAACCAATTCATCAAGGATTAAGACTTGCTTTCAATCAATATCCAAAAGAACTTAAATTACAAAGAGAAACCAATTCATCAAGGATTAAGACTTGCTTTCAATCAATATCCAAAAGAACTTAAATTACAAAGAGAAACCAATTCATCAAGGATTAAGACTTGCTTTCAATCAATATCCAAAAGAACTTAAATTACAAAAAGAAACCAATTCATCAAGGATTAAGACTTGCTTTCAATCAATATCCAAAAGAACTTAAATTACAAAGAGAAACCAATTCATCAAGGATTAAGACTTGCTTTCAATCAATATCCAAAAGAACTTAAATTACAAAGAGAAACCAATTCATCAAGGATTAAGACTTGCTTTCAATCAATATCCAAAAGAACTTAAATTACAAAGAGAAACCAATTCATCAAGGATTAAGACTTGCTTTCAATCAATATCCAAAAGAACTTAAATTACAAAGAGAAACCAATTCATCAAGGATTAAGACTTGCTTTCAATCAATATCCAAAAGAACTTAAATTACAAAAGAAACCAATTCATCAAGGATTAAGACTTGCTTTCAATCAATATCCAAAAGAACTTAAATTACAAAGAGAAACCAATTCATCAAGGATTAAGACTTGCTTTCAATCAATATCCAAAAGAACTTAAATTACAAAGAGAAACCAATTCATCAAGGATTAAGACTTGCTTTCAATCAATATCCAAAAGAACTTAAATTACAAAGAGAAACCAATTCATCAAGGATTAAGACTTGCTTTCAATCAATATCCAAAAGAACTTAAATTACAAAAGAAACCAATTCATCAAGGATTAAGACTTGCTTTCAATCAATATCCAAAAGAACTTAAATTACAAAGAGAAACCAATTCATCAAGGATTAAGACTTGCTTTCAATCAATATCCAAAAGAACTTAAATTACAAAGAGAAACCAATTCATCAAGGATTAAGACTTGCTTTCAATCAATATCCAAAAGAACTTAAATTACAAAGAGAAACCAATTCATCAAGGATTAAGACTTGCTTTCAATCAATATCCAAAAGAACTTAAATTACAAAGAGAAACCAATTCATCAAGGATTAAGACTTGCTTTCAATCAATATCCAAAAGAACTTAAATTACAAAGAGAAACCAATTCATCAAGGATTAAGACTTGCTTTCAATCAATATCCAAAAGAACTTAAATTACAAAGAGAAACCAATTCATCAAGGATTAAGACTTGCTTTCAATCAATATCCAAAAGAACTTAAATTACAAAGAGAAACCAATTCATCAAGGATTAAGACTTGCTTTCAATCAATATCCAAAAGAACTTAAATTACAAAAGAAACCAATTCATCAAGGATTAAGACTTGCTTTCAATCAATATCCAAAAGAACTTAAATTACAAAGAGAAACCAATTCATCAAGGATTAAGACTTGCTTTCAATCAATATCCAAAAGAACTTAAATTACAAAGAGAAACCAATTCATCAAGGATTAAGACTTGCTTTCAATCAATATCCAAAAGAACTTAAATTACAAAGAGAAACCAATTCATCAAGGATTAAGACTTGCTTTCAATCAATATCCAAAAGAACTTAAATTACAAAAGAAACCAATTCATCAAGGATTAAGACTTGCTTTCAATCAATATCCAAAAGAACTTAAATTACAAAGAGAAACCAATTCATCAAGGATTAAGACTTGCTTTCAATCAATATCCAAAAGAACTTAAATTACAAAGAGAAACCAATTCATCAAGGATTAAGACTTGCTTTCAATCAATATCCAAAAGAACTTAAATTACAAAGAGAAACCAATTCATCAAGGATTAAGACTTGCTTTCAATCAATATCCAAAAGAACTTAAATTACAAAGAGAACCAATTCATCAAGGATTAAGACTTGCTTTCAATCAATATCCAAAAGAACTTAAATTACAAAGAGAAACCAATTCATCAAGGATTAAGACTTGCTTTCAATCAATATCCAAAAGAACTTAAATTACAAAAGAAACCAATTCATCAAGGATTAAGACTTGCTTTCAATCAATATCCAAAAGAACTTAAATTACAAGAGAAACCAATTCATCAAGGATTAAGACTTGCTTTCAATCAATATCCAAAAGAACTTAAATTACAAAGAGAAACCAATTCATCAAGGATTAAGACTTGCTTTCAATCAATATCCAAAAGAACTTAAATTACAAAAGAAACCAATTCATCAAGGATTAAGACTTGCTTTCAATCAATATCCAAAAGAACTTAAATTACAAAAGAAACCAATTCATCAAGGATTAAGACTTGCTTTCAATCAATATCCAAAAGAACTTAAATTACAAAGAGAAACCAATTCATCAAGGATTAAGACTTGCTTTCAATCAATATCCAAAAGAACTTAAATTACAAAGAGAAACCAATTCATCAAGGATTAAGACTTGCTTTCAATCAATATCCAAAAGAACTTAAATTACAAAGAGAAACCAATTCATCAAGGATTAAGACTTGCTTTCAATCAATATCCAAAAGAACTTAAATTACAAAGAGAAACCAATTCATCAAGGATTAAGACTTGCTTTCAATCAATATCCAAAAGAACTTAAATTACAAAGAGAAACCAATTCATCAAGGATTAAGACTTGCTTTCAATCAATATCCAAAAGAACTTAAATTACAAAAGAAACCAATTCATCAAGGATTAAGACTTGCTTTCAATCAATATCCAAAAGAACTTAAATTACACAAGAGAAACCAATTCATCAAGGATTAAGACTTGCTTTCAATCAATATCCAAAAGAACTTAAATTACAAAGAGAAACCAATTCATCAAGGATTAAGACTTGCTTTCAATCAATATCCAAAAGAACTTAAATTACAAAGAGAAACCAATTCATCAAGGATTAAGACTTGCTTTCAATCAATATCCAAAAGAACTTAAATTACAAAGAGAAACCAATTCATCAAGGATTAAGACTTGCTTTCAATCAATATCCAAAAGAACTTAAATTACAAAGAGAAACCAATTCATCAAGGATTAAGACTTGCTTTCAATCAATATCCAAAAGAACTTAAATTACAAAGAGAAACCAATTCATCAAGGATTAAGACTTGCTTTCAATCAATATCCAAAAGAACTTAAATTACAAAGAGAAACCAATTCATCAAGGATTAAGACTTGCTTTCAATCAATATCCAAAAGAACTTAAATTACAAAAGAAACCAATTCATCAAGGATTAAGACTTGCTTTCAATCAATATCCAAAAGAACTTAAATTACAAAAGAAACCAATTCATCAAGGATTAAGACTTGCTTTCAATCAATATCCAAAAGAACTTAAATTACAAAGAGAAACCAATTCATCAAGGATTAAGACTTGCTTTCAATCAATATCCAAAAGAACTTAAATTACAAAAAGAAACCAATTCATCAAGGATTAAGACTTGCTTTCAATCAATATCCAAAAGAACTTAAATTACAAAGAGAAACCAATTCATCAAGGATTAAGACTTGCTTTCAATCAATATCCAAAAGAACTTAAATTACAAAAGAAACCAATTCATCAAGGATTAAGACTTGCTTTCAATCAATATCCAAAAGAACTTAAATTACAAAAGAAACCAATTCATCAAGGATTAAGACTTGCTTTCAATCAATATCCAAAAGAACTTAAATTACAAAGAGAAACCAATTCATCAAGGATTAAGACTTGCTTTCAATCAATATCCAAAAGAACTTAAATTACAAAAGAAACCAATTCATCAAGGATTAAGACTTGCTTTCAATCAATATCCAAAAGAACTTAAATTACAAAGAGAAACCAATTCATCAAGGATTAAGACTTGCTTTCAATCAATATCCAAAAGAACTTAAATTACAAAGAGAAACCAATTCATCAAGGATTAAGACTTGCTTTCAATCAATATCCAAAAGAACTTAAATTACAAAGAGAAACCAATTCATCAAGGATTAAGACTTGCTTTCAATCAATATCCAAAAGAACTTAAATTACAAAGAGAAACCAATTCATCAAGGATTAAGACTTGCTTTCAATCAATATCCAAAAGAACTTAAATTACAAAGAGAAACCAATTCATCAAGGATTAAGACTTGCTTTCAATCAATATCCAAAAGAACTTAAATTACAAGAGAAACCAATTCATCAAGGATTAAGACTTGCTTTCAATCAATATCCAAAAGAACTTAAATTACAAAGAGAAACCAATTCATCAAGGATTAAGACTTGCTTTCAATCAATATCCAAAAGAACTTAAATTACAAAGAGAAACCAATTCATCAAGGATTAAGACTTGCTTTCAATCAATATCCAAAAGAACTTAAATTACAAAGAGAAACCAATTCATCAAGGATTAAGACTTGCTTTCAATCAATATCCAAAAGAACTTAAATTACAAAGAGAAACCAATTCATCAAGGATTAAGACTTGCTTTCAATCAATATCCAAAAGAACTTAAATTACAAAGAGAAACCAATTCATCAAGGATTAAGACTTGCTTTCAATCAATATCCAAAAGAACTTAAATTACAAAGAGAAACCAATTCATCAAGGATTAAGACTTGCTTTCAATCAATATCCAAAAGAACTTAAATTACAAAGAGAAACCAATTCATCAAGGATTAAGACTTGCTTTCAATCAATATCCAAAAGAACTTAAATTTACAAAAGAAACCAATTCATCAAGGATTAAGACTTGCTTTCAATCAATATCCAAAAGAACTTAAATTACAAAGAGAAACCAATTCATCAAGGATTAAGACTTGCTTTCAATCAATATCCAAAAGAACTTAAATTACAAAGAGAAACCAATTCATCAAGGATTAAGACTTGCTTTCAATCAATATCCAAAAGAACTTAAATTACAAAGAGAAACCAATTCATCAAGGATTAAGACTTGCTTTCAATCAATATCCAAAAGAACTTAAATTACAAAGAGAAACCAATTCATCAAGGATTAAGACTTGCTTTCAATCAATATCCAAAAGAACTTAAATTACAAAGAGAAACCAATTCATCAAGGATTAAGACTTGCTTTCAATCAATATCCAAAAGAACTTAAATTACAAAGAGAAACCAATTCATCAAGGATTAAGACTTGCTTTCAATCAATATCCAAAAGAACTTAAATTACAAAAGAAACCAATTCATCAAGGATTAAGACTTGCTTTCAATCAATATCCAAAAGAACTTAAATTACAAAGAGAAACCAATTCATCAAGGATTAAGACTTGCTTTCAATCAATATCCAAAAGAACTTAAATTACAAAGAGAAACCAATTCATCAAGGATTAAGACTTGCTTTCAATCAATATCCAAAAGAACTTAAATTACAAAGAGAAACCAATTCATCAAGGATTAAGACTTGCTTTCAATCAATATCCAAAAGAACTTAAATTACAAAGAGAAACCAATTCATCAAGGATTAAGACTTGCTTTCAATCAATATCCAAAAGAACTTAAATTACAAAGAGAAACCAATTCATCAAGGATTAAGACTTGCTTTCAATCAATATCCAAAAGAACTTAAATTACAAAGAGAAACCAATTCATCAAGGATTAAGACTTGCTTTCAATCAATATCCAAAAGAACTTAAATTACAAAGAGAAACCAATTCATCAAGGATTAAGACTTGCTTTCAATCAATATCCAAAAGAACTTAAATTACAAAGAGAAACCAATTCATCAAGGATTAAGACTTGCTTTCAATCAATATCCAAAAGAACTTAAATTACAAAGAGAAACCAATTCATCAAGGATTAAGACTTGCTTTCAATCAATATCCAAAAGAACTTAAATTACAAAAGAAACCAATTCATCAAGGATTAAGACTTGCTTTCAATCAATATCCAAAAGAACTTAAATTACAAAGAGAAACCAATTCATCAAGGATTAAGACTTGCTTTCAATCAATATCCAAAAGAACTTAAATTACAAAGAGAAACCAATTCATCAAGGATTAAGACTTGCTTTCAATCAATATCCAAAAGAACTTAAATTACAAAGAGAAACCAATTCATCAAGGATTAAGACTTGCTTTCAATCAATATCCAAAAGAACTTAAATTACAAAGAGAAACCAATTCATCAAGGATTAAGACTTGCTTTCAATCAATATCCAAAAGAACTTAAATTACAAAGAGAAACCAATTCATCAAGGATTAAGACTTGCTTTCAATCAATATCCAAAAGAACTTAAATTACAAAGAGAAACCAATTCATCAAGGATTAAGACTTGCTTTCAATCAATATCCAAAAGAACTTAAATTACAAAAGAAACCAATTCATCAAGGATTAAGACTTGCTTTCAATCAATATCCAAAAGAACTTAAATTACAAGAGAAACCAATTCATCAAGGATTAAGACTTGCTTTCAATCAATATCCAAAAGAACTTAAATTACAAAGAGAAACCAATTCATCAAGGATTAAGACTTGCTTTCAATCAATATCCAAAAGAACTTAAATTACAAAGAAACCAATTCATCAAGGATTAAGACTTGCTTTCAATCAATATCCAAAAGAACTTAAATTACAAAGAGAAACCAATTCATCAAGGATTAAGACTTGCTTTCAATCAATATCCAAAAGAACTTAAATTACAAGAGAAACCAATTCATCAAGGATTAAGACTTGCTTTCAATCAATATCCAAAAGAACTTAAATTACAAAAGAAACCAATTCATCAAGGATTAAGACTTGCTTTCAATCAATATCCAAAAGAACTTAAATTACAAAGAGAAACCAATTCATCAAGGATTAAGACTTGCTTTCAATCAATATCCAAAAGAACTTAAATTACAAAGAGAAACCAATTCATCAAGGATTAAGACTTGCTTTCAATCAATATCCAAAAGAACTTAAATTACAAAAGAAACCAATTCATCAAGGATTAAGACTTGCTTTCAATCAATATCCAAAAGAACTTAAATTACAAAGAGAAACCAATTCATCAAGGATTAAGACTTGCTTTCAATCAATATCCAAAAGAACTTAAATTACAAAGAGAAACCAATTCATCAAGGATTAAGACTTGCTTTCAATCAATATCCAAAAGAACTTAAATTACAAAGAGAAACCAATTCATCAAGGATTAAGACTTGCTTTCAATCAATATCCAAAAGAACTTAAATTACAAAGAGAAACCAATTCATCAAGGATTAAGACTTGCTTTCAATCAATATCCAAAAGAACTTAAATTACAAAGAGAAACCAATTCATCAAGGATTAAGACTTGCTTTCAATCAATATCCAAAAGAACTTAAATTACAAAGAGAAACCAATTCATCAAGGATTAAGACTTGCTTTCAATCAATATCCAAAAGAACTTAAATTACAAAGAGAAACCAATTCATCAAGGATTAAGACTTGCTTTCAATCAATATCCAAAAGAACTTAAATTACAAAGAGAAACCAATTCATCAAGGATTAAGACTTGCTTTCAATCAATATCCAAAAGAACTTAAATTACAAAAGAAACCAATTCATCAAGGATTAAGACTTGCTTTCAATCAATATCCAAAAGAACTTAAATTACAAAGAGAAACCAATTCATCAAGGATTAAGACTTGCTTTCAATCAATATCCAAAAGAACTTAAATTACAAAGAGAAACCAATTCATCAAGGATTAAGACTTGCTTTCAATCAATATCCAAAAGAACTTAAATTACAAAGAGAAACCAATTCATCAAGGATTAAGACTTGCTTTCAATCAATATCCAAAAGAACTTAAATTAAATTACAAAGAGAAACCAATTCATCAAGGATTAAGACTTGCTTTCAATCAATATCCAAAAGAACTTAAATTACAAAGAGAAACCAATTCATCAAGGATTAAGACTTGCTTTCAATCAATATCCAAAAGAACTTAAATTACAAAGAGAAACCAATTCATCAAGGATTAAGACTTGCTTTCAATCAATATCCAAAAGAACTTAAATTACAAAGAGAAACCAATTCATCAAGGATTAAGACTTGCTTTCAATCAATATCCAAAAGAACTTAAATTACAAAAGAAACCAATTCATCAAGGATTAAGACTTGCTTTCAATCAATATCCAAAAGAACTTAAATTTACAAAGAGAAACCAATTCATCAAGGATTAAGACTTGCTTTCAATCAATATCCAAAAGAACTTAAATTACAAAGAGAAACCAATTCATCAAGGATTAAGACTTGCTTTCAATCAATATCCAAAAGAACTTAAATTACAAAGAAACCAATTCATCAAGGATTAAGACTTGCTTTCAATCAATATCCAAAAGAACTTAAATTACAAAGAGAAACCAATTCATCAAGGATTAAGACTTGCTTTCAATCAATATCCAAAAGAACTTAAATTACAAAGAGAAACCAATTCATCAAGGATTAAGACTTGCTTTCAATCAATATCCAAAAGAACTTAAATTACAAAGAAACCAATTCATCAAGGATTAAGACTTGCTTTCAATCAATATCCAAAAGAACTTAAATTTACAAAGAGAAACCAATTCATCAAGGATTAAGACTTGCTTTCAATCAATATCCAAAAGAACTTAAATTACAAAGAGAAACCAATTCATCAAGGATTAAGACTTGCTTTCAATCAATATCCAAAAGAACTTAAATTACAAAGAGAAACCAATTCATCAAGGATTAAGACTTGCTTTCAATCAATATCCAAAAGAACTTAAATTACAAAGAGAAACCAATTCATCAAGGATTAAGACTTGCTTTCAATCAATATCCAAAAGAACTTAAATTACAAAGAGAAACCAATTCATCAAGGATTAAGACTTGCTTTCAATCAATATCCAAAAGAACTTAAATTACAAAGAGAAACCAATTCATCAAGGATTAAGACTTGCTTTCAATCAATATCCAAAAGAACTTAAATTACAAAGAGAAACCAATTCATCAAGGATTAAGACTTGCTTTCAATCAATATCCAAAAGAACTTAAATTACAAAGAGAAACCAATTCATCAAGGATTAAGACTTGCTTTCAATCAATATCCAAAAGAACTTAAATTACAAAGAAACCAATTCATCAAGGATTAAGACTTGCTTTCAATCAATATCCAAAAGAACTTAAATTACAAAGAGAAACCAATTCATCAAGGATTAAGACTTGCTTTCAATCAATATCCAAAAGAACTTAAATTACAAAGAGAAACCAATTCATCAAGGATTAAGACTTGCTTTCAATCAATATCCAAAAGAACTTAAATTACAAAGAGAAACCAATTCATCAAGGATTAAGACTTGCTTTCAATCAATATCCAAAAGAACTTAAATTACAAAGAGAAACCAATTCATCAAGGATTAAGACTTGCTTTCAATCAATATCCAAAAGAACTTAAATTACAAAGAGAAACCAATTCATCAAGGATTAAGACTTGCTTTCAATCAATATCCAAAAGAACTTAAATTACAAAGAGAAACCAATTCATCAAGGATTAAGACTTGCTTTCAATCAATATCCAAAAGAACTTAAATTACAAAGAGAAACCAATTCATCAAGGATTAAGACTTGCTTTCAATCAATATCCAAAAGAACTTAAATTACAAAGAGAAACCAATTCATCAAGGATTAAGACTTGCTTTCAATCAATATCCAAAAGAACTTAAATTACAAAGAGAAACCAATTCATCAAGGATTAAGACTTGCTTTCAATCAATATCCAAAAGAACTTAAATTACAAAGAGAAACCAATTCATCAAGGATTAAGACTTGCTTTCAATCAATATCCAAAAGAACTTAAATTACAAAGAGAAACCAATTCATCAAGGATTAAGACTTGCTTTCAATCAATATCCAAAAGAACTTAAATTACAAAGAGAAACCAATTCATCAAGGATTAAGACTTGCTTTCAATCAATATCCAAAAGAACTTAAATTACAAAAGAAACCAATTCATCAAGGATTAAGACTTGCTTTCAATCAATATCCAAAAGAACTTAAATTACAAAGAGAAACCAATTCATCAAGGATTAAGACTTGCTTTCAATCAATATCCAAAAGAACTTAAATTACAAAGAGAAACCAATTCATCAAGGATTAAGACTTGCTTTCAATCAATATCCAAAAGAACTTAAATTACAAAGAGAAACCAATTCATCAAGGATTAAGACTTGCTTTCAATCAATATCCAAAAGAACTTAAATTACAAAGAGAAACCAATTCATCAAGGATTAAGACTTGCTTTCAATCAATATCCAAAAGAACTTAAATTACAAAGAGAAACCAATTCATCAAGGATTAAGACTTGCTTTCAATCAATATCCAAAAGAACTTAAATTACAAAGAGAAACCAATTCATCAAGGATTAAGACTTGCTTTCAATCAATATCCAAAAGAACTTAAATTACAAAGAGAAACCAATTCATCAAGGATTAAGACTTGCTTTCAATCAATATCCAAAAGAACTTAAATTACAAAGAGAAACCAATTCATCAAGGATTAAGACTTGCTTTCAATCAATATCCAAAAGAACTTAAATTACAAAGAGAAACCAATTCATCAAGGATTAAGACTTGCTTTCAATCAATATCCAAAAGAACTTAAATTACAAAGAGAAACCAATTCATCAAGGATTAAGACTTGCTTTCAATCAATATCCAAAAGAACTTAAATTACAAAGAGAAACCAATTCATCAAGGATTAAGACTTGCTTTCAATCAATATCCAAAAGAACTTAAATTACAAAGAGAAACCAATTCATCAAGGATTAAGACTTGCTTTCAATCAATATCCAAAAGAACTTAAATTACAAAGAGAAACCAATTCATCAAGGATTAAGACTTGCTTTCAATCAATATCCAAAAGAACTTAAATTACAAAGAGAAACCAATTCATCAAGGATTAAGACTTGCTTTCAATCAATATCCAAAAGAACTTAAATTACAAAGAGAAACCAATTCATCAAGGATTAAGACTTGCTTTCAATCAATATCCAAAAGAACTTAAATTACAAAGAGAAACCAATTCATCAAGGATTAAGACTTGCTTTCAATCAATATCCAAAAGAACTTAAATTACAAAGAGAAACCAATTCATCAAGGATTAAGACTTGCTTTCAATCAATATCCAAAAGAACTTAAATTACAAAGAGAAACCAATTCATCAAGGATTAAGACTTGCTTTCAATCAATATCCAAAAGAACTTAAATTACAAAGAGAAACCAATTCATCAAGGATTAAGACTTGCTTTCAATCAATATCCAAAAGAACTTAAATTACAAAGAGAAACCAATTCATCAAGGATTAAGACTTGCTTTCAATCAATATCCAAAAGAACTTAAATTACAAAGAGAAACCAATTCATCAAGGATTAAGACTTGCTTTCAATCAATATCCAAAAGAACTTAAATTACAAAGAGAAACCAATTCATCAAGGATTAAGACTTGCTTTCAATCAATATCCAAAAGAACTTAAATTACAAAGAGAAACCAATTCATCAAGGATTAAGACTTGCTTTCAATCAATATCCAAAAGAACTTAAATTACAAAGAGAAACCAATTCATCAAGGATTAAGACTTGCTTTCAATCAATATCCAAAAGAACTTAAATTACAAAGAGAAACCAATTCATCAAGGATTAAGACTTGCTTTCAATCAATATCCAAAAGAACTTAAATTACAAAGAGAAACCAATTCATCAAGGATTAAGACTTGCTTTCAATCAATATCCAAAAGAACTTAAATTACAAAGAGAAACCAATTCATCAAGGATTAAGACTTGCTTTCAATCAATATCCAAAAGAACTTAAATTACAAAGAGAAACCAATTCATCAAGGATTAAGACTTGCTTTCAATCAATATCCAAAAGAACTTAAATTACAAAGAGAAACCAATTCATCAAGGATTAAGACTTGCTTTCAATCAATATCCAAAAGAACTTAAATTACAAAGAGAAACCAATTCATCAAGGATTAAGACTTGCTTTCAATCAATATCCAAAAGAACTTAAATTACAAAGAGAAACCAATTCATCAAGGATTAAGACTTGCTTTCAATCAATATCCAAAAGAACTTAAATTACAAAGAGAAACCAATTCATCAAGGATTAAGACTTGCTTTCAATCAATATCCAAAAGAACTTAAATTACAAAGAGAAACCAATTCATCAAGGATTAAGACTTGCTTTCAATCAATATCCAAAAGAACTTAAATTACAAAGAGAAACCAATTCATCAAGGATTAAGACTTGCTTTCAATCAATATCCAAAAGAACTTAAATTACAAAGAGAAACCAATTCATCAAGGATTAAGACTTGCTTTCAATCAATATCCAAAAGAACTTAAATTACAAAGAGAAACCAATTCATCAAGGATTAAGACTTGCTTTCAATCAATATCCAAAAGAACTTAAATTACAAAGAGAAACCAATTCATCAAGGATTAAGACTTGCTTTCAATCAATATCCAAAAGAACTTAAATTACAAAGAGAAACCAATTCATCAAGGATTAAGACTTGCTTTCAATCAATATCCAAAAGAACTTAAATTACAAAGAGAAACCAATTCATCAAGGATTAAGACTTGCTTTCAATCAATATCCAAAAGAACTTAAATTACAAAGAGAAACCAATTCATCAAGGATTAAGACTTGCTTTCAATCAATATCCAAAAGAACTTAAATTACAAAGAGAAACCAATTCATCAAGGATTAAGACTTGCTTTCAATCAATATCCAAAAGAACTTAAATTACAAAGAGAAACCAATTCATCAAGGATTAAGACTTGCTTTCAATCAATATCCAAAAGAACTTAAATTACAAAGAGAAACCAATTCATCAAGGATTAAGACTTGCTTTCAATCAATATCCAAAAGAACTTAAATTACAAAGAGAAACCAATTCATCAAGGATTAAGACTTGCTTTCAATCAATATCCAAAAGAACTTAAATTACAAAGAGAAACCAATTCATCAAGGATTAAGACTTGCTTTCAATCAATATCCAAAAGAACTTAAATTACAAAGAGAAACCAATTCATCAAGGATTAAGACTTGCTTTCAATCAATATCCAAAAGAACTTAAATTACAAAGAGAAACCAATTCATCAAGGATTAAGACTTGCTTTCAATCAATATCCAAAAGAACTTAAATTACAAAGAGAAACCAATTCATCAAGGATTAAGACTTGCTTTCAATCAATATCCAAAAGAACTTAAATTACAAAGAGAAACCAATTCATCAAGGATTAAGACTTGCTTTCAATCAATATCCAAAAGAACTTAAATTACAAAGAGAAACCAATTCATCAAGGATTAAGACTTGCTTTCAATCAATATCCAAAAGAACTTAAATTACAAAGAGAAACCAATTCATCAAGGATTAAGACTTGCTTTCAATCAATATCCAAAAGAACTTAAATTACAAAGAGAAACCAATTCATCAAGGATTAAGACTTGCTTTCAATCAATATCCAAAAGAACTTAAATTACAAAGAGAAACCAATTCATCAAGGATTAAGACTTGCTTTCAATCAATATCCAAAAGAACTTAAATTACAAAGAGAAACCAATTCATCAAGGATTAAGACTTGCTTTCAATCAATATCCAAAAGAACTTAAATTACAAAGAGAAACCAATTCATCAAGGATTAAGACTTGCTTTCAATCAATATCCAAAAGAACTTAAATTACAAAGAGAAACCAATTCATCAAGGATTAAGACTTGCTTTCAATCAATATCCAAAAGAACTTAAATTACAAAGAGAAACCAATTCATCAAGGATTAAGACTTGCTTTCAATCAATATCCAAAAGAACTTAAATTACAAAGAGAAACCAATTCATCAAGGATTAAGACTTGCTTTCAATCAATATCCAAAAGAACTTAAATTACAAAGAGAAACCAATTCATCAAGGATTAAGACTTGCTTTCAATCAATATCCAAAAGAACTTAAATTACAAAGAGAAACCAATTCATCAAGGATTAAGACTTGCTTTCAATCAATATCCAAAAGAACTTAAATTACAAAGAGAAACCAATTCATCAAGGATTAAGACTTGCTTTCAATCAATATCCAAAAGAACTTAAATTACAAAGAGAAACCAATTCATCAAGGATTAAGACTTGCTTTCAATCAATATCCAAAGAACTTAAAGAACTTAAATTACAAAGAGAAACCAATTCATCAAGGATTAAGACTTGCTTTCAATCAATATCCAAAAGAACTTAAATTACAAAGAGAAACTTGCAATTCAAAAGAACTTAAATTACAAGGATTAAGACTTGCTTTCAATCAATATCCAAAAGAACTTAAATTACAAAGAGAAACCAATTCATCAAGGATTAAGACTTGCTTTCAATCAATATCCAAAAGAACTTAAATTACAAAGAGAAACCAATTCATCAAGGATTAAGACTTGCTTTCAATCAATATCCAAAAGAACTTAAATTACAAAGAGAAACCAATTCATCAATCAATATCCAAAAGAACTTAAATTACAAAGAGAAACCAATTAAGATTAAGACTTGCTTTCAATCAATATCCAAAAGAACTT
>JAVHNN010000581.1:753528-841907 GCA_031439585.1 Pterocarpus macrocarpus
GAATTGGTTTCTCTTTGTAATTTAAGTTCTTTTGGATATTGATTGAAAGCAAGTCTTAATCCTTGATGAATTGGTTTCTCTTTGTACTTTAAGTTCTTTTGGATATTGATTGAAAGCAAGTCTTAATCCTTGATGAATTGGTTTCTCTTTGTAATTTAAGTTCTTTTGGATATTGATTGAAAGCAAGTCTTAATCCTTGATGAATTGGTTTCTCTATGTAATTTAAGTTCTTTTGGATATTGATTGAAAGCAAGTCATAATCGTTAAGGAATTGTTATCTCTTTGTAATTTAAGTTCTTTTGGATATTGATTGAACGCAAGTGTTAATCCTTGATGAATTGGTTTCTCTTTGTAATTTAAGTTCTTTTGGATATTGATTGAAAGCAAGTCTTAATCCTTAATGAATTGGTTTCTCTTTGTAATTTAAGTTCTTTTGGATATTGATTGAAAGCAAGTCTTAATCCTTGATGAATTGGTTTCTCTTTGTACTTTAAGTTCTTTTGGATATTGATTGAAAGCAAGTCTTAATCCTTGATGAATTGGTTTCTCTTTGTACCTTTAAGTTCTTTTGGATATTGATTGAAAGCAAGTCTTAATCCTTAATGAATTGGTTTCTCTTTGTAATTTAAGTTCTTTTGGATATTGATTGAAAGCAAGTCTTAATCCTTGATGAATTGGTTTCACTTTGTACTTTAAGTTCTTTTGGATATTGATTGAAAGCAAGTCTTAATCCTTGATGAATTGGTTTCTCTTTGTCTTTAAGTTCTTTTGGATATTGATTGAAAGCAAGTCTTAATCCTTGATGAATTGGTTTCTTTGTAATTTAAGTTCTTTTGGATATTGATTGAAAGCAAGTCTTAATCCTTGATGAATTGGTTTCTCTTTGTAATTTAAGTTCTTTTGGATATTGATTGAAAGCAAGTCTTAATCCTTGATGAATTGGTTTCTTTGTACTTTAAGTTCTTTTGGATATTGATTGAAAGCAAGTCTTAATCCTTGATGAATTGGTTTCTCTTTGTACTTTAAGTTCTTTTGGATATTGATTGAAAGCAAGTCTTAATCCTTGATGAATTGGTTTCTCTTTGTACTTTAAGTTCTTTTGGATATTGATTGAAAGCAAGTCTTAATCCTTGATGAATTGGTTTCTCTTTGTAATTTAAGTTCTTTTGGATATTGATTGAAGCAAGTCTTAATCCTTGATGAATTGGTTTCTCTTTGTAATTTAAGTTCTTTTGGATATTGATTGAAAGCAAGTCTTAATCCTTGATGAATTGGTTTCTCTTTGTTCTTTAAGTTCTTTTGGATATTGATTGAAAGCAAGTCTTAATCCTTGATGAATTGGTTTCTCTTTGTAATTTAAGTTCTTTTGGATATTGATTGAAAGCAAGTCTTAATCCTTGATGAATTGGTTTCTCTTTGTAATTTAAGTTCTTTTGGATATTGATTGAAAGCAAGTCTTAATCCTTGATGAATTGGTTTCTCTTTGTAATTTAAGTTCTTTTGGATATTGATTGAACGCAAGTGTTAATCCTTGATGAATTAGTTTCTCTTTGTTTTATAAGTTCTTTTGGATATTGATTGAAAGCAAGTCTTAATCCTTGATGAATTGGTTTCTCTTTGTAATTTAAGTTCTTTTGGATATTGATTGAAAGCAAGTCTTAATCCTTGATGAATTGGTTTCTCTTTGTTCTTTAAGTTCTTTTGGATATTGATTGAAAGCAAGTCTTAATCCTTGATGAATTGGTTTCTCTTTGTAATTTAAGTTCTTTTGGATATTGATTGAAAGCAAGTCTTAATCCTTGATGAATTGGTTTTCTTTGTAATTTAAGTTCTTTTGGATATTGATTGAAAGCAAGTCTTAATCCTTGATGAATTGGTTTCTCTTTGTATTTAAGTTCTTTTGGATATTGATTGAAAGCAAGTCTTAATCCTTAATGAATTGGTTTCTCTTTGTAATTTAAGTTCTTTTGGATATTGATTGAAAGCAAGTCTTAATCCTTGATGAATTGGTTTCTCTTTGTCTTTTAAGTTCTTTTGGAGATTGATTGGAAGCAAGTCTTAATCCTTGATGAATTGGCTTCTCTTTGTAATTTAAGTTCTTTTGGATATTGATTGAAAGCAAGTCTTAATCCTAAATGAATTGGTTTCTCTTTGTAATTTAAGTTCTTTTGGATATTGATTGAAAGCAAGTCTTAATCCTTGATGAATTGGTTTCTCTTTGTAATTTAAGTTCTTTTGGATATTGATTGAAAGCAAGTCTTAATCCTTGATGAATTGGTTTCTCTTTGTAATTTAAGTTCTTTTGGATATTGATTGAAAGCAAGTCTTAATCCTTGATGAATTGGATTATCTTTGTCCTTTAAGTTCTTTTGGATATTGATTGAATGCAAGTCTTAATCCTTGATGAATTGGTTTCTCTTTGTAATTTAAGTTCTTTTGGATATTGATTGAAAGCAAGTCTTAATCCTTGATGAATTGGTTTCTCTTTGTAATTTAAGTTCCTTTGGAGAATGATTGGAAGCAAGTCTTAATCCTTAATGAATTGGTTTCTCTTTGTAATTTAAGTTCTTTTGGATATTGATTGAAAGCAAGTCTGAATCCTTGATGAATTGGTTTCTCTTTGACCTCTAAGTTCTTTTGGAGATTGATTGGAAGCAAGTCTTAATCCTTGATGAATTGGCTTCATCTTGTAATTGAAGTGTTTTTGGATATTGATTGGAAGCAAGTCTTAATCATTGATGAATTGGTTTCGTTTTGTAATTGAAGTTCTTTTGGATATTGGTTGAACGCAAGTCTTAATCCTTGATGAATTGGTGTGTCTTTGTACTTTAGGTTTGTTTGGATATTGATTGAAAGCAAGTCTTAATCCCTGATGAACTGGTTTCTCTTTATAGTTTCAGTTCTCTTGGATATAGTTTGAAAGCAAGTCTTAGTCCTTAATGAATTGGTTTCTCTTTGTAATTTAAGTTCTTTTGGATATTGATTGGAAGCAAGTCTTAATCCTTGATGAATTGGTTTCTCTTTGTTCTTTAAGTTCTTTTGGATATTGATTGAAAGCAAGTCTTAATCCTTGATGAATTGGTTTCTCTTTGTAATTTAAGTTCTTTTGGATATTGATTGAAAGCAAGTCTTAATCTTTGATGAATTGGTTTCTCTTTGTAATTTAAGTTCTTTTGGATATTGATTGAAAGCAAGTCTTAATCCTTGATGAATTGGTTACTCTTTGTAATTTAAGTTCTTTTGGATATTGATTGAAAGCAAGTCTTAATCCTTGATGAATTGGTTTCTCTTTGTAATTTAAGTTCTTTTGGATATTGATTGAAAGCAAGTCTTAATCCTTGATGAATTGGTTTCTCTTTGTACTTTAAGTTCTTTTGGATATTGATTGAAAGCAAGTCTTAATCCTTGATGAATTGGTTTCTCTTTGTAATTTAAGTTCTTTTGGATATTGATTGAAAGCAAGTCTTAATCCTTGATGAATTGGTTTCTCTTTGTACTTTAAGTTCTTTTGGATATTGATTGAAAGCAAGTCTTAATCCTTGATGAATTGGTTTCTCTTTGTAATTTAAGTTCTTTTGGATATTGATTGAAAGCAAGTCTTAATCCTTGATGAATTGGTTTCTCTTTGTAATCTTTAAGTTCTTTTGGATATTGATTGAAAGCAAGTCTTAATCCTTGATGAATTGGTTTCTCTTTGTACTTTAAGTTCTTTTGGATATTGATTGAAAGCAAGTCTTAATCCTTGATGAATTGGTTTCTCTTTGTACCTTTAAGTTCTTTTGGATATTGATTGAAAGCAAGTCTTAATCCTTGATGAATTGGTTTCTCTTTGTAATTTAAGTTCTTTTGGATATTGATTGAAAGCAAGTCTTAATCCTTGATGAATTGGTTTCTCTTTGTTCTTTAAGTTCTTTTGGATATTGATTGAAAGCAAGTCTTAATCCTTGATGAATTGGTTTCTCTTTGTAATTTAAGTTCTTTTGGATATTGATTGAAAGCAAGTCTTAATCCTTGATGAATTGGTTTCTCTTTGTACTTTAAGTTCTTTTGGATATTGATTGAAAGCAAGTCTTAATCCTTGATGAATTGGTTTCTCTTTGTACTTTAAGTTCTTTTGGATATTGATTGAAAGCAAGTCTTAATCCTTGATGAATTGGTTTCTCTTTGTAATTTAAGTTCTTTTGGATATTGATTGAAAGCAAGTCTTAATCCTTGATGAATTGGTTTCTCTTTGTAATTTAAGTTCTTTTGGATATTGATTGAAAGCAAGTCTTAATCCTTGATGAATTGGTTTCTCTTTGTAATTTAAGTTCTTTTGGATATTGATTGAAAGCAAGTCTTAATCCTTGATGAATTGGTTTCTCTTTGTAATTTAAGTTCTTTTGGATATTGATTGAAAGCAAGTCTTAATCCTTGATGAATTGGTTTCTCTTTGTCCTTTAAGTTCTTTTGGATATTGATTGAATGCAAGTCTTAATCCTTGATGAATTGGTTTCTCTTTGTAATTTAAGTTCTTTTGGATATTGATTGAAAGCAAGTCTTAGTCCTTAATGAATTGGTTTCTTTTTGTAATTTAAGTTCTTTTGGATATTGATTGAAAGCAAGTCTTAGTCCTTAATGAATTGGTTTCTCTTTGTAATTTAAGTTCTTTTGGATATTGAGTGAAAGCAAGTCTTAATCCTTGATGAATTGGTTTCTTTTTGTAATTTAAGTTCTTTTGGATATTGATTGAATGCAAGTCTTAATCCTTGATGAATTGGTTTCTCTTTGTACTTTAAGTTCTTTCGGCCGTTGATTGAAAGCAAGTCTTAATCCTTGATGAATTGGTTTCTCTTTGTTCTTTAAGTTCTTTTGGCCGTTGATTGAAAGCAATTATTAATCCTTAAGGAATTGGTTTCTCTTTGTAATTTAAGTTCTTTTGGATATTGATTGAAAGCAAGTCTTAATCCTTGATGAATTGGTTTCTCTTTTGTAATTTAAGTTCTTTTGGATATTGATTGAAAGCAAGTCTTAATCCTTGATGAATTGGTTTCTCTTTGTAATTTAAGTTCTTTTGGATATTGATTGAAAGCAATTATTAATCCTTAAGGAATTGGTTTCTATTTGTAATTTAAGTTCTTTTGGATATTGATTGAATGCAAGTCTTAATCCTTGATGAATTCGTTTCTTTTTGTAAATTAAGTTCTTTTGGATTTGATTGAAAGCAAGTCTTAATCCTTGATGAATTGGTTTCTCTTTGTTCTTCAAGTTCTTTTGGCCATTGATTGAAAGCAAGTCTTAATCCTTGATGAATTGGTTTCTCTTTGTAATTTAAGTTCTTTGGATATTGATTGAAAGCAAGTCTTAATCCTTGATGAATTGGTTTCTCTTTGTACTTTAAGTTCTTTTGGATATTGATTGATAGCAAGTCTTAGTCCTTAATGAATTAGTTTCTCTTTGTAACTTAAGTTCTTTTGGATATTGATTGAAAGCAAGTCTTAATCCTTGATGAATTGGTGTCTCTGTGACCTTTAAGTTCTTTTGGCCATTGATTGAAAGCAAGTATTAATCCTTGAGGAAATGGTTTCTCTTTGTAATTTAAGTTCTTTTGGATATTGATTGGAAGCAAGTCTTAATCCTTGATGAATTGGTTTCTCTTTGTAATTTAAATTCTTTTGGATATTGATTGAATGCAAGTCATAATCCTTGATGAATTGGTTTCTCTTTGTAATTTAAGTTCTCTTGGATATTGATTGAAAGCAAGTCTTAGTCCTTGATGAATTGGTTTCTCTTTGTAATTTAAGTTCTTTTGGATATTGATTGAAAGCAAGTCTTAATCCTTGATGAATTGGTTTCTCTTTGTAATTTAAGTTCTTTTGGATATTGATTGAAAGCAAGTCTTAATCCTTGATGAATTGGTTTCTCTTTGTAATTTAAGTTCTTTTGGATATTGATTGAAAGCAAGTCTTAATCCTTGATGAATTGGTTTCTCTTTGTAATTTAAGTTCTTTTGGATATTGATTGAATGCAAGTCATAATCCTTGATGAATTGGTTTCTCTTTGTAATTTAAGTTCTTTTGGATATTGATTGAAAGCAAGTCTTAATCCTTGATGAATTGGTTTCTCTTTGTCCTTTAAGTTCTTTTGGCTATTGATTGGAAACAAGTCTTAATCCTTAATGAATTGGTTTCTCTTTGTAATTTAAGTTCTTTTGGATATTTATTGAATGCAAGTTTTAATCCTTGATGAATTGGTTTCTCTTTGTGCTTTAAGCTCCCTTGGATATTGATTGAAGCAAGTCTTAATCCTTGATGAATTGGTTCTCTTTGTAATTTAAGTTCTTTTGGATATTGATTGAAAGCAAGTCTTAATCCTTGATGAATTGGTTTCTTTTGTAATTTAAGTTCTTTTGGATATTGATTGAAAGCAAGTCTTAATCCTTAATGAATTGGTTTCTTTTTGTAATTTAAGTTCTTTTGGATATTGATTGAATGCAAGTCTTAATCCTTGATGAATTGGTTTCTCTTTGTTCTTTAAGTTCTTTTGGCTATTGATTGAAAGCAAGTCTTAGTCCTTAATGAATTGGTTCTCTCTTGTAATTTAAGTTCTTTTGGATATTGATTGAAAGCAAGTCTTAATCCTTGATGAATTGGTTTCTCTTTGTAATTTAAGTTCTTTTGGATATTGATTGAAAGCAAGTCTTAATCCTTGATGAATTGGTTTCTTTTGTATTTAAGTTCTTTTGGATATTGATTGAAAGCAAGTCTTAATCCTTGATGAATTGGTTTCTCTTTGACTTTAAGTTCTTTTGGATATTGATTGAAAGCAAGTCTTAATCCTTGATGAATTGGTTTCTCTTTGTAATTTAAGTTCTTTTGGATATTGATTGAAAGCAAGTCTTAATCCTTGATGAATTGGTTTCTCTTTGTAATTTAAGTTCTTTTGGATATTGATTGAAAGCAAGTCTTAATCCTTAATGAATTGGTTTCTTCTTTGTAATTTAAGTTCTTTGGATATTGATTGAAAGCAAGTCTTAATCCTTGATGAATTGGTTTTCTTTGTTTAAGTTCTTTTGGATATTGATTGAAGCAAGTCTTAATCCTTAGTGAATTGGTTTCTCTTTGTAATTTAAGGTCTTTTGGATATTGATTGAAAGCAAGTCTTAATCATTGATGAAGTGGTTTCTCTCTGTACTTTAAGTTCTTTTGGAGATTGATTGGAAGCAAGTCTTAATCCTTGATAAATTGGTTTCACTTTGTAATTTAAGTTCTTTTGGATATTGATTGAAAGCAAGTCTTAATCCTTGATGAATTGGTTTCTCTTGTACTTTAAGTTCTTTTGGATATTGATTGAAAGCAAGTCTTAATCCTTGATGAATTGGTTTCTCTTTGTACCTTTAAGTTCTTTTGGATATTGATTGAAAGCAAGTCTTAATCCTTGATGAATTGGTTTCTCTTTGTAATTTAAGTTCTTTTGGATATTGATTGAAAGCAAGTCTTAATCCTTGATGAATTGGTTTCTCTTTGTAATTTAAGTTCTTTTGGATATTGATTGAAAGCAAGTCTTAATCCTTGATGAATTGGTTTCTCTTTGTAATTTAAGTTCTTTTGGATATTGATTGAAAGCAAGTCTTAATCCTTACTGAGTTGGGTTCTCTTTGTAATTTAAGTTCTTTTGGATATTGATTGAACGCAAGTCTTAATCCTTGTTGAATTCGTTTCTCTTTGTAATTTAAGTTCTTTTGTATATTGATTGAAAGCAAGTCTTAATCCTTGATGAATTGGTTTCTCTTTCTCCTTTAAGTTCTTTTGGAGATTGATTGGAAGCAAGTCTTAATCCTTGATGAATTGGTTTCTCTTTGACTTTAAGTTCTTTTGATATTGATTGGAAGCAAGTCTTAATCCTTAATGAATTGGTTTCTCTTTGTAATTTAAGTTCTTTTGGATATTGATTGAACGCAAGTCTTAATCCTTGATCAATTGGTTTCTCTTTTTTAACTTTAAGTTCTTTTGGATATTGATTGAACGCAAGTCTTAATCCTTGATGAATTCGTTTCTCTTTGTACTTTAAGTTCTATTGGATATTGATTAAAAGCCAGTCTTAATCCTTGATGAATTGGTTTCTCTTTGACCTTTAAGTTCTTTTCGAGATTGATTGGAAGCAAGTCTAAATCCTTAATGAATTGGTTTCTCTTTGTACTTTAAATTCTCTTGGATATTGATTGAAAGCAAGTCTTAATCCTTGATGAATTGGTTTCACTTTGTACTTTATGTTCTCTTGTATATTGATTGAAAGCAAGTCTAAATCCTTAACGAATTGGTTTCTCTATGTAATTTAAGTTCTTTTGGATATTGATTGAAAGCAAGTCTTAATCCTTAGTGAATTGGTTTCTCTTAGTAATTTACGTTCTTTTGGATATTGATTGAAAGCAAGCCTTAATCCTTGACGAATTGGTTTCTCTTTGACCTTTAAGTTCTTTTGGAGATTGATTGGAAGCAAGTCTTAATCCTTGATGAATTGGTTTCTTTGTACTTTAAGTTCTTTGGATATTGATTGAAAGCAAGTCTTAATCCTTGATGAATTGGTTTCTTTTGTAATTTAAGTTCTTTTGGATATTGATTGAAAGCAAGTCTTAATCCTTGATGAATTGGTTTCTCTTTGTACTTTAAGTTCTTTTGGATATTGATTGAAGCAAGTCTTAATCCTTGATGAATTGGTTTCTCTTTGTACTTTAAGTTCTTTTGGATATTGATTGAAAGCAAGTCTTAATCCTTGATGAATTGGTTTCTCTTTGTACTTTAAGTTCTTTTGGATATTGATTGAAAGCAAGTCTTAATCCTTGATGAATTGGTTTCTCTTTGTAATTTAAGTTCTTTTGGATATTGATTGAAAGCAAGTCTTAATCCTTGATGAATTGGTTTCTCTTTGTACCTTTAAGTTCTTTTGGATATTGATTGAAGCAAGTCTTAATCCGGAATAAATTGGTTTCTCTTTGTCCTTTAAGTTCTTTTGGATATTGATTGAAAGCAAGTCTTAATCCTTGATGAATTGGTTCCTCTTTGTACTTTAAGTTCTCTTGGATATTGATTGAAAGCAAGTCTTAATCCTTGAGGAATTGGTTTCTCTTCGTAATTTAAGTTCTTTTGGATATTGATTGAAAGCAAGTCTTAATCCTTGATGAATTGGTTTCTCTTTGTTCTTTAATTTCTCATGGATATTGATTGGAAGCAAGTCTTAATCCTTAATGAATTGGTTTCTTTTTGTGATTTAAGTTCTTTTGGATATTGATTGGAAGCAAGTCTTAATCCTTGATGAATTTGTTTCTCTTTGTACTTTAAGTTCTTTTGGAGATTGATTGAAAGCAAGTCTTAGTCCTTAACGAATTGGTTTCTCTTGGTAATTTCAGTTCTTTTGGATATTGATTGAAAGCAAGTCTAAATCCTTGACGAATTGGTTTCTCTTTGTTCTTTAAATTATTTTGGATATTGATTGAAAGCAAGTCTTAATCCTTGATGAATTTGTTTCTCTTTGTACTTTAAGTTCTTTTGGAGATTGATTGGAAGCAAGTCTTAATGCTTGATGAATTGGTTTCTCTTTGTACTTTAAGTTCTTTTGGAGATTGATTGAAAGCAAGTCTTAGGCCTTAATGAATTGGGTTCTCTTTGTAATTTAAGTTCTTTTGGATATTGATTGGAAGCAAGTGTTAATCCTTGATGAATTGGTTTTTTTTTGTACTTTAAGTTCTTTTGGATATTGATTGGAAGCAAGTCTTAATCCTTGATGAATTGGTTTCTCTTTGACCTTAAAGTTCTTTTGGAGATTGATTGGAAGCAAGTCTTAATCCTTGATGAATTGGTCTCTTTTTGTAATTTAAGTTCTTTTGGATATTGATTGGAAGCAAGTCTTAATCCTTGATGAATTGGTCTCTTTTTGTAATTTAAGTTCTTTTGGATATTGATTGAATGCAAGTCTTAATCCTTAACGAATTGGTCTCGCTTTGTACTTCAGGTTCTCTTGGATATTGATTGAAAGCAAGTCTTAACCCTTGATGAATTGGTTTCTCTTTGTGCTTTAAGCTCCCTTGGATATTGATTGAAAGCAAGTCTTAGTCCTTAAGGAATTGGTTTCTCTTTGTAATTTAAGTTCTTTTGGATATTGATTGAAAGCAAGTCTTAATCCTTGATGAATTGGTTTCTCTTTGACCTTTAAGTTCTTTTGGATATTGATAGAAAGCAAGTCTTAATCCTTGATGAATTGGTTTCTCTTTGTTAATTTAAGTTCTTTTGGATATTGATTGAAAGCAAGTCTTAATCCTTGATGAATTGGTTTCTCTTTGTCTTTAAGTTCTTTTGGATATTGATTGAAAGCAAGTCTTAATCCTTGATGAATTGGTTTCTCTTTGTAATTTAAGTTCTTTTGGATATTGATTGAAGCAAGTCTTAATCCTTGATGAATTGGTTTCTCTTTGTACTTTAAGTTCTTTTGGATATTGATTGAAAGCAAGTCTTAATCCTTGATGAATTGGTTTCTCTTTGTTCTTTAAGTTCTTTTGGATATTGATTGGAAGCAAGTCTTAATCCTTGATGAATTGGTTTCTCTTTGTTCTTTAAGTTCTGTTGGCTATTGATTGAAAGCAAGTCTTAATCCTTGATGAATTGGTTTCTCTTTGTAATTTAAGTTCTTTTGGATATTGATTGAAAGCAAGTCTTAATCCTTGATGAATTGGTTTCTCTTTGTACTTTAAGTTCTTTTGGATATTGATTGAAAGCAAGTCTTAATCCTTGATGAATTGGTTTCTCTTTATAATTTAACTTCTTTTGGATATTGATTGAAAGCAAGTCTTAATCCTTGATGAATTGGTTTCTCTTTGTACTTTAAGTTCTTTTGGATATTGATTGAAAGCAAGTCTTAATCCTTGATGAATTGGTTTCTCTTTGTAATTTAAGTTCTTTTGGATATTGATTGAAAGCAAGTCTTAATCCTTGATGAATTGGTTTCTCTTTGTACCTTTAAGTTCTTTTGGATATTGATTGAAAGCAAGTCTTAATCCTTGATGAATTGGTTTCTCTTTGTAATTTAAGTTCTTTTGGATATTGATTGAAAGCAAGTCTTAATCCTTGATGAATTGGTTTCTCTTTGTACTTTAAGTTCTTTTGGATATTGATTGAAAGCAAGTCTTAATCCTTGATGAATTGGTTTCTTTGTAATTTAAGTTCTTTTGGATATTGATTGAAAGCAAGTCTTAATCCTTGATGAATTGGTTTCTCTTTGTACTTTAAGTTCTTTTGGATATTGATTGAAAGCAAGTCTTAATCCTTGATGAATTGGTTTCTCTTTAATTTAAGTTCTTTTGGATATTGATTGAAAGCAAGTCTTAATCCTTGATGAATTGGTTTCTCTTTGTACTTTAAGTTCTTTTGGATATTGATTGAAAGCAAGTCTTAATCCTTGATGAATTGGTTTCTCTTTGTTCTTTAAGTTCTTTTGGATATTGATTGAAAGCAAGTCTTAATCCTTGATGAATTGGTTTCTCTTTGTAATTTAAGTTCTTTTGGATATTGATTGAAAGCAAGTCTTAATCCTTGATGAATTGGTTTCTCTTTGTAATTTAAGTTCTTTTGGATATTGATTGAAAGCAAGTCTTAATCCTTGATGAATTGGTTTCTCTTTGTAATTTAAGTTCTTTTGGATATTGATTGAAAGCAAGTCTTAATCCTTGATGAATTGGTTTCTCTTGTTCTTTAAGTTCTTTTGGATTGATTGATTGAAGCAAGTCTTAGTCCTTAATGAATCGGTTTCTCTTCTAATTTAAATTCTTTGGGAGATTGATTGAACGCAAGTCTGCTAATCCTTGATGACGGTTTCTCTTTGACCTTTACGTTCTTTTGTAGATCGATTGAAAGCAAAGTCTTAATCCTTAATGAATTGGTTTCTTTTTGTAATTTAAGTTCTTTTGGATATCGATTGAGGCAAGTCTTAATCCTTGATGAATTGTTTTCGCTTTGTTCTTTAAGTTCTTTTGGCCATTGACAGCAAGTATTAATCCTTAATGAATTGGTTTCTCTTTGTAATTTAAGTTCTTTTGGATATTGATTTAAAGCAAGTGTTAACTCACGACTGTATTGGTTTCAGACTTTAAGTCTCTCTTGGATATTGATTTAAAGTTAAAGTCTTAATCCTTGATAAATCGGTTTCTCTTTGTAACCTTAAGTTCTTTCGGAGATTGATTGAAAGCAAGTCTTAATCTTTAACTAATTGGTTTTCTTTTTGTAATTTAAGTTCTTTTGGATATCGGAATAACGCAAGTTCTTTAATCCTTGATGAATTGGTTTCTCTTTGTACTTTAATTTCTTTTGGAGATCGATTGGAAGCAAGTTTCTAATCCTCATTAATTGGTTTCTCTTATTACTTTAAGTTCTCATACACATTGAGTTAAAGTAAGTCTTAATCCCAATGAAATGGTTTCTCTTGAACAATTTAAGTTCTTTTGGATATTGATCAAAGCAAATCTTAACACTGGTTTAATTGGTTTCTATTTAGACTTTAAGCTCTCGATATTGATTGAAAGCATGTCTTAATCCTTGACGCACTGGTTTTCTTGTTCTTGCCTCACATTGACAGTTGTGTTTTAGTCCTTAATGAATTGGTTTCTCTTTGAAATTTAAATTCTTTTGGATATTGAATGAATGCAAGTGTTAATCCTTGATGAATTGGTTTCTCTTTGTCCTTGAAGTTCGCTTGTGATCGATGGGGTTGTGTTTTAATTTTAATCAATTGGTTTCTCTTTGTACTTACGCTCTTTCGATATCGACGAAGAGGCCTTAACTCAATACGAATTTGCTGTTTCTTAAGCTCTTTTACTACTGACAAAGCAAGTCTTAGTCCTTGACGAATTGGTTTCTCTTTGTAATTTAAGTTCCCTTGGAGTATTGATTGAAAGCAAGTCTGGCCCTGATGAATTGATTTCTCGAATTCCTTTAAGTTCTATTGGAGATTGATTGGAAGCAAGTCTTAATCCTTAAGGAATTGGTTTCTCTTTGTAATTTAAGTTCTTTTGGATATTGATTGAACGCAAGCGTTCATCCTCGGCGAATTGATTTCTCTTTGTACCTTAAGCCTTCTGGAGATTGATTTAAAAGCAAGCCTTAATCCTTGATTAATTTGTTTCTCTTTGTACTTTAAGCTCTTTTTCATTGATCGGAAGCAAGTTTTAACGCCTTGACGAATTTGGTTTCTCTTTGTAATTTTTAAGTTCTTTCTATTTATCAGACAAAAAAAAAACAAAGTTTTAAATTCCCAATGAATCGGTTTCTCTTTGTAATTCATGTTCCTTTCGATATTGACTGGAAAGCAAGTGTTAATCCTCACGAATTTGGTTTCTCTTTGTTCTTTAAGTTCTTTTGGCCATTGATCGAAAGTTAGTATTAATCCCATGAAACGGTTTCTCTTTGTAATTTAAGTTCTTTTGGATATTGATCGAAAGAAAACATAATCCTTGACGACCTGGTTTCTCAGTATTTTAAGTTCCTCGGATATTGATTGAAACCAAGTCTCAATCCTTGATGAATCGGGTTTCTCTTTGTACTTTAAGTTCTTGCCGTCAGTTGATCGAAAAAAACAAAAGCCTTACCCTTCATGAATTGGTTTCTCTTTGTAATTTAAGTTCTTCGATATTGATCGAAAAGCAGTTGTTAACCCTCGATGAATCGGCTTCTCTTTGTTCTTAAGTTCTTTTGGCCATCGGGATCGAAAGCAAGTATTAATCCTTGATGAAATGGTTTCTCTTTGTACTTTAAGTTCTTTTGGATATTGATTGAAAGCAAGTCTTAATCCTCGATGAATTTATTTCTCTTTGTACTTTAAGTTCTTTTGGCCATTGATCAAAAGCAAGTCTTAGTCCTTAATGAATTGGTTTTTTTTCAGTAATTTAAGTTCTTTTGGATATTGATTGAAAGCAAGCCTTAATCCTCGACGAATTGGTTTCTCATTGTACTTTAAGCTTCTTTTGGACATTGATTGAAAGCAAGTATTAATCCTTAAGGAAATGGTTTCTCTTTGTAATTTAAGTTCTTTTGGATATTGATTGTTAGCGGGTCTTAATCCTTCATGAATCGTTTTCTCTTTGTTCTTTAAGTTCTTTCGCCATTGATCGAAAGCAAGTTTCCTTAATCCTAATTAATATGGGCTTTCTTTCTAATTTAAATTGGGAGATTGATTGAACTAAGTGTTAATCCTCGATGAATTGGTTTCTCTTTGTACTTTAAGTTCCCTTCGATATCGATTGAAAGCAAGTATTAATCCTCGACTTAATTACTGTCTCTTTGTAATCTCTAGCTTCTTTTGGATATTGATTGAAAGCATGTCTTAATCCTTGATGAATTGGTTTCTCTTTGTAATTTTTAAGCTTCTTTTCTTGCTATCGATTGAAAGCAAGTATTAATCCTACATGAATTCGCTTGTAATTTGTTTTGATATCGGCTGAAGTTAAAGTCATAACTTCACGGTTTTCAGACTTTATGTTCCCGATATTGATTTAAAGCAAGTCTTAATCCTTCGATGAATCGGTTTCTATTTGTTTTTTAAGTTCTTCTACCATCGATTTGGAAAACAAGTATTAATCCTTGACGAAATTCGCTTCTCTTTGTAATTTAAGTTCTTTTGGATATCGATTGAAAGCAAGGGTTAATCCTTGATGAATCGGTTTCTCTTTGACCTTTGCGTTCTTTTCAGATTGATCGAAAGCAAAGTTTTAATCCTTAATGAATTGGTTTCCTTTTGTAATTTATGTTCTTTTGGATATTGATTGGAAGCACTCTTAATCCTCATTTAATTTGGCTATCTTTGTTCTTTAAGTTCTATTGGCCATTGATTGAAAGCAAGTATTAATGCTTAAGGAAATGGTTTCTCTTTCTAATTTAAGTTCTTTCGGAGATTGATTGGAGGCAAGTCTTAATGCTCAATGGTAATTGGTTTCTCCGGTGGTACTTTAAGTTCCCTTCGATATTGATTGAAAACCAAGTCTTAATCCTTGATGAATTAGTTTCGCTTTTGACCTTTAAGTTCTTCTTGGATATTTATTGAAAGTTGTTTTTAATCCTCATGAATTGGTTTTTCTCTTTGTTCTTTAAGTTCTTTTGGCCATTGATAGAAAGCAAGTATTAATCTTTAAGGAAATGGTTTCTCTTTGTAATTTAAGTTCTTTGGGAGATTGACGGAGCAAGCAAAGCCTTAATCCTCGATTTAATTTGTATTTCTCTGCACTTTAAGTTCCCTTCGATATCGATTGAAAGTTGTTCTTAATCCCCATTTAATTAGTTTCGCTTTGACCTTTACATCTTTTTTTTGAGATTGATTGAAAGCAAGTCTTAATCCTTAATGAATTGGTTTCTCTTTGTAATTCTAAGTTCTTTTGGATATTGATTTGAAGTGTGTTAATCCTTGAACTATGAATTTGTTTCTCTTTGTAATTTAAGCTTTTCTTACTATCGACAGAAGTTAAGTATTAATCCCACAGAAATGGTTTCTCTTTGTAATTTAAGTTCTTTGGGAGATTCATTGGAGGCAAGTCTTAATGCTTGATGAATTGGTTTCTCCTGCTGCAATCTAAGCTCCTTCGGATATCGGGACAAAGTTGCCTTAATCCTCACGGCACTAGTTTACACCTTCGCCTTGACATTGACAAGCAAGTCTTAATCCTTAATGACCGGCTTCTTTGTAATTTAATTGGTTCATTTTGGATGATTGAATTGAAAGCAAGCCTTAATCCTTGATGAATCGGGTTTCTCTTAGTTCTTTAAGTTCTTTTGGCCATTAATTGACAGCAAGTATCGATCCCTAAGGAATTGGTTTCTCTTTGTAATTTAAGTTCTTTTGGATATTGATTGAAAGCAAGTCTTAATCCTCATTTAATTTGCCAGATTTTAAGTTCCTCGATATTGATTGAAAGCAAGTCTTAATCCTTGATAAATTGGTTTCTCTTTTAACCTTGGGTTCTTTTGGAGATTGATTGGAAGCAAGTTTGAATCCTTAATGAATTGGTTTCTCTTTGTAATTTAAGTTCTTTTGGATATTGATTGAATGCAAGCCTTAATCCTTTACGACCGTTTTCTTATTTGTTTGATTGATTGAACCAGTCTTTAACTACTTAATTGTTTTTGTTCTTTAAGTTCTTTTGGCCATTGATTGAAAGCAAGTATTAATCCTTAAGGAAATGGTTTCTCATTGTAATTTAAGTTCTTTTGGATATTGATTGAAAGCAAGTGTTAATCCTCGATGAATTGGTTTCTCTTTGTACTTTAAGTTTCCTTGGATATTGATTGAAAGCAAGTCTTAGTCCTTAATGAATTGGTTTCTCTTTCTAACCTATAAGTTCTTTTTGAGATTGATTTGAAGCAAGTCTTAATCCTTAATGTCATGGTTTCTTTTTGTATTTTAAGTTCATTTGAATATTGATTGAACGCAAGTTTTAATCCTTGATGAATTGGTTTCTTTGTACTTTAAGTTCTTTGGAGATTGATCAGCAAGTATTGATCCTAAGGAATTGGTTTCTCTTTTTGTAATTTATGTTCTTTTTGATACTGATTGAAAGCAAGTGTTAATGCTTGATGAATTGGTTTCTCTTTGTACTTGAATAAGTTCTTTTGGATATTGATTGAACGCAAGTCTTAATCCTTGATAAATTGATTTCTCTTTGTACCTTATGTTCTTGTGGATATTGATCAAGCAAGTCTTAATCCTAATGAATTGGTTTCTCTTTGTAATTTAAGTTCTTTTCTTTATTGATTTGGACAGCGAAGTCTTAATCCTTGATGAATTGGTTTCTCTTTGACCACTACGTTCTTTTGCAGATTGATGGGAAGCTAGACATTATCCTTTATGAAATGGTTTCTTTTGTAATTTAAGTTCTCTTTGGATATTGATTGAAAGCAAGTCTTCATCCTTGATGAATTGATTTCTCTTTTGACCTTTAAGTTCTCTTGAGATTGATTGAAAGCTGTGTCTTAATCCTTGATGAATTGGTTTTCTTTGTAATTTAAGTTCTTTTGGATATTGATTGAATGCAAGTCTTAATCCTTGATGAATTGGTTTCTCTTTGTACTTTAAGTTCTTTTGGATATTGATTGAAAGCAAGTCTTAATCCTTGATGAATTGTTTTCTTCAACTTTAAGTTCTTTTGGAGATTGATTGAAAGCAAGTCTTAGTCCTTAATGAATTGGTTTCTTTTTGTAATTTAAGTTCTTTTGGATATTGATTGAGTGCAAGTCTTAATCCTTGATGAATTGGTTTCCCTTTGACCATTAAGTTCTTTTGGAGATTGATTGGAAGCAAGTCTTAATCCTTGATGAATTGGTTTCTTCTTTGTAATTTAAGCTTCTTTGGATATTGATTGAAAGCAAGTCTTAATCCTTGATGAATTGGTTTCTCTTTGTACCTTTAAGTTCTTTTTGATATTGATTGAAAGCAAGTCTTAATCCTTAATGAATTGGTTTCTCTTTGTAATTTAAGTTCTTTTTGGATATTGATTGAAGCAAGTCTTAATCCTGATGAATTGGTTTCTCTTTGTTCTTTAAGTTCTTTTCGATATTGATTGAACGCAACTGTTAATCCTTGATAAATTGGTTTCTTTGTAATTTAAGTTCTTTTGGATATTGATTGAAGCAAGTCTTAATCCTTAATGAATTGGTTTCTTTTGTAATTTAAGTTCTTTTGGATATTGATTGAAGCAAGTCTTAACTTTGATGAATTGGTTTCTCTTTGTTCTTTAAGTTCTTTTGGATATTGATTGAAAGCAAGTCTTAATCCTTCATGAATTGGTTTCTCTTGTAATTTAAGTTCTTTTGGAGATTGATTGAGGCAAGTCTTAATGCTTGATGAATTGGTTTCTCTGTGTACTTTAAGTTCTTTTCGAGTATTGATTGAAAGCAAGTCTTAATCCTTGATGAATTGGTTTCTCTTTGTAATTTAAGTTCTTTTGGATATTGATTGAACGCAAAGTCTTAATCCTTGATGAATTGGTTTCTCTTTTGTACTTTAATGTTCTTGATATTGATTGAAGCAAGTCTTAATCCTTGATGAATTGGTTTCTTTTGTAATTTAAGTTCTTTTGGATATTGATTGAAAGCAAGTCTTAATCCTTGATGAATTGGTTTCTCTTTGTAATTTAAGTTCTTTTGGATATTGATTGAAGCAAGCGTTAATCCTTGATGAATTGGTTTCTCTTTTGACTTTAAGTTCTTTTGGATATTGATTGGAAACAAGTCTTAATCCATAAGGAATTGGTTTCTCTTTGTAATTTAAGTTCTTTTGGAGATTGATTGGAAGCAAGTCTTAATCCTTAATGAATTGGTTTCTCTTTGTAATTTAAGTTCTTTTGGATATTGATTGAAAGCAAGTCTTAATCCTTGATGAATTGGTTTCTCATTGACCTTTAAGTTCTTTTGGAGATCGATTGGAAGCAAGTCTTCATCCTCGATGAATTGGTTTCTCTTTGTACTTTCAGTTCTCTTGGATATTGATTGAAAGCAAGTCTTAATCCTTGATGAATTGGTTTCTCTTTGACCTTTAAGTTCTTTTGGAGATTGATTGGAAGCAAGTCTAAATCCATAATGAATTGGTGTCTCTTTGTACTTTAAATTCTCTTGGATATTGATTGAAAGCAAGTCTTAATCCTTGATGAATTGGTTTCTCTTGACCTTTAAGTTCTTTTGGAGATTGATTGAAAGCAAGTCTTAACTTGATGAATTGGTTTCTCTTTGTAATTTAAGTTCTTTTGGATATTGATTGAAAGCAAGTCTTAATCCTTAGTGAATTGGTTTCTCTTTGTAATTGACGTTCTTTTGGATATTGATTGAAAGCAAGTCTTAATCCTTGATTTAATTGGTTTCTCTTTGTACTTTAAGTTCTTTTGGATATTGATTGAAAGCAAGTCTTAATCCTTGATGAATTGGTTTCTTTTGTAATTTAAGTTCTTTTGGATATTGATTGAAAGCAAGTCTTAATCCTTGATGAATTGGTTTCTTTGGACTTTAAGTTCTTTTGGAGATTGATTGAAAGCAAGTCTTAATCCTTGATGAATTGGTTTCTCTTTGTACTTTAAGTTCTTTGATATTGATTGAAAGCAAGTCTTAATCCTTGATGAATTGGTTTCTCTTGTAATTTAAGTTCTTTTGGATATTGATTGAAAGCAAGTGTTAATCCTTGATGAATTGGTTTCTCTTTGTAATTTAAGTTCTTGGATATTGATTGAAAGCAAGTCTTAATCCTTGATGAATTGGTTTCTCTTTGTACTTTAAGTTCTTTTGGAGATTGATTGGAAGCAAGTCTTAATCCTTGATGAATTGGTTTCTTTTTGTAATTTAAGTTCTTTTGGATATTGATTGAGTGCAAGTCTTAATCCTTGATGAATTGGTTTCTCTTTGTACTTTAATTTCTTTTGGAGATTGATTGGAAGCAAGTCTTAATCCTTGATGAATTGGTTTCTCTTTGTTCTTTAAGTTCTTTTGGCCATTGATTGAAATCAAGTCTTAATCCGTAATGAATTGGTTTCTCTTTGTAATTTAAGTTCTTTTGGATATTGATTGAAAGCAAGTGTTAATCCTTGATGAATTGGTTTCTCTTTGTACTTTAAGTTCTTTTGGAGATTGATTGGAAGCAAGTCTTAATCCTTGATGAATTGGTTTCTCTTTGTAGTTTAAGTTCTTTTGGATGTTGATTGAAAGCAAGTGTTAATCCTTGATGAATTGGTTTCTTTTTGTAATTTAAGGTCTTTGGATATTGATTGAAAGCAAGTCTTAATCCTTGATGAATTGGTTTCTCTTGTAATTTAAGTTCTTTGGATATTGATTGAAAGCAAGTATTAATCCTTAATGAATTGGTTTCTCTTTGTAATTTAAGTTCTTTCGGATTTTGATTGAAAGCAAGTCTTAATCCTTGATGAATTGGTTTTTCTTGGTACTTTAAGTTCCCTTGGATATTGATTGAAAGCAAGTCTTAATCCTTGATGAATTGGTTTCTTTTTGTAATTTAAGTTCTTTTGGCCATTGATTGAAAGTAAGTATTAATCCTTAATGAATTGGTTTCTCTTTGTAATTTAAGTTCTTTCGGATATTGATTGAAAGCAAGTCTTAATCCTTGATGAATTGGTTTCTCTTTGACCTTTAAGTTCTCTGGGAGATTGATTGGAAGCAAGTCTTAATCCTAATGAATTTGCTTCTTTTTGTAATTTATGTTCTTTTGGATATTGATTGAATGCAAGTCTTATTCCTTGATGAATTGGTTTCTCTTTGTTCTTTAAGTTCTTTTGGACATTGATTGAAAGCAAGTCTTAATCCTTAATGAATTGGTTTCTCTTTGTAATTTAAGTTCTTTTGGATATCGATTGAAAGCAAGTCTTAATCCTTGAAGAATTGGTTACTCTTTGACCCGTAAGTTCTTTTGGAGATTGATTGGAAGTAAGTCTTCATCCTTGATGAATTGGTTTCTCTTTGTAATTTAA
This sequence comes from Pterocarpus macrocarpus, assembly GCA_031439585.1. Taxonomy (NCBI): domain Eukaryota; kingdom Viridiplantae; phylum Streptophyta; class Magnoliopsida; order Fabales; family Fabaceae; genus Pterocarpus; species Pterocarpus macrocarpus. The sequence continues at coordinate 774,002 of JAVHNN010000581.1, forward strand.
GTTTCTTTGGTTATTGATTGAAAGCAAGTCTTAATCCTTGATGAATTGGTTTCTCTTTGTACTTTAAGTTCTTTTGGATATTGATTGAAAGCAAGTCTTAATCCTTGATGAATTGGTTTGTCTTTGACTTTTAAGTTCCTTTCGAGATTGATTGGAAGCAAGTCTTAATCCTTAATGAATTGGTTTCTTTTTACAATTTAAGTTCTCTTGGATATTGATTGAAAGCAAGTGTTAATCCATCATGAATTGGTTTCTCTTTTGTACTTTAAGTTCTTTGGAGATTGATTGAAAGCAAGTCTTAATCCTTGATGAATTGGTTTCTCTTTGTTCTCTTAAGTTCTTTTGGATATTGACTGAAAGCAAGTCTTAATCCTTGATGAATTGGTTTCTCTTTGTACTTTAAGTTCTCTTGGATATTGACTGAAAGCAAGTCTAAATCATTGATGAATTCGTTTCTCTTTGTAATTTAAGTTCTTTTGGAGATTGATTGAAAGCAAGTCTTAATCCTTGATGAATTGGTTTCTCTTTGTACTTTAAGCTCTTTTGGATATTGATTGAAAGCAAGTCTTAATCCCTGGTGAATTGGTTTCTCTTTGTACTTTAAGTTCTTTGGATATTGATTGAAGGCAAGTCTTAATCCTTGGTGAATTGGTTTCTCTTTGTGCTTTAAGCTCTCTTGGATATTGATTGAAAGCAAGTCTTAATCCCTGGTGAATTGGTTTCTCTTTGTACTTTAAGTTCTTTTCAACATTGATTGAAAGCAAGTCTTAATCCTTGATGAATTGGTTTCTCCTTGACCTTCAAGTTCTTTTGGAGATTGATTGGAAGCATGTCTAAATCCTTAAGGAATTGGATTCTCTTTGTAATTTAAGTTCTTTTGGATATTGATTGGAAGAAAGTCTTAATCCTTGATAAATTTGTTTCTCTTTGTACTTTAAGTTCTTTTGGAGATTGATTGAAATCAAGTCTTAATCCTTGATGAATTGGTTTCTCTGTGTACTTTAAGTTCTTTTGAAGATTGATTGGAAGCAAGTCTTAATCCTTGATGAATTGGTTTCTTTTTACAATTTAAGTTCTCTTGGATATTGATTGAAAGCAAGTGTTAATCCCTGATGAACTGGTTTCTCTTTATAGTTTCAGTTCTCTTGGATATAGTTTGAAAGCAAGTCTTAGTCCTTAATGAATTGGTTTCTCTTTGTTCTTTTGGATATTGATTGAAAGCAAGTCTTAGTCCTTAATGAATTGGTTTCTCTTTGTAATTTAAGTTCTTTTGGATATTGATTGAAAGCAAGTGTTAATCCTTGATGAATTGGTTTCTCTTTGTAATTTAAGTTCTTTTGGATATTGATTGAAAGCAAGTCCTAGTTCTTAATGAATTGGTTTCTCTTTGAAATTTAAGTTCTTTTGGATATTGATTGAAAGCAAGTCTTAATCCTTGATGAATTGGTTACTCTTGGTGTTTTAAGTTCTTTTGGATATTGATTGAATGCAAGTATTAATCCTTGATGAATTGGTTTCTTTTTGTAATTTTAGTTCTTTTGGCCATTGATTGAAAGCAAGTCTTAGTCCTTGATGAATTGGTTTCTTTTTGTAATTTAAGTTCTTTTGGATATTGACTGAATGCAAGTCATAATCCTTGATGAATTGGTTTCTCTTTGTAGTTTAAGTTCTTTTTTGGATATTGATTGATAGCAAGTCTTAGTCCTTAATGAAATGGTTTCTTTTTGCAATTTAAGTTCTTTTGGATATTGATTGAATGCAAGCCTTAATCCGTAATGAATAGGTTTCTTTTTGTAATTTAAGTTCTTTTGGTGATTGATTGGAAGCATGTCTTAATCCTTGATGAATTGGTTTCTCTTTGTTCTTTAAGTTCCCTTGGATATTGATTGAAAGCAAGTCTTAATACTTGAATAGGTTTCTTTTTGTAATTTAAGTTCTTTTGGATATTTATTGAATGCAAGTCTTAATCCTTGATGAATTGGTTTCTCTTTGTTCTTTAAGTTCTTTTGGCCATTGATTGAATGCAACTCTTAATCCTTGATTAATTGGTTTCTCTTTGTAATTTAAGTACTTTTGGATATTGATTGAAAGCAAGTCTTAATCCTTGATGAATTGGTTTCTCTTTGACCTTCTAGTTCTTTTGGAGATTGATTGGAAGCAAGTCTTAATCCTTAATGAATTGGTTTCTTTTTGTAATTTAAGTTCTTTTGGATATTGATTGAAAGCAAGTCTTAATCCTTGATGAATTGGTTTCTCTTTGTTCTTTAAGTTCTTTTGGCCATTGATTGAAAGCAAGTCTTAATCCGTAATGAATTGGTTTCTCTTTGTCCTTTAAGTTCTTTTGGATATTGATTGAAAGCAAGTCTTAATCCTTGATGAATTGTTGTCTCTTTGACCTTTATGTTCTTTTGGATATTGATTGAAAGCAAGTCTTAATTCTTAATGAATTGGGTTCCTTTTGTAATTTAAGTTCTTTCGGAGATTCATTGGAAGCAAGTCTTAATCCTTGATGAATTGGTTTCTCTTTGTTCTTTAAGTTCTTTTGGATATTGATTGAAAGCAAGTGATAATCCTTGATGAATTGGGTTCTCTTTGTTCTTTAAGTTCTTTTGGCCATTGATTGCAAGCAAGTCTGAGTACTTAATGAATTGGTTTCTCTTTGTAATTTAAGTTCTTTTGGATATTGATTGAAAGCAAGTCTTAATCCTTAATGAATTGGTTTCTTTTTGTGATTTAAGTTCTTTTGGATATTGATTGAATGCAAGTCTTAATCCTTGATGAATTGGTTTCTCTTTGTTATTTAAGTTCTTTTGGCCATTGATTGAAAGCAAGTCTTAGTCCTTAATGAATTGGTTTCTCTTTGTAATTTAAGTTCTTTTGGATATTGATTGAAAGCAAGTCTAAATCCTTAATGAATTGGTTTCTCTATGTAATTTAAGTTCTTTTGGATATTGATTGAAAGCAAGTCTTAATCCTTGATGAATTGGTTTCTCATTTGTACTTTAAGTTCTTTTGGAGATTGATTGAAAGCAAGTCTTAATCCTTGATGAATTGGTTTCTCTTTGCACTTTAAGTTCTTTTGGATATTGATTGAAAACAAGTCTAAATCCTTGATGAATTGGTTTCTCTTTGTTTTTTAAATTATTTTGGCCATTGATTGAAACCAAGTCTTAATCCTTAAGGAATTGGTTTCTCTTTGACCTTTAAGTTCTTTTGGATATTGATTGAAAGCAAGTCTTAATCCTCAATGAATTGGTTTCTCTTTGACCTTTAAGTTCTTTCGGAGATTGATTGAAAGCAAGTCTTAATCTTTATGGAATTGGTTTCTCTTTGAGGTGTAAGTTCTTTTGGAAATTGATTGGAAGCAAGTCTTAATCCTTGATGAATTGGTTTCTCTTTGTTCTTTAAGTTCTTTTGGCCATTGATTGAAAGCAAGTCTTAGTCCTTAACGAATTGGATTCTCTTTGTAATTTAAGTTCTTTTGGATATTGATTGAAAGCAAGTCTTAATCCTTGATGAATTGGTTACTCTTTGACCTTTAAGTTCTATTGTAGATTGACTGGAAGCAAGTCTAAATCATTAATGAATTGGTTTCTCTTTGTAATTTAAGTTCTTTTGGATATTGATTAGCAGCAAGTCTACATCCTTGATGAATTGGTTTCTCTTTCTTCTTTATGTTCTTTTGGCTGTTGATTGAAAGCAAGCATGAATCTTTGATGACTTGGTTTCTCTTTGTAATTTAAGTTCTTTTGGATATTGATTGAAAGCAAGTCTTAATCCTTAATGAATTGGTTTCTTTTTGTAATTTAAGTTCTTTTGGATATTGATTGAATGCAAGTCTTAATCCTTGATGAATTGGTTTCTCTTTGACCTTTAAGTTCTTTCGGAGATTGATTGAAAGCAAGTCTTAATCTTTATGGAATTGGTTTTTCTTTGAGGTTTAAGCTCTTTTGGATATTGATTGAATGCAAGTCTTAATCCTTAATGAATTGGTTTCTCTTTGCGCTTTAAGTTCTTTTGGAGAATGATTGGAAACAAGTCTTAATCCTTGATGAATTGGTTTCTCTTTGTAATTTAAGTTCTTTTGGATATTGATTGAAAGCAAGTCTTAATCCTTGATGAATTGATTTCCCTTTGTTATTTAAGTTCTTTTGGATATTGATTGAAAGCAAGTCTTAATCCTTGATGACTTGGTTTCTCTTTGTTCTTTAATTTCTTGTGGCCATTGATTGAAAACAAGTCTTAGTCGTTAAAGAATTGGATTCTCTTTTTAATTTAAGTTCTTTTGGATATTGATTGAAAGCAAGTCTTAATCCTTGATGAATTGGTTACTCTTTGACCTTTAAGTTCTTTTGGAGATTGATTGGAAGCAAGTCTTAATCCTTAATGAATTGGTTTCTTTTTGTAATTTAAGTTCTTTTGGATATTGATTGGAAGCAAGTCTTAATCCTTGATGAATTGGTTTCTCTTTGTTCTTTAAGTTCTTTTGGCCATTGATTGAAAGCAAGTCTTAATCCTCTAGGAATTGGTTTCTTTTTGTAATTTCAGTTCTTTTGGATATTGATTGAACGCAAGTCTTAATCCTTGATGAATTGGTCTCTCTTTGTACTTTAAGTTCTCTTGGATATTGATTGAAAGCAAGTCTTAATCGTTAATGAATTGGTTTCTTTTTGTAATTTAAGTTCTTTTGGAGATTGATTGGAAGGAAGTCTTAATCCTTGATGAATTGGTTTCTCTTTGTTCTTTAAGTTCCCTTGGATATTGATTGAAAGCAAGTCTTAATCCTTGATGAATTGGTTTCTCTTTGTTCTTTAAGTTCTTTTGGCCATTGATTGAAAGCAAGTCTTAGTCCTTAATGAATTGGTTTCTCTTTATAATTTAAGTTGGATATTGATTGAAAGCAAGTCTTAATCCTTAATGAATTAGTTTCTTTTTGTGATTTAAGTTCTTTTGGATATTGATTGGAAACAAGTCTTAATCCTTGATGAATTGGTTTCTCTTTGTTATTTAAGTTCTTTTGGCCATTGATTGAAAGCAAGTCTTAGTCCTTAATGAATTGCTTTCTCTTTGACCTTTAAGTTCTTTTGGAGATTGATTGGAAGCAAGTCTTAATCCTTAATGAATTGGTTTCTTTTTGTAATTTAAGTTCTTTTGGATATTGATTGAATGCAAGTCTTAATCCTTGATGAATTGGTTTCTCATTGCACTTTAAGTTCTTTTGGAGATTGATTGGAAGCAAGTCTTAATCCTTGATGAATTGGCTTCTCCTTGCACTTTAAGTTCTTTTGGAGATTGATTGGAAGCAAGTCTTAATCCTTGATGAATTGGTTTCTCTTTGTTCTTTAAGTTCTTTTGGCCATTGATTGAAAGCAAGTCTTAATCCTTAATGAATTGGTTTCTCTTTGTTCTTTAAGTTCTTTTGGATATTGATTGAATGCAAGTCTTAATCCTTGATGAATTGGTTTCTCTTTGCACTTTAAGTTCTTTTGGAGATTGATTGGAAGCAAGTCTTAATCCTTAATGAATTGGTTTCTTTTTGTAATTTAAGTTCTTTTGGATATTGATTGAATGCAAGTCTTAATCCGAGATGAATTGCTTTCTCTTTGCACTTTGAGTTCTTTTGGAGAATGATTGGAAGCAAGTCTTAATCCCTGATGAATTGGTTTCTCTTTGCACTTTAAGTTCTTCTGGAGCATGATTGGAAGCAAGTCTTAATCCTTGATGAATTGGTTTCTCTTTGTTCTTTAAGTTCTTTTGGCCATTGATTGAAAGCAAGTATTAATCCTTAAGGAATTGGTTTCTCTTTGTACTTTAAGTTCCCTTGGATATTGATTGAAAGCAAGTCTTAATCCTTGATGAATTGGTTTCTCTTTGACCTTTAAGTTCTTTTGGAGATTGATTGAAAACAAGTCTTAGTCCTTAAGGAATTGGTTTCTCTTTGTAATTTAAGTTCTTTTGGATATTGATTGAATGCAAGTCTTAATCCTTGATGAATTGGTTTCTCTTTGCACTTTAAGTTCTTTTGGAGATTGATTGGAAGCAAGTCTTAATCCTTGATGAATTGGTTTCTCTTTGTACTTTAAGTTCTTTTGGAGATTGATTGGAAGCAAGTCTTAATCCTTGATGAATTGGTTTCTCTTTGTAATTTAAGTTCTTTTGGATATTGATTGAAAGCAAGTCTTAATCCTTGATGAATTGGTTTCTCTTTGTTCTTTAAGTTCTTTTGGCCATTGATTGAAAGCAAGTCTTAGTCCTTAATGAATTGGTTTCTCTTTGTAATTTAAGTTCTTTTGGATATTGATTGAAAGCAAGTGTTAATCCTTGATGAATTGGTTTCTCTTTGACCTTTAAGTTCTTTTGGAGATTGATTGAAAGCAAGTCTTAATCCTTAATGAATTGGTTTCTCTTTGTAATTTAAGTTCTTTTGGATATTGATTGGAAGCAAGTCTTAATCCTTGATGAATTGGTTTCTCTTTGTTCTTTAAGTTCTTTTGGCCATTGATTGAAAGCAAGTCTTAGTCCTTAATGAATTGGTTTCTCTTTCTACTTTAAGTTCCTTTGGATATTGATTGAAAGCAAGTCTTAATCCTTGATGAATTGATTTCTCTTTGACCTTTAAGTTCTTTTGGAGATTGATTGGAAGCAAGTCTTAATCCTTAATGAATTGGTTTCTTTTTGTAATTTAAGTTCTTTTGGATATTGATTGAAAGCAAGTCTTAATCCTTGATGAATTGGTTTCTCTTTGTTCTTTAAGTTCTTTTGGATATTGATTGAAAGCAAGTCTTAATCCTTGATGAATTGGTTTCTCTTTGTTCTTTAAGTTCTTTTGGCCATTGATTGAAAGCAAGTCTTAGTCCTTAATGAATTGGTTTCTCTTTGTAATTTAAGTTCTTTTGGATATTGATTGAAAGCAAGTCTTAATCCTTAATGAATTGGTTTCTTTTTGTAATTTAAGTTCTTTTGGATATTGATTGAATGCAAGTCTTAATCCTTGATGAATTGGTTTCTCTTTGTTATTTAAGTTCTTTTGGCCATTGATTGAAAGCAAGTCTTAGTCCTTAATGAATTGGTTTCTCTTTGTAATTTAAGTTCTTTTGGAGATTGATTGGAAGCAAGTCTTAATCCTTAATGAATTGGTTTCTCTTTGTAATTTAAGTTCTTTTGGATATTGATTGAAAGCAAGTCTTAATCCTTGATGAATTGGTTTCTCTTTGTACTTTAAGTTCTTTTGGAGATTGATTGAAAGCAAGTCTTAATCCTTGATGAATTGGTTTCTCTTTGCACTTTAAGTTCTTTTGGAGATTGATTGAAAGCAAGTCTTAATCCTTGATGAATTGGTTTCTCTTTGTTCTTTAAGTTCTTTTGGCCATTGATTGAAAGCAAGTCTTAGTCCTTAATGAATTGGTTTCTCTTTGTACTTTAAGTTCTTTTGGATATTGATTGAAAGCAAGTCTTCATCCTTGATGAATTGATTTCTCTTTGACCTTTAAGTTCTTTTGGAGATTGATTGGAAGCAAGTCTTAATCCTTAATGAATTGGTTTCTCTTTGTAATTTAAGTTCTTTTGGATATTGATTGAAAGCAAGTCTTAATCCTTGATGAATTGGTTTCTCTTTGCACTTTAAGTTCTTTTGGAGAATGATTGGAAGCAAGTCTTAATCCTTGATGAATTGGTTTCTCTTTGCACTTTAAGTTCTTTTGGAGATTGATTGGAAGCAAGTCTTAATCCTTGATGAATTGGTTTCTCTTTGTTCTTTAAGTTCTTTTGGCCATTGATTGAAAGCAAGTCTTAGTCCTTAATGAATTGGTTTCTCTTTGTACTTTAAGTTCCCTTGGATATTGATTGAAAGCAAGTCTTAATCCTTGATGAATTGATTTCTCTTTGACCTTTAAGTTCTTTTGGAGATTGATTGAAAGCAAGTCTTAGTCCTTAATGAATTGGTTTCTCTTTGTAATTTAAGTTCTTTTGGATATTGATTGAATGTAAGTCTTAATGCTTGATGAATTAGTTTCTCGTTGCACTTTAAGTTCTTTTGGAGATTGATTGAATGCAAGTCTTAATCCTTGATGAATTGGTTTCTCTTTGCACTTTAAGTTCTTTTGGAGATTGATTGGAAGCAAGTCTTAATCCTTGATGAATCGGTTTCTCTTTGTTCTTTAAGTTCTTTTGGCCTTTGATTGAAAGCAAGTCTTAGTCCTTAATGAATTGGTTTCTCTTTGTACTTTAAGTTCTTTTGGATATTGATTGAAAGCAAGTCTTAATCCTTGATGAATTGGTTTCTCTTTGACCTTTAAGTTCTTTTGGCCATTGATTGAAAGCAAGTCTTAATCCTTAATGAATTGGTTTCTTTTTGTAATTTAAGTTCTTTTGGATATTGATTGAAAGCAAGTCTTAATCCTTGATGAATTGGTTTCTCTTTGTTCTTTAAGTTCTTTTGGCCATTGATTGAAAGCAAGTCTTAATCCTTGATGAATTGGTTTCTCTTTGTACTTTAAGTTCTTTTGGATATTGATTGAAAGCAAGTCTTAATCCTTGATGAATTGGTTTCTCTTTGTACTTTAAGTTCTTTTGGCCATTGATTGAAAGCAAGTCTTAGTCCTTAATGAATTGGTTTCTTTTTGTAATTTAAGTTCTTTTGGATATTGATTGAAAGCAAGTCTTAATCCTTGATGAATTGGTTTCTCTTTGTTCTTTAAGTTCTTTTGGCCATTGATTGAAAGCAAGTCTTAATCCTTGATGAATTGGTTTCTCTTTGTAATTTAAGTTCTTTTGGCCATTGATTGAAAGCAAGTGTTAATCCTTGATGAATTGGTTTCTTTTTGTAATTTAAGTTCTTTTGGATATTGATTGAAAGCAAGTGTTAATCCTTGATGAATTGGTTTCTCTTTGACCTTTAAGTTCTTTTGTAGATTGATTGGAAGCAAGTCTTAATCCTTAATGAATTGGTTTCTCTTTGTAATTTAAGTTCTTTTGGATATTGATTGAAAGCAAGTCTTAATCCTTGATGAATTGGTTTCTCTTTGTTCTTTAAGTTCTTTTGGCCATTGATTGAAAGCAAGTCTTAATCCTCAATGAATTGGATTCTCTTTGTAATTTAAGTTCTTTTGGATATTGATTGGAAGCAAGTCTTAATCCTTGATGAATTGGTTTCTCTTTGTATTTAAGTTCTTTTGGACATTGATTGAAAGCAAGCCTTAATCCTTAATGAATTGGTTTCTTTTGTAATTTAAGTTCTTTTGGGTTTGATTGAAAGCAAGTCTTAATCCTTGATGAATTGGTTTCTCTTTGTTCTTTAAGTTCTTTTGGCCATTGATTGAAAGCAAGTCTTAGTCCTTAATGAATTGGTTTCTCTTTGTAATTTAAGTTCTTTTGGATATTGAGTGAAAGCAAGTCTTAATCCTTGATGAATTGGTTTCTTTTTGCAATTTAAGTTCTTTTGTAGATTGATTGGAAGCAAGTCTTAATCCTTAATGAATTGGTTTCTTTTTGTAATTTAAGTTCTTTTGGATATTGATTGAAAGCAAGTCTTAATCCTTGATGAATTGGTTTCTCTTTGTACTTTAAGTTCTTTTGGAGATTGATTGGAAGCAAGTCTTAATCCTTGATGAATTGGTTTATCTTTGTACTTTAGGTTCTTTCGGCCGTTGATTGAAAGCAAGTCTTAATCCTTGATGAATTGGTCTCTTTTTGTAATTTAAGTTCTTTTGGATATTGATTGAAAGCAAGTCTTAATCCTTGATGAATTGGTTTCTCTTTGTTCTTTAAGTTCTTTTGGCCATTGATTGAAAGCAAGTCTTAATCCTTAATGAATTGGTTTCTCTTTGTAATTTAAGTTCTTTTGGCCATTGATTGAAAGCAAGTCTTAGTCCTTAATGAATTGGTTTCTCTTTGTAATTTAAGTTCTTTTGGATATTGATTGAAAGCAAGTGTTAATCCTTGATGAATTGGTTTCTCTTTGACCTTTACGTTCTTTTGTAGATTGATTGAAAGCAAGTCTTAATCCTTAATGAATTGGTTTCTTTTTGTAATTTAAGTTCTTTTGGATATTGATTGAATGCAAGTCTTAATCCTTGATGAATTGGTTTCTCTTTGTTCTTTAAGTTCTTTTGGCCATTGATTGAAAGCAAGTCTGAGTCCTTAATGAATTGGTTTCTCTTTGTAGTTGAAGTTCTTTTGGATATTGATTGAAAGCAAGTCTTAATCCTTGATGAATTGGTTTCCCTTTGACCTTTAAGTTCTTTTGGAGATTGATTGGAAACAAGTCTTAATCCTTAATGAATTGGTTTCTTTTTGTAATTTAAGTTCTTTTGGATATTGATTGAATGCAAGTCTTAATCCTTGATGAATTGGTTTCTCTTTGTTCTTTAAGTTCTTTTGGCCATTGATTGAAAGCAAGTCTTAATCCTTGATGAATTGGTTTCTCTTTGTGCTTTAAGCTCCCTTGGATATTGGTTGAAAGTAAGTGTTAATCCTTGATGACTTGGTTTCTCTTTGACCTTTAAGTTCTTTTGGAGATTGATTGGAAGCAAGTCTTAATCGTTAATGAATTGGTTTCTTTTTGTAATTTAAGTTCTTTTGGATATTGATTGAATGCAAGTCTTAATCCTTGATGAATTGGTTTCTCTTTGTACTTTAAGTTCTTTCGGCCGTTGATTGAAAGCAAGTCTTAATCCTTGATGAATTGGTTTCTCTTTGTTCTTTAAGTTCTTTTGGCCATTGATTGAAAGCAAGTCTTAATCCTTGATGAATTGGTTTCTCTTTGACCTTTATGTTCTTTTGTAGATTGATTGGAAGCAAGTCTTAATCCTTAATGAATTGGTTTCTTTTTGTAATTTAAGTTCTTTTGGATATTGATTGAAAGCAAGTCTTAATCCTTGATGAATTGGTTTCTCTTTGTTCTTTAAGTTCTTTTGGCCATTGATTGAAAGCAAGTCTTAGTCCTTAATGAATTGGTTTCTCTTTGTACTTTAGGTTCCCTTGGATATTGATTGAAAGCAAGTCTTCATCCTTGATGAATTGATTTCCCTTTGACCTTTAAGTTCTTTTGGAGATTGATTGGAAGCAAGTCTTAATCCTTAATGAATTGGTTTCTTTTTGTAATTTAAGTTCTTTTGGATATTGATTGAAAGCAAGTCTTAATCCTTGATGAATTGGTTTCTCTTTGTTCTTTAAGTTCTTTTGGAGATTGATTGGAAGCAAGTCTTAATCCTTGATGAATTGGTTTCTCTTTGTTCTTTAAGTTCTTTTGGCCATTGATTGAAAGCAAGTCTTAGTCCTTAATGAATTGGTTTCTCTTTGTAATTTAAGTTCTTTTGGATATTGATTGAAAGCAAGTCTTAATCCTTAATGAATTGGTTTCTTTTTGTAATTTAAGTTCTTTTGGATATTGATTGAAAGCAAGTCTTAATCCTTGATGAATTGGTTTCTCTTTGTTCTTTAAGTTCTTTTGGCCATTGATTGAAAGCAAGTCTTAATCCTTAATGAATTGGTTTCTCTTTGTTCTTTAAGTTCTTTTGGCCATTGATTGAAAGCAAGTCTTAATCCTTGATGAATTGGTTTCTCTTTGTACTTTAAGTTCTTTTGGAGATTGATTGGAAGCAAGTCTTAATCCTTGATGAATTGGTTTCTCTTTGTTCTTTAAGTTCTTTTGGCCATTGATTGAAAGCAAGTCTTAGTCCTTAATGAATTGGTTTCTCTTTGTACTTTAAGTTCCCTTGGATATTGATTGAAAGCAAGTCTTAATCCTTGATGAATTGGTTTCTCTTTGACCTTTAAGTTCTTTTGGAGATTGATTGGAAGCAAGTCTTAATCCTTGATGAATTGGTTTCTCTTTGTGCTTTAAGTTCCCTTGGATATTGATTGAAAGCAAGTCTTAGTCCTTAATGAATTGGTTTCTTTTTGTAATTTAAGTTCTTTTGGATATTGATTGAAAGCAAGTCTTAATCCTTGATGAATTGGTTTCTCTTTGTTCTTTAAGTTCTTTTGGCCATTGATTGAAAGCAAGTCTTAATCCTTAATGAATTGGTTTCTTTTTGTAATTTAAGTTCTTTTGGATATTGATTGAAAGCAAGTGTTAATCCTTGATGAATTGGTTTCTCTTTGTTCTTTAAGTTCTTTTGCCCATTGATTGAAAGCAAGTATTAATCCTTAATGAATTGGTTGCTCTTCTTAATTTAAGTTCTTTTGGGTATTGAATGGAATCAAGTCTTAATCCTTGATGAATTGGTTTCTCTTTGTCCTTTAAGTTCTTTTGGATATTGATTGAAAGCAAGTCTTAATCCTTGATGAATTGGTTTCTCTTTGTTCTTTAAGTTCTTTTGGCCATTGATTGAAAGCAAGTATTAATCCTTAAGGAATTGGTTTCTCTTTGTAATTTAAGTTCTTTTGGATATTGATTGAAAGCAAGTCTTAATCCTTGATGAATTGGTTTCTCTTTGTACTTTAAGTTCTTTTGGATATTGATTGAAAGCAAGTCTTAATCCTTGATGAATTGGTTTCTCTTTGTTCTTTAAGTTCTTTTGGCCATTGATTGAAAGCAAGTCTTAGTCCTTAATGAATTGGTTTCTCTTTGTACTTTAAGTTCTTTTGGATATTGATTGAAAGCAAGTCTTAATCCTTGATGAATTGATTTCTCTTTGACCTTTAAGTTCTTTTGGAGATTGATTGGAAGCAAGTCTTAATCCTTAATGAATTGGTTTCTTTTTGTAATTTAAGTTCTTTTGGATATTGATTGAAAGCAAGTCTTAATCCTTGATGAATTGGTTTCTCTTTGTGCTTTAAGTTCTTTTGGAGATTGATTGGAAGCAAGTCTTAATCCTTGATGAATTGGTTTCTCTTTGTTCTTTAAGTTCTTTTGGCCATTGATTGAAAGCAAGTCTTAATCCTTAATGAATTGGTTTCTCTTTGTAATTTAAGTTCTTTTGGATATTGATTGAAAGCAAGTCTTAATCCTTGATGAATTGGTTTCTCTTTGACCTTTAAGTTCTTTTGTAGATTGATTGGAAGCAAGTCTTAATCCTTAATGAATTGGTTTCTTTTTGTAATTTAAGTTCTTTTGGATATTGATTGAAAGCAAGTCTTAATCCTTGATGAATGGTTTCTCTTTGTACTTTAAGTTATGTTGGAGATTGATTGGAAGCAAGTCTTAATGCTTGATGAATTGGTTTCTCTTTGTTCTTTAAGTTCTTTTGGATATTGATTGAAAGCAAGTCTTAATCCTTGATGAATTGGTTTCTCTTTGACCTTTAAGTTCTTTTGTAGATTGATTGGAAGCAAGTCTTAATCCTTAATGAATTGGTTTCTTTTTGTAATTTAAGTTCTTTTGGATATTGATTGGAAGCAAGTCTTAATCCTTGATGAATTGGTTTCTCTTTGTTCTTTAAGTTCTTTTGGCCATTGATTGAAAGCAAGTCTTAGTCCTAAATGAATTGGTTTCTCTTTGTAATTTAAGTTCTTTTGGATATTGATTGAAAGCAAGTGTTAATCCTTGATGAATTGGTTTCTCTTTGACCTTTACGTTCTTTTGTAGATTTATTGGAAGCAAGTCTTAATCCTTAATGAATTGGTTTCTTTTTGTAATTTAAGTTCTTTTGGATGTTGATTAAATGCAAGTCTTAATCCTTGATGAAATTGTTTCTCTTTGTACTTTATCTTCTTTTGGAGATTGATTGGAAGCAAGTCTTAATGCTTGATGAATTGGTTTCTCTTTGTTCTTTAAGTTCTTTTGGATATTGATTGAACGCAAGTGTTAATCCTTGATGAATTGGTTTCTCTTTGACCTTTATGTTCTTTTGTAGATTGATTGGAAGCAAGTCTTAATCCTTAATGAATTGGTTTCTTTTTGTAATTTAAGTTCTTTTGGATATTGATTGGAAGCAAGTCTTAATCCTTGATGAATTGGTTTCTCTTTGTTCTTTAAGTTCTTTTGGCCATTGATTGAAAGCAAGTCTTAGTCCTTAATGAATTGGTTTCTCTTTGTACTTTAAGTTCCCTTGGATATTGATTGAAAGCAAGTCTTCATCCTTGATGAATTGATTTCTCTTTGACCTTTAAGTTCTTTTGGAGATTGATTGGAAGCAAGTCTTAATCCTTAATGAATTGGTTTCTTTTTGTAATTTAAGTTCTTTTGGATATTGATTGAAAGCAAGTCTTAATCCTTGATGAATTGGTTTCTCTTTGTTCTTTAAGTTCCCTTGGATATTGATTGAAAGCAAGTCTTAATCCTTGATGAATTGGTTTCTCTTTGTTCTTTAAGTTCTTTTGGCCATTGATTGAAAGCAAGTCTTAGTCCTTAACGAATTGGTTTCTCTTTGTAATTTAAGTTCTTTTGGATAATGATTGAAAGCAAGTCTTAATCCTTAATGAATTGGTTTCTTTTTGTAATTTAAGTTCTTTTGGATATTGATTGAAAGCAAGTCTTAATCCTTGATGAATTGGTTTCTCTTTGTTCTTTAAGTTCTTTTGGCCATTGATTGAAAGCAAGTCTTAATCCTTAATGAATTGGTTTCTCTTTGTAATTTAAGTTCTTTTGGATATTGATTGAAAGCAAGTCTTAATCCTTGATGAATTGGTTTCTCTTTGTACTTTAAGTTCTTTTGGAGATTGATTGAAAGCAAGTCTTAATCCTTGATGAATTGGTTTCTCTTTGTTCTTTAAGTTCTTTTGGCCATTGATTGAAAGCAAGTCTTAATCCTTAATGAATTGGTTTCTCTTTGTAATTTAAGTTCTTTTGGATATTGATTGAAAGCAAGTCTTAATCCTTGATGAATTGGTTTCTCTTTGACCTTTAAGTTCTTTTGGAGATTGATTGGAAGCAAGTCTTAATCCTTGATGAATTGGTTTCTCTTTGTTCTTTAAGTTCTTTTGGCCATTGATTGAAAGCAAGTCTTAATCCTTAATGAATTGGTTTCTCTTTGTAATTTAAGTTCTTTTGGATATTGATTGAAAGCAAGTCTTAATCCTTGATGAATTGGTTTCTCTTTGTTCTTTAAGTTCTTTTGGCCATTGATTGAAAGCAAGTCTTAGTCCGTAATGAATTGGTTTCTTTTTGTAATTTAAGTTCTTTTGGATATTGGTTGAAAGCAAGTGTTAATCCTTGATGACTTGGTTTCTCTTTGTTCATTAAGTTCTTTTGGCCATTGATTGAAAGCAAGTCTTACTCCTTAATGAATTGGTTTCTTTTTGTAATTTAAGTTTTTTTGGATATTGATTGAAAGCAAGTCTTAATCCTTGATGAATTGGTTTCTCTTTGTAATTTAAGTTCTTTTGGATATTGATTGAAAGCAAGTCTTAATCCTTGATGAATTGGTTTCTCTTTGTTCTTTAAGTTCTTTTGGCCATTGATTGAAAGCAAGTCTTAATCCTTAATGAATTGGTTTCTCTTTGTAATTTAAGTTCTTTTGGATATTGATTGAAAGCAAGTCTTAATCCTTGATGAATTGGTTTCTCTTTGTAATTTAAGTTCTTTTGGATATTGATTGAATGCAAGTCTTAATCCTTGATGAATTGGTTTCTCTTTGTTCTTTAAGTTCTTTTGGCCATTGATTGAAAGCAAGTCTTAGTCCTTAATGAATTGGTTTCTCTTTGTACTTTAAGTTCTTTTGGATATTGATTGAAAGCAAGTCTTAATCCTTGATGAATTGATTTCTCTTTGACCTTTAAGTTCTTTTGGAGATTGATTGGAAGCAAGTCTTAATCCTTAATGAATTGGTTTCTTTTTGT
This sequence comes from Pterocarpus macrocarpus, assembly GCA_031439585.1. Classification (NCBI taxonomy): domain Eukaryota; kingdom Viridiplantae; phylum Streptophyta; class Magnoliopsida; order Fabales; family Fabaceae; genus Pterocarpus; species Pterocarpus macrocarpus. The sequence continues at coordinate 789,722 of JAVHNN010000581.1, forward strand.
AATTTAAGTTCTTTTGGATATTGATTGAAAGCAAGTGTTAATCCTTGATGAATTGGTTTCTCTTTGTGCTTTAAGTTCTTTTGGAGATTGATTGGAAGCAAGTCTTAATCCTTGATGAATTGGTTTCTCTTTGTTCTTTAAGTTCTTTTGGCCATTGATTGAAAGCAAGTCTTAGTCCTTAATGAATTGGTTTCTCTTTGTAATTTAAGTTCTTTTGGATATTGATTGAAAGCAAGTGTTAATCCTTGATGAATTGGTTTCTCTTTGTTCTTTAAGTTCTTTTGTAGATTGATTGGAAGCAAGTCTTAATCCTTAATGAATTGGTTTCTTTTTGTAATTTAAGTTCTTTTGGATATTGATTGAATGCAAGTCTTAATCCTTGATGAATTGGTTTCTCTTTGTACTTTAAGTTCTTTCGGCCGTTGATTGAAAGCAAGTCTTAATCCTTGATGAATTGGTTTCTCTTTGTTCTTTAAGTTCCCTTGGATATTGATTGAAAGCAAGTCTTAATACTTGAGGAGTTGGTTTCTCTTTGACCTTTATGTTCTTTTGTAGATTGATTCGAAGCAAGTCTTAATCCTTAATGAATTGGTTTCTTTTTGTAATTTAAGTTCTTTCGGACATTGATTGGAAGCAAGTCTTAATCCTTGATGAATTGGTTTCTCTTTGTTCTTTAAGTTCCCTTGGATATTGATTGAAAGCAAGTCTTAATCCTTGATGAATTGATTTCTCTTTGACCTTTAAGTTCTTTTGGAGATTGATTGGAAGCAAGTCTTAATCCTTAATGAATTGGTTTCTTTTTGTAATTTAAGTTCTTTTGGATATTGATTGAATGCAAGTCTTAATCCTTGATGAATTGGTTTCTCTTTGTTCTTTAAGTTCTTTTGGCCATTGATTGAAAGCAAGTCTTAATCCTTAATGAATTGGTTTCTTTTTGTAATTTAAGTTCTTTTGGATTTGATTGAAAGCAAGTCTTAATCCTTGATGAATTGGTTTCTCTTTGTTCTTTAAGTTCTTTTGGCCATTGATTGAAAGCAAGTCTTAGTCCTTAATGAATTGGTTTCTCTTTGTAATTTAAGTTCTTTTGGATATTGATTGAAAGCAAGTCTTAATCCTTGATGAATTGGTTTCTCTTTGTAATTTAAGTTCTTTTGGATATTGATTGAAAGCAAGTCTTAATCCTTGATGAATTGGTTTCTCTTTGTACTTTAAGTTCCCTTGGATATTGATTGAAAGCAAGTCTTAGTCCTTAATGAATTGGTTTCTCTTTGTAATTTAAGTTCTTTTGGATATTGATTGAACAAAGTGTTAATCCTTGATGAATTGGTTTCTCTTTGACCTTTACGTTCTTTTGTAGTTTGTTTGGAAGCAAGTCTTAATCCTTAATGAATTGGTTTCTTTTTGTAATTTAAGTTCTTTTGGATATTGATTGAAAGCAAGTCTTAATCCTTGATGAATTGGTGTCTCTTAGACCTTTAAGTTCTTTTGGAGATTGATTCGAAGCAAGTCTTAATCCTTAATGAATTGGTTTCTTTTTGTAATTTATGTTCTTTTGGATTTGATTGAAAGCAAGTGTTAATCCTTCATGAATTGGTTTCTCTTTGTTCTTTAAGTTCTTTTGGCCATTGATTGAAAGCAAGTATTAATCCTTAAGGAATTGGTTTCTCTTTGTAATTTAAGTTCTTTTGGATATTGATTGAAAGCAAGTCTTAATCCTTAATGAATTGGTTTCATTTTGTAATTTAAGTTCTTTTGGGTTTGATTGAAAGCAAGTGTTAAACCTTGATGAATTGGTTTCTCTTTGTTCTTTAAGTTCTTTTGGCCATTGATTGAAAGCAAGTATTAATCCTTAAGGAAATGGTTTCTCTTTGTAATTTAAGTTCTTTTGGATATTGATTGAAAGCAAGTCTTAATACTTAATGAATTGGTTTCTTTTTGTAATTTAAGTTCTTTTGGGTTTGATTGAAAGCAAGTGTTAAACCTTCATGAATTGGTTTCTCTTTGTTCTTTAAGTTCTTTTGGCCATTGATTGAAAGCAAGTCTTAGTCCTTAATGAATTGGTTTCTCTTTGTACTTTAAGTTCCCTTGGATATTGATTGAAAGCAAGTCTTCATCCTTGATGAATTGATTTCTCGTTGACCTTTAAGTTCTTTTGGAGATTGATTGGAAGCAAGTCTTAATCCTTAATGAATTGGTTTCTTTTTGTAATTTAAGTTCTTTTGGATATTGATTGAAAGCAAGTCTTAATCCTTGATGAATTGGTTTCTCTTTGACCTTTAAGTTCTTTTGGACATTGATTGGAAGCAAGTCTTAATCCTTGATGAATTGGTTTCTCTTTGTTCTTTAATTTCTTTTGGCCATTGATTGAAAGCAAATCTTAATCCCTGATGAATTGGTTTCTTTTTGTTCTTTAAGTTCTTTTGGCCATTGATTGAAAGCAAGTGTTAATCCTTGATGAATTGGTTTCTCTTTGTTCTTTAAGTTCTTTTGGCCATTGATTGAAAGCAAGTCTTAATCCTTGATGAATTGGTTTCTCTTTGTAATTTAAGTTCTTTTGGATATTGATTGAAAGCAAGTCTTAATCCTTAATGAATTGGTTTCTTTTTGTAATTTAAGTTCTTTTGGATATTGATTGAAAGCAAGTGTTAATCCTTGATGAATTGGTTTCTCTTTGTTCTTTAAGTTCTTTTGGCCATTGATTGAAAGCAAGTCTTAGTCCTTAATGAATTGGTTTCTCTTTGTACTTTAAGTTTCCTTGGATATTGATTGAAAGCAAGTCTTAATCCTTGATGAATTGATTTCTCTTTGACCTTTAAGTTCTTTTGGAGATTGATTGGAAGCAAGTCTTAATCCTTAATGAATTGGTTTCTTTTTGTAATTTAAGTTCTTTTGGATATTGATTGAAAGCAAGTCTTAATCCTTGATGAATTGGTTACTCTTTGACCTTTATGTTCTTTTGTAGATTGATTGGAAGCAAGTCTTAATCTTTAATGAGTTGGTTTCTTTTTGTAATTTAAGTTCTTTTGGATATTGATTGGAAGCAAGTCTTAATCCTTGATGAATTGGTTTCTCTTTGTTCTTTAAGTTCTTTTGGCCATTGATTGAAAGCAAGTCTTAGTCCTTAATGAATTGGTTTCTCTTTGTACTTTAAGTTCCCTTGGATATTGATTGAAAGCAAGTCTTAATCCTTGATGAATTGATTTCTCTTTGACCTTTAAGTTCTTTTGGAGATTGATTGGAAGCAAGTCTTAATCCTTAATGAATTGGTTTCTTTTTGTAATTTAAGTTCTTTTGGATATTGATTGAAAGCAAGTCTTAATCCTTGATGAATTGGTTTCTCTTTGTTCTTTAAGTTCTTTTGGCCATTGATTGAAAGCAAGTATTAATCCTTAAGGAATTGGTTTCTCTTTGTAATTTAAGTTCTTTTGGATATTGATTGAAAGCAAGTCTTAATCCTTAATGAATTGGTTTCTTTTTGTAATTTAAGTTCTTTTGGATATTGATTGAAAGCAAGTCTTAATCCTTGATGAATTGGTTTCTCTTTGTTCTTTAAGTTCTTTTGGCCATTGATTGAAAGCAAGTCTTAATCCTTAAGGAATTGGTTTCTCTTTGTACTTTAAGTTCTTTTGGATATTGATTGAAAGCAAGTCTTAATCCTTGATGAATTGGTTTCTCTTTGACCTTTAAGTTCTTTTGGAGATTGATTGGAAGCAAGTCTTAATCCTTAATGAATTGGTTTCTTTTTGTAATTTAAGTTCTTTTGGATATTGATTGAACGCAAGTCTTCATCCTTGATGAATTGGTGTCTCTTTGTCCTTTAGGCTCTTTTGGATATTGATTGAAAGCAAGTCTTTATCCTTGATGAATTGGTTTCTCTTTGACCTTTAAGTTCTTTTGGATATTGATTGAAAACAAGTCTTAGTCCTTAATGAATTGGTTTCTCTTTGTAATTTAAGTTCTTTTGGATATTGATTGAACACAAGTGTTAATCCTTGATGAATTGGTTTCTCTTTGACCTTTACGTTCTTTTGTAGTTTGTTTGGAAGCAAGTCTTAATCCTTAATGAATTGGTTTCTTTTTGTAATTTAAGTTCTTTTGGATATTGATTGAAAGCAAGTCTTAATCCTTGATGAATTGGTTTCTCTTAGACCTTTAAGTTCTTTTGGAGATTGAATAGAAGCAAGTCTTAATCCTTAATGAATTGGTTTCTTTTTGTAATTTAAGTTCTTTTGGATTTGACTGAAAGCAAGTGTTAATCCTTCATGAATTGGTTTCTCTTTGTTCTTTAAGTTCTTTTGGCCGTTGATTGAAAGCAAGTATTAATCCTTAAGGAATTGGTTTCTCTTTTTAATTTAAGTTCTTTTGGATATTGATTGAAAGCAAGTCTTAATCCTTAATGAATTGGGTTCTTTTTGTAATTTAAGTTCTTTTGGGTTTGATTGAAAGCAAGTGTTAAACCTTGATGAATTGGTTTCTCTTTGTTCTTTAAGTTCTTTTGGCCATTGATTGAAAGCAAGTATTAATCCTTAAGGAAATGGTTTCTCTTTGTAATTTAAGTTCTTTTGGATATTGATTGAAAGCAAGTCTTAATACTTAATGAATTGGTTTCTTTTTGTAATTTAAGTTCTTTTGGGTTTGATTGAAAGCAAGTGTTAAACCTTCATGAATTGGTTTCTCTTTGTTCTTTAAGTTCTTTTGGCCATTGATTGAAAGCAAGTCTTAGTCCTTAATGAATTGGTTTCTCTTTGTACTTTAAGTTCCCTTGGATATTGATTGAAAGCAAGTCTTCATCCTTGATGAATTGATTTCTCGTTGACCTTTAAGTTCTTTTGGAGATTGATTGGAAGCAAGTCTTAATCCTTAATGAATTGGTTTCTTTTTGTAATTTAAGTTCTTTTGGATATTGATTGAAAGCAAGTCTTAATCCTTGATGAATTGGTTTCTCTTTGTTCTTTAAGTTCTTTTGGCCATTGATTGAAAGCAAGTCTTAGTCCTTAATGAATTGGTTTCTCTTTGTAATTTAAGTTCTTTTGGATATTGATTGAAAGCAAGTCTTAATCCTTAATGAATTGGTTTCTTTTTGTAATTTAAGTTCTTTTGGATATTGATTGAAAGCAAGTCTTAATCCTTGATGAATTGGTTTCTCTTTGTTCTTTAATTTCTTTTGGCCATTGATTGAAAGCAAATCTTAATCCCTGATGAATTGGTTTCTTTTTGTTCTTTAAGTTCTTTTGGATATTGATTGAAAGCAAGTCTTCATCCTTGATGAATTGATTTCTCTTTGACCTTTAAGTTCTTTTGGAGATTGATTGGAAGCAAGTCTTAATCCTTAATGAATTGGTTTCTTTTTGTAATTTAAGTTCTTTTGGATATTGATTGAAAGCAAGTCTTAATCCTTGATGAATTGGTTTCTCTTTGTTCTTTAAGTTCTTTTGGATATTGATTGAAAGCAAGTCTTAATCCTTGATGAATTGGTTTCTCTTTGTTCTTTAAGTTCTTTTGGCCATTGATTGAAAGCAAGTCTTAGTCCTTAATGAATTGGTTTCTCTTTGTAATTTAAGTTCTTTTGGATATTGATTGAAAGCAAGTCTTAATCCTTGATGAATTGGTTTTTTTTTGTAATTTAAGTTCTTTTGGATATTGATTGGAAGCAAGTCTTAATCCTTGATGAATTGGTTTCTCTTTGTATTTTAAGTTCTTTTGGCCATTGATTGAAAGCAAGTCTTAGTCCTTAATGAATTGGTTTCTCTTTGTCCTTTAAGTTCTTTTGGAGATTGATTGAAAGCAAGTCTTAATCCTTGATGAATTGGTTTCTCTTTGTTCTTTAAGTTCTTTTGGCCATTGATTGAAAGCAAGTCTTAATCCTTAATGAATTGGTTTCTCTTTGTAATTTAAGTTCTTTTGGATATTGATTGAAAGCAAGTCTTAATCCTTGATGAATTGGTTTCTCTTTGACCTTTAAGTTCTTTTGGAGATTGATTGGAAGCAAGTCTTAATCCTTGATGAATTGGTTTCTCTTTGTTCTTTAAGTTCTTTTGGCCATTGATTGAAAGCAAGTCTTAGTCCTTAATGAATTGGTTTCTTTTTGTAATTTAAGTTCTTTTGGATATTGATTGAATGCAAGTCTTAATCCTTGATGAATTGGTTTCTCTTTGTTCTTTAAGTTCTTTTGGCCATGGATTGAAAGCAAGTCTTAGTCCTTGATGAATTGGTTTCTTTTTGTAATTTAAGTTCTTTTGGATATTGATTGAAAGCAAGTGTTAATCCTTGATGAATTGGTTTCTCTTTGTTCTTTAAGTTCTTTTGGCCATTGATTGAAAGCAAGTATTAATCCTTAATGAATTGGTTTCTCTTTGTAATTTAAGTTCTTTTGGATATTGATTGAAAGCAAGTCTTAATCCTTGATGAATTGGTTTCTCTTTGTACTTTAAGTTCTTTTGGATATTGATTGAAAGCAAGTCTTAATCCTTGATGAATTGGTTTCTCTTTGTTCTTTAAGTTCTTTTGGCCATTGATTGAAAGCAAGTATTAATCCTTAAGGAATTGGTTTCTCTTTGTAATTTAAGTTCTTTTGGATATTGATTGAAAGCAAGTCTTAATCCTTGATGAATTGGTTTCTCTTTGTACTTTAAGTTCTTTTGGATATTGATTGAAAGCAAGTGTTAATCCTTGATGAATTGGTTTCTCTTTGTTCTTTAAGTTCTTTTGGCCATTGATTGAAAGCAAGTCTTAATCCTTAATGAATTGGTTTCTCTTTGTAATTTAAGTTCTTTTGGATATTGATTGAAAGCAAGTGTTAATCCTTGATGAATTGGTTTCTCTTTGACCTTTATGTTCTTTTGTAGATTGATTGGAAGCAAGTCTTAATCCTTAATGAATTGGTTTCATTTTGTAATTTAAGTTCTTTTGGATATTGATTGAAAGCAAGTGTTAATCCTTGATGAATTGGTTTCTCTTTGTTCTTTAAGTTCTTTTGGCCATTGATTGAAAGCAAGTCTTAGTCCTTAATGAATTGGTTTCTCTTTGTACTTTAAGTTCCCTTGGATATTGATTGAAAGCAAGTCTTCATCCTTGATGAATTGATTTCTCTTTGACCTTTAAGTTCTTTTGGAGATTGATTGGAAGCAAGTCTTAATCCTTAATGAATTGGTTTCTTTTTGTAATTTAAGTTCTTTTGGATATTGATTGAATGCAAGTCTTAATCTTTGATGAAACTCTTTGTTCTTTAAGTTCTTTTGGAGATTGATTGGAAGCAAGTCTTAATCCTTGATGAATTGGTTTCTCTTTGTTCTTTAAGTTCTTTTGGCCATTGATTGAAAGCAAGTCTTAGTCCTTAATGAATTGGTTTCTCTTTGTAATTTAAGTTCTTTTGGATATTGATTGAAAGCAAGTGTTAATCCTTGATGAATTGGTTTCTCTTTGTTCTTTAAGTTCTTTTGAAGATTGATTGAAAGCAAGTCTTAGTCCTTAATGAATTGGTTTCTTTTTGTAATTTAAGTTCTTTTGGATATTGATTGAAAGCAAGTCTTAATCCTTGATGAAATGGTTTCTCTTTGTACTTTAAGTTCTTTTGGACAATGATTGAAAGCAAGTCTTAATCCTTGATGAATTGGTTTCTCTTTGTACTTTAAGTTCTTTTGGATATTGATTGAAAGCAAGTCTTAATCCTTGATGAATTGGTTTCTCTTTGACCTTTAAGTTCTTTTGTAGATTGATTGGAAGCAAGTCTTAATCCTTAATGAATTGGTTTCTTTTTGTAATTTAAGTTCTTTTGGATATTGATTGAAAGCAAGTCTTAATCCTTGATGAATTGGTTTCTCTTTGTTCTTTAAGTTCTTTTGGCCATTGATTGAAAGCAAGTCTTAGTCCTTAATGAATTGGTTTCTCTTTGTACTTTAAGTTCTTTTGGAGATTGATTGAAAGCAAGTCTTCATCCTTGATGAATTGATTTCTCTTTGACCTTTAAGTTCTTTTGGAGATTGATTGGAAGCAAGTCTTAATCCTTAATGAATTGGTTTCTCTTTGTAATTTAAGTTCTTTTGGATATTGATTGAAAGCAAGTCTTAATCCTTGATGAATTGGTTTCTCTTTGTTCTTTAAGTTCTTTTGGCCATTGATTGAAAGCAAGTCTTAATCCTTAATGAATTGGTTTCATTTTGTAATTTAAGTTCTTTTGGATATTGATTGAAAGCAAGTGTTAATCCTTGATGAATTGGTTTCTCTTTGTTCTTTAAGTTCTTTTGGCCATTGATTGAAAGCAAGTATTAATCCTTAAGGAATTGGTTTCTCTTTGTAATTTAAGTTCTTTTGGATATTGATTGAAAGCAAGTCTTAATCCTTGATGAATTGGTTTCTCTTTGTACTTTAAGTTCCCTTGGATATTGATTGAAAGCAAGTCTTAATCCTTGATGAATTGGTTTCTCTTTGTTCTTTAAGTTCTTTTGGCCATTGATTGAAAGCAAGTCTTAGTCCTTAATGAATTGGTTTCTCTTTGTAATTTAAGTTCTTTTGGATATTGATTGAATGCAAGTGTTAATCCTTGATGAATTGGTTTCTCTTTGACCTTTACGTTCTTTTGCAGTTTATTTGGAAGCAAGTCCTAATCCTTAATTAATTGGTTTCTTTTTGTAATTTAAGTTCTTTTGGGTATTGATTGAAAGTGTAACATCCCCAATTTTTGTCTAAGCTAATTAGTTCAGTAATCCTGACTAATTAGAGAGGTTAACGATTAATTGAGAATTAATCGGCTAATCTCGATGAGCAAGAGCTTAGTAAATTAAAGGCAAGTCCACAAGATAAGTAAAAGTCAACAATTGAAACATAATGCATTAAAAGTTATAATTAAAAGCCCAATTGTCTAATCTTTGTTAATCCATGATTTAAAACATAAAATCAAGGTGGTCTAATCTAATTAACTAAGAGCATATAAGTCTCAAGACTTAATCACATTAACCCTTACATCTTCTTACATAATTAATGAGGAAAATCCTTCTTAATTAAAATGTGCTAATGTGTAATTTAAACCAATTGAATTAATTAGCATTTAGATGATTATAACAATTATAAAGATGTAGAAACTTCCCTTTATTGTTTGAAAGTTTGGTCAAAGCAAGAACCACATCCAACCATTCAATTTCTTTCTCATCATACACCACTAGATCAAGAGTCTATATTAGGAGCTTCCTTAAGTCATGACAAGAGTTGTACTCTTCTTCACCAAGATCATGACACTTGGTGTGATCCTAGCCATCCAATGTCCAATCCTAAGAGAGCTCATGCTTTTAACCACTTGACAAAAACACTACATAGTCTTTACCCAATTGCCAAGACTCAAAGGAAACACAACACACTCTTTTGCCCTATGGTTTTTCCCACTCTCTAGCTTGTTGTAAGAAGCAAAGTCACCTCACTCCCTCTCTCATTTTGCGCCACATTCAGCCACTCTTCCCCCCTCATTTCATTTTTCCATTCCTCTCACCAAGAACACAAAGCTCTCTCCTCTCTCCAAGTTCCTTTCCTACTCTCTTGTTCTTTCAATCTTCCTTGTTCTTCTTCCAATCTCTCCACTACTCCTCACCTCATTTCCATCACCACCATCACCATCCCTTCAAGGACCACCATTTTTGGTCTTTGGAGAAACAAGATCACTTATACACAAGCCCCATTTCCAAGCATTCAAGGAGGAAGGCTCTCTCCAACCTTCTCCACCTTCAAAATCCTTCAAGAAAACTCTCTTTGGTAGTGGCTCTAAACACTTTTTCTCTCTTGTTTTTCAAGCTTTAGAGCTCCTATGCTCTCCATAGCTAGGTGGTTTTAAAGATTGATTATGGGCATCATAGCCATTCTTGTCATAAAATGAGATGTTGTTGCTTGTATGGTGGTTTGTTGAAAACATATTTTCGGTTTGGTGTGATGCATGGTTGAACTCAATATTTTTGAACTCCAACATGTTAGTTTTTCACTAATCTTTCATGGTATATGAGTGTTTTATAACTTGAGAATGTTTTCTTGAAAGTGAGGTTGAGTGTTTTGGAGAAAACATGAGGAAAATCAAAACGTGAAATCTGGAATTCTGGCAGTCTGTAAAGCGTGCGGTATGTTTATTGCTACAAAACTCAGAATGGAACGAAACTATTTTTCTATGAAAGTAGACTCAAAGAGTTTTCCATACATATAAAATACATAAGATTCGGAGTTAAAATGAGTGAAATATGATTTTTCAAAGTGGACTGTTCTCGGATTGGCTTCTGTCTGGGCAGTCTACACTAAAATGTGTATAACTCGAGCTACAAAAATGATTTTTGAGTGAGACCAAGTTTAAATGAAAGCTAAGACATAGAGGAACAAACCCATAAAACAGTTTTCTCAGATTCCTTCTGAGTAATTATAATGAGAAGTAACAATCCACTGTACCGGGAGTGAACTTAGAAACTGAACAGTTAGAATAAAATATGCATAACTCAAGCTACAAAATGAATTTTTAAGTGGAGTTTGTTTTGTTTAAAAATAGACTCAGAGAAGTATATCCACACAAAAATTCGAAATAAAAGAGTAAAAGATGAAATTATGGTGAATTTTCAAATTTACTACTCCACTGTAAAAGTAAAACTGGTTATGGTAAAAGTTAAAGAATAAGGAGAAATAAGCTTTAAGACATTAATACCCTTACATTAAGCATTAGAGAACCCTCATAATTCAACTTAAAAAGTGTCAAAAAGGATAATAGATAAAATTGGCACTAAGCCTAATAAAAGAAGTTTACACAAGAGGCAATCTTAATTAAAAGCTTGCACCAAATTTACTAAGCTAAGCTCATAAAACTTTGCTTGAGAATATGCTTTATGTTTATGTGCAAGCATGATGTTATGATAATGATCATGATGATATGATGATGTTATGATAATGATGATGATGATATGATGATGTTATGATAATGATGATGATGATATGATGATGTTATGATGATGATCATGATGATGATGATATGATATGATGCTTAATGTTACATGATATTGGTTTCTCTGTTTGGCAAAATTTTGGGAAGCTTCGGTTTAGCCGTTATGCTGCCGAAATTTTGTAAGAATTATGGACTTAGAAATATTTTGCATCATAATGCTTAAATAAGAAGAAGTTTAATTCAAGTAAGTGATCCTTCAAAAGGGAAGGTAACCTAATTTAAGTTTCCCCTCACCCACGACTCACATGAGGCATGGCATGACCCGGCTAGTGTGAGTATAGGGGATAGGTCTTACATGAGGCATGGCATGACCCAGCTAGTGTAAGTACCGAAATTCTATGGTGGTGGCGGCCACGGTATGAGCTCATTACCACTTATGTTTAGTGGGTGAAAAGATAAAGTCAAGTTAAGAAAAGAAAAAGGACTCGGTCCAAAACCCTAGCAGGAAGAGGTTAAGAAAAACTTATAGCACAGTCATGCATTTTTATATGATTATACTTATGCCCATGTATGTCATGATATAAATGATTAGAGAGTATGTTAAAATTGAATCCACTTCGGATATTCACGATTTCGAAAAATGCAAGAATTGAACCGTATGCATGCTCACTATTTTCATTAATAAACCAAAGTGGTGGGATGATAGCGATGACACTTTCGTGTCGGGTTCGAGTCCTACTGAGAAATTCCATTTCTCACCCTCGTTATTCTTCCGTATCGTCACCAGATCTCGACGGCGCATCCGGTGGAGTGGAGCGTGGATCCCCAACACGGTGAGCGGACGTGTGACGTGGGGTGCAAGACGAAGCTGTTTTGGGACTTGTAGCGACCATCGCTCTGCACCTCCGCATAGTTCTTTTGAGCATTGTCATTCAAATTTGTACTTAGTATCTAGTATTTGGACCATGGCTCGACCATGAGCCTCTTTTGATGTAATGTTGATATATATGTATGTATATATATTATGAACCCATATCGATGTAATGACTTTGCTATATAATGCAATGTACTTGTGAATTACTATTCATTTATCTTTCTCTGATTTTATGATATTGGAGTACGTATTGTATACGACACGCCGTTACTCTGTCTTGCTTCTCGTTCAAGGCTTTACTTTCAAAAAGTGACGACGTATTTCAAAAGAAAAAGAAAAATTTTACCGTATTTTCCGCGTAATTTAATTTCAAGTGCAGTTTAGTTTTCCACGAGCATAAGTAACAACTAATAAAACGCCGTAATACGACTTAAGCGTAGCATGGGTTTATTAGGGTGTTACAGAAAGCAAGTCTTAATCCTCGATGAATTGGTGTCTCTTAGACCTTTAAGTTCTTTTGGAGATTGAATAGAAGCAAGTCTTAATCCTTAATGAATTGGTTTCTTTTTGTAATTTAAGTTCTTTTGGATTTGACTGAAAGCAAGTGTTAATCCTTCATGAATTGGTTTCTCTTTGTTCTTTAAGTTCTTTTGGCCGTTGATTGAAAGCAAGTATTAATCCTTAAGGAATCGGTTTCTCTTTGTAATTTAAGTTCTTTTGGATATTGATTGAAAGCAAGTCTTAATCCTTAATGAATTGGGTTCTTTTTGTAATTTAAGTTCTTTTGGGTTTGATTGAAAGCAAGTGTTACACCTTGATGAATTGGTTTCTCTTTGTTCTTTAAGTTCTTTTGGCCATTGATTGAAAGCAAGTATTAATCCTTAAGGAAATGGTTTCTCTTTGTAATTTAAGTTCTTTTGGATATTGATTGAAAGCAAGTCTTAATACTTAATGAATTGGTTTCTTTTTCTAATTTATGTTCTTTTGGGTTTGATTGAAAGCAAGTGTTAAACCTTGATGAATTGGTTTCTCTTTGTTCTTTAAGTTTTTTTGGCCATTGATTGAAAGCAAGTCTTAGTCCTTAATGAATTGGTTTCTCTTTGTACTTTAAGTTCCCTTGGATATTGATTGAAAGCAAGTCTTCATCCTTGATGAATTGGTTTCTCTTTGCACTTTATGTTCTTTTGGAGATTGATTGGATGCAAGTCTTAATCCTTGATGAATTGGTTTCTCTTTGTTCTTTAAGTTCTTTTGGCCATTGATTGAAAGCAAGTCTGAATCCCTGATGAATTGGTTTCTTTTTGTTCTTTAAGTTCTTTTCGCCATTGATTGAAAGCAAGTGTTAAACCTTGATGAATTGGTTGCTCTTTGTTCTTTAAGTTCTTTTGGTCATTGATTGAAAGCAAGTATTAATCATTAAGGAAATGGTTTCTCTTTGTAATTTAAGTTCTTTTGGATATTGATTGACAGCAAGTCTTAATACTTAATGAATTGGTTTCTTTTTGTAATTTAAGTTCCTTTGCGTTTGATTGGAAGCAAGTGTTAAACCTTGATGAATTGGTTTCTCTTTGTTCTTTAACTTCTTTTGGCCATTGATTGAAAGCAAGTTTTAGTCCTTAATGAATTGGTTTCTCTTTGTACTTTAAGTTTCCTTGGATATTGATTGAAAGCAAGTCTTCATCCTTGATGAATTGATTTCTCTTTAACCTTTATGTTCTTTTGGAGATTGATTGGAAGCAAGTCTTAATCCTTAATGAATTGGTTTCTTTTTGTAGTTTAAGTTCTTTTGGATATTGATTGAATGCAAGTCTTAATCCTTGATGAATTGGTTTCTCTTTGTTCTTTAAGTTCTTTTGGCCGTTGATTGAAAGCAAGTATTAATCCTTAAGGAATTGGTTTCTCTTTGTAATTTAAGTTCTTTTCGATATTGATTGAAAGCAAGTCTTAATCCTTAATGAATTGGGTTCTTTTTGTAATTTAAGTTCTTTTGGGTTTCATTGAAAGCAAGTGTTAAACCTTGATGAATTGGTTTCTCTTTGTTCTTTAAGTTCTTTTGGCCATTGATTGAAAGCAAGTCCGAATCCCTGATGAATTGGTTTCTTTTTGTTCTTTAAGTTCTTTTCGCCATTGATTGAAAGCAAGTGTTAAACCTTGATGAATTGGTTTCTCTTTGTTCTTTAAGTTCTTTTGGCCATTGATTGAAAGCAAGTCTTAGTCCTTAATGAATTGGTTTCTCTTTGTACTTTAAGTTCCCTTGGATATTGATTGAAAGCAAGTCTTCATCCTTGATGAATTGATTTCTCGTTGATCTTTAAGTTCTTTTGGAGATTGATTGGAAGCAAGTCTTAATCCTTGATGAATTGGCTTCTCCTTGCACTTTAAGTTCTTTTGGAGATTGATTGGAAGCAAGTCTTAATCCTTGATGGATTGGTTTCTCTTTGTTCTTTAAGTTCTTTTGGCCATTGATTGAAAGCAAGTCTTAGTCCTTAATGAATTGGTTTCTCTTTGTACTTTAAGTTCCCTTGGATACTGATTGAAAGCAAGTCTTAATCGTTGATGAATTGGTTTCTCTTTGACCTTTAAGTTCCCTTGGAGATTGATTGGAATCAAGTCTTAATCCTTGATGAATTGGTTTCTCTTTGTTCTTTAAGTTCTTTTGGCCATTGATTGAAAACAAGTCTTAGTCCTTAATGAATTGGTTTCTTTTTGTAATTTAAGTTCTTTTGGATATTGATTGAATGCAAGTCTTAATCCTTGATAAATTGGTTTCTCTTTGTTCTTTAAGTTCTTTTGGCCATTGATTGAAAACAAGTCTTAGTCCTTGATGAATTTGTTTCTCTTTGTACTTTAAGTTCTTTTGGAGATTGATTGGAAGCAAGTCTTAATGCTTGATGAATTGGTTTCTCTTTGTACTTTAAGTTCTTTTGGCCATTGATTGAAAACAAGTCTTAGTCCTTAAAGAATTGGTTTTTTTTTGTAATTTAAGTTCTTTTGGATTTGATTGAAAGCAAGTGTTAATCGTTGATGAATTGGTTTCTCTTTGTTCTTTAAGTTCTTTTGGCCATTACTTGAAAGCAAGTATTAATCCTCAAGGAAATGGTTTCTCTTTGTAATTTAAGTTCTTTTGGCCATTGATTGAAAGCAAGTCTTAGTCCTTAATGAATTGGTTTCTCTTTGTAATTTAAATTCTTTTGGATATTGATTGAACGCAAGTGTTAATCCTTGATGAATTGGTTTCTCTTTGACCTTTACGTTCTTTTGTAGATTGATTGGAAGCAAGTCTTAATCCTTAATGAATTGGTTTCTTTTTGTAATTTAAGTTCTTTTGGATATTGATTGGAAGCAAGTGTTAATCCTTGATGAATTGGTTTCTCTTTGTTCTTTAAGTTCTTTTGGCCATTGATTGAAAGCAAGTCTTAGTCCTTAATGAATTGGTTTCTCTTTGTACTTTAAGTTCTCTTGGATATTGACTAAAAGCAAGTCTTCATCCTTGATGAATTGGTTTCTCTTTGACCTTTACGTTCTTTTGTAGATTGATTGGAAGTAAGTCTTAATCCTTAATGAATTGGTTTCTTTTTGTAATTTAAGTTCTTTTGGATATTGTTTGGAAGCAAGTCTTAATCCTTGATGAATTGGTTTCTCTTTGTTCTTTAACTTCTTTTGGCCATTGATTGAAAGCAAGTCTTAGTCCTTAATGAATTGGTTTGTCTTTGTACTTTAAGTTCCCTTGGATAATGATTGAAAGCAAGTCTTCATCCTTGATGAATTGATTTCTCTTTGACCTTTAAGTTCTTTTGGAGATTGATTGGAAGCAAGTCTTAATCGTTAATGAGTTAGTTTCTTTTTGTAATTTAAGTTCTTTTGGAGATTGATTGGAAGGAAGTCTTCATCCTTGATGAATTGGTTTCTCTTTGTTCTTTAAGTTCCCTTGGATATTGATTGAAAGCAAGTCTTAATCCTTGATGAATTGGTTTCTCTTTGTTCTTTAAGTTCTTTTGGCCATTGATTGAAAGCAAGTCTTAGTCCTTAATGAATTGGTTTCTCTTTGTAATTTAAGTTCTTTTGGATATTGATTGAAAGCAAGTCTTAATCCTTAATGAATTAGTTTCTTTTTGTGATATAAGTTCTTTTGGATATTGATTGGAAGCAAGTCTTAATCCTTGATGAATTGGTTTCTCTTTGTTATTTAAGTTCTTTTGGCCATTGATTGAAAGCAAGTCTTAGTCCTTAATGAATTGGTTTCTCTTTGTACTTTAAGTTCCCTTGGATATTGATTGAAAGCAAGTCTTAATCCTTGATGAATTGGTTTCTCTTTGACCTTTAAGTTCCCTTGGAGATTGATTGGAATCAAGTCTTAATCCTTGATGAATTGGTTTCTCTTTGTTCTTTAAGTTCTTTTGGCCATTGATTGAAAACAAGTCTTAGTCCTTAATGAATTGGTTTCTTTTTGTAATTTAAGTTCTTTTGGATATTGATTGAATGCAAGTCTTAATCCTTGATAAATTGGTTTCTCTTTGTTCTTTCAGTTCTTTTGGCCATTGATTGAAAACAAGTCTTAGTCCTTAATGAATTGGTTTCTTTTTGTAATTTAAGTTCTTTTGGATTTGATTGAAAGCAAATGTTAATCCTTGATGAATTGGTTTCTCTTTGTTCTTTAAGTTCTTTAAGCAATTGATTGAAAGCAAGTATTAACCCTTAAGGAAATGGTTTCTCTTCTTAATTTAAGTTCTTTTGGATATTGATTGAAAGCAAGTGTTAATCCTTGATGAATTGGTTTTTCTTTGTACTTTAAGTTCCCTTGGATATTGATTGGAAGCAAGTCTTAATCCTTGATGAATTGGTTTCTCTTTGTTCTTTAAGTTCTTTTGGCCATTGATTGAAAGCAAGTATTAATCCTTAAGGAAATGGTTTCTCTATGTAATTTAAGTTCTTTTGGATATTGATTGAAAGCAAGTGTTAATCCTTGATGAATTGGTTTTTCTTTGTACTTTAAGTTCCCTTGGATATTGATTGAAAGCAAGTCTTAATCCTTGATGAATTGGTTTCTCTTTGTTCTTTAAGTTCTTTTGGCCATTGATTGAAAGCAAGTCTTAGTCCTTAATGAATTGGTTTCTCTTTGTAATTTAAATTCTTTTGGATATTGATTGAACGCAAGTGTTAATCCTTGATGAATTGGTTTCTCTTTGACCTTTACGTTCTTTTGTAGATTGATTGGAAGCAAGTCTTAATCCTTAATGAATTGGTTTCTTTTTGTAATTTAAGTTCTTTTGGATATTGATTGGAAGCAAGTCTTAATCCTTGATGAATTGGTTTCTCTTTGTTCTTTAAGTTCTTTTGGCCATTGATTGAAAGCAAGTCTTAGTCCTTAATGAATTGGTTTCTCTTTGTACTTTAAGTTCCCTTGGATATTGATTGAAAGCAAGTCTTCATCCTTGATGAATTGATTTCTCTTTGACCTTTAAGTTCTTTTGTAGATTGATTGGAAGCAAGTCTTAATCCTTAATGAATTGGTTTCTTTTTGAAATTTAAGTTCTTTTGGATATTGATTGGAAGCAAGTCTTAATCCTTGATGAATTGGTTTCTCTTTGTTCTTTAAGTTCTTTTGGCCATTGATTGGAAGCAAGTCTTAGTCCTTAATGAATTGGTTTCTCTTTGTACTTTAAGTTCCCTTGGATATTGACTGAAAGCAAGTCTTCATCCTTGATGAATTGATTTCTCTTTGACCTTTAAGTTCTTTTGGAGATTGATTGGAAGCAAGTCTTAATCCTTAATGAATTGGTTTCTTTTTGTAATTTAAGTTCTTTTGGATATTGATTGAATGCAAGTCTTAATCCTTGATGAAATTGTTTCTCTTTGTACTTTAAGTTCTTTTGGAGATTGATTGGAAGCAAGTCTTAATGATTGATGAATTGGTTTCTCTTTGTTCTTTAAGTTCTTTTGGCCATTGATTGAAAACAAGTCTTAGTTCTTAATGAATTGGTTTCTCTTTGTAATTTAAGTTCTTTTGGTTATTGATTGAACGCAAGTGTTAATCCTTGATGAATTGGTTTCTCTTTGAGCTTTACGTTCTTTTGTAGATTGATTGGAAGCAAGTCTTAATCCTTAATGAATTGGTTTCTTTTTGTAATTTAAGTTCTTTTGGATATTGATTAAATGCAAGTCTTAATCCTTGATGAAATTGTTTCTCTTTATACTTTAAGTTCTTTTGGAAATTGATTGGAAGCAAGTCTTAATGCTTGATGAATTGGTTTCTCTTTGTTCTTTAAGTTCTTTTGAATATTGATTGAATGCAAGTGTTAATCCTTGATGAATTGGTTTCTCTTTGACCTTTACGTTCTTTTGTAGATTGATTGGAAGTAAGTCTTAATCCTTAATGAATTGGTTTCTTTTTGTAATTTAAGTTCTTTTGGATATTGATTGGAAGCAAGTCTTAATCCTTGATGAATTGGTTTCTCTTTGTTCTTTAACTTCTTTTGGCCATTGATTGAAAGCAAGTCTTAGTCCTTAATGAATTGGTTTGTCTTTGTACTTTAAGTTCCCTTGGATAATGATTGAAAGCAAGTCTTCATCCTTGATGAATTGATTTCTCTTTGACCTTTAAGTTCTTTTTGAGATTGATTGGAAGCAAGTCTTAATCCTTAATGAATTGGTTTCTTTTTGTAATTTAAGTTCTTTTGGATATTGATTGAATGCAAGTCTTAATCCTTGATGAATTGGTTTCTCTTTGTTCTTTAAGTTCTTTTGGCCATTGATTGAAAGCAAGTCTTAGTCCTTAATGAATTTGTTTCTCTTTGTTCGTTAAGTTCTTTTGGCCATTGATTGAAAAAAAGTGTTAATCCTTGATGAATTGGTTTCTCTTTATTCTTTAAGTTCTTTTGGCCATTGATTGAAAGCAAGTATTAATCCTTAAGGAAATGGTTTCTCTTTGTAATTTTAGTTCTTGTGGATATTGATTGAAAGCAAGTGTTAATCCTTGATGAATTGGTTTCTCTTTGTACTTTAAGTTCCCTTGGATATTGATTGAAAGCAAGTCTTAATCCTTGATGAATTGGTTTCTCTTTGTTCTTTAAGTTCTTTTGGCCATTGATTGAAAGCAAGTCTTAGTCCTTAATGAATTGGTTTTTCTTTGTAATTTAAGTTCTTTTAGATATTGATTGAACGCAAGTGTTAATCCTTGATGAATTGGTTTCTCTTTGACCTTTACATTCTTTTGTAGTTTGTTGGGAAGCAAGTCCTAATCCTTAATTAATTGGTTTCTTTTTGTAATTTAAGTTCTTTTGGGTATTGATTGAAAGCAAGTCTTAATCCTCGATGAATTGGTGTCTCTTAGACCTTTAAGTTCTTTTGGAGATTGAATGGAAGCAAGTCTTAATCCTTAATGAATTGGTTTCTTTTTGTAATTTAAGTTCTTTTGGATTTGATTGAAAGCAAGTGTTAATCCTTCATGAATTGGTTTCTCTTTGTTCTTTAAGATCTTTTGGCCGTTGATTGAAAGCAAGTATTAATCCTTAAGGAATTGGTTTCTCTTTGTAATTTAAGTTCTTTTGGATATTGATTGAAAGCAAGTCTTAATCCTTAATGAATTGGGTTCTTTTTGTAATTTAAGTTCTTTTGGGTTTGATTGAAAGCAAGTGTTAAACCTTGATGAATTGGTTTCTCTTTATTCTTTAAGTTCTTTTGGCCATTGATTGAAAGCAAGTATTAATCCTTAAGGAAATGGTTTCTCTTTGTAATTTAAGTTCTTTTGGATATTGATTGAAAGCAAGTCTTAATACTTAATGAATTGGTTTCTTTTTCTAATTTAAATTCCTTTGGGTTTGATTGAAAGCAAGTGTTAAACCTTGATGAATTGGTTTCTCTTTGTTCTTTAAGTTCTTTTGGCCATTGATTGAAAGCAAGTCTTAGTCCTTAATGAATTGGTTTCTCTTTGTACTTTAAGTTCCCTTGGATATTGATTGAAAGCAAGTCTTCATCCTTGATGAATTGATTTCTCTTTGACCTTTAGGTTCTTTTGTAGATTGATTGGAAGCAAGTCTTAATCCTTAATGAATTGGTTTCTTTTTGAAATTTAAGTTCTTTTGGATATTGATTGGAAGCAAGTCTTAATCCTTGATGAATTGGTTTCTCTTTGTTCTTTAAGTTCTTTTGGCCATTGATTGGAAGCAAGTCTTAGTCCTTAATGAATTGGTTTCTCTTTGTACTTTAAGTTCCCTTGGATATTGACTGAAAGCAAGTCTTCATCCTTGATGAATTGATTTCTCTTTGACCTTTAAGTTCTTTTGGAGATTGATTGGAAGCAAGTCTTAATCCTTAACGAATTGGTTTCTTTTTGTAATTTAAGTTCTTTTGGATATTGATTGAATGCAAGTCTTAATCCTTGATGAAATTGTTTCTCTTTGTACTTTAAGTTCTTTTGGAGATTGATTGGAAGCAAGTCTTAATGATTGATGAATTGGTTTCTCTTTGTTCTTTAAGTTCTTTTGGCCATTGATTGAAAACAAGTCTTAGTTCTTAATGAATTGGTTTCTCTTTGTAATTTAAGTTCTTTTGGTTATTGATTGAACGCAAGTGTTAATCCTTGATGAATTGGTTTCTCTTTGAGCTTTACGTTCTTTTGTAGATTGATTGGAAGCAAGTCTTAATCCTTAATGAATTGGTTTCTTTTTGTAATTTAAGTTCTTTTGGATATTGATTAAATGCAAGTCTTAATCCTTGATGAAATTGTTTCTCTTTATACTTTAAGTTCTTTTGGAAATTGATTGGAAGCAAGTCTTAATGCTTGATGAATTGGTTTCTCTTTGTTCTTTAAGTTCTTTTGGATATTGATTGAACGCAAGTGTTAATCCTTGATGAATTGGTTTCTCTTTGACCTTTACGTTCTTTTGTAGATTGATTGGAAGTAAGTCTTAATCCTTAATGAATTGGTTTCTTTTTGTAATTTAAGTTCTTTTGGATATTGATTGGAAGCAAGTCTTAATCCTTGATGAATTGGTTTCTCTTTGTTCTTTAACTTCTTTTGGCCATTGATTGAAAGCAAGTCTTAGTCCTTAATGAATTGGTTTGTCTTTGTACTTTAAGTTCCCTTGGATAATGATTGAAAGCAAGTCTTCATCCTTGATGAATTGATTTCTCTTTGACCTTTAAGTTCTTTTGGAGATTGATTGGAAGCAAGTCTTAATCCTTAATGAATTGGTTTCTTTTTGTAATTTAAGTTCTTTTGGATATTGATTGAATGCAAGTCTTAATCCTTGAGGAATTGGTTTCTCTTTGTTCTTTAAGTTCTTTTGGCCATTGATTGAAAGCAAGTCTTAGTCCTTAATGAATTTGTTTCTCTTTGTTCGTTAAGTTCTTTTAGCCATTGATTGAAAAAAAGTGTTAATCCTTGATGAATTGGTTTCTCTTTATTCTTTAAGTTCTTTTGGCCATTGATTGAAAGCAAGTATTAATCCTTAAGGAAATGGTTTCTCTTTGTAATTTTAGTTCTTGTGGATATTGATTGAAAGCAAGTGTTAATCCTTGATGAATTGGTTTCTCTTTGTACTTTAAGTTCCCTTGGATATTGATTGAAAGCAAGTCTTAATCCTTGATGAATTGGTTTCTCTTTGTTCTTTAAGTTCTTTTGGCCATTGATTGAAAGCAAGTCTTAGTCCTTAATGAATTGGTTTTTCTTTGTAATTTAAGTTCTTTTAGATATTGATTGAACGCAAGTGTTAATCCTTGATGAATTGGTTTCTCTTTGACCTTTACATTCTTTTGTAGTTTGTTGGGAAGCAAGTCCTAATCCTTAATTAATTGGTTTCTTTTTGTAATTTAAGTTCTTTTGGGTATTGATTGAAAGCAAGTCTTAATCCTCGATGAATTGGTGTCTCTTAGACCTGTAAGTTCTTTTGTAGATTGATTGGAAGCAAGTCTTAATCCTTAATGAATTGGTTTCTTTTTGTAATTTAAGTTCTTTTGGATTTGACTGAAAGCAAGTGTTAATCCTTCATGAATTGGTTTCTCTTTGTTCTTTAAGATCTTTTGGCCGTTGATTGAAAGCAAGTATTAATCCTTAAGGAATTGGTTTCTCTTTTTAATTTAAGTTCTTTTGGATATTGATTGAAAGCAAGTCTTAATCCTTAATGAATTGGGTTCTTTTTGTAATTTAAGTTCTTTTGGGTTTGATTGAAAGCAAGTGTTAAACCTTGATGAATTGGTTTCTCTTTATTCTTTAAGTTCTTTTGGCCATTGATTGAAAGCAAGTATTAATCCTTAAGGAAATGGTTTCTCTTTGTAATTTAAGTTCTTTTGGATATTGATTGAAAGCAAGTCTTAATACTTAATGAATTGGTTTCTTTTTCTAATTTAAATTCCTTTGGGTTTGATTGAAAGCAAGTGTTAAACCTTCATGAATTGGTTTCTCTTTGTTCTTTAAGTTCTTTTGGCCATTGATTGAAAGCAAGTCTTAGTCCTTAATGAATTGGTTTCTCTTTGTACTTTAAGGTCCCTTGGATATTGATTGAAAGCAAGTCTTCATCCTTGATGAATTGATTTCTCGTTGACATTTAAGTTCTTTTGGAGATTGATTGGAAGCAAGTCTTAATCCTTAATGAATTGGTTTCTTTTTGTAATTTAAGTTCTTTTGGATATTGATTGAATGCAAGTCTTAATCCTTGATGAATTGGTTTCTCTTTGCACTTTATGTTCTTTTGGAGATTGATTGGATGCAAGTCTTAATCCTTGATGAATTGGTTTCTTTTTGTTCTTTAAGTTCTTTTGGCCATTGATTGAAAGCAAGTCTGAATCCCTGATGAATTGGTTTCTTTTTGTTCTTTAAGTTCTTTTTGCCATTGATTGAAAGCAAGTGTTAAACCTTGATGAATTGGTTGCTCTTTGTTCTTTAAGTTCTTTTGGCCATTGATTGAAAGCAAGTATTAATCCTTAAGGAAATGGTTTCTCTTTGTAATTTAAGTTCTTTTGGATATTGATTGAAAGCAAGTCTTAATACTTAATGAATTGGTTTCTTTTTGAAATTTAAGTTCTTTTGGGTTTGATTGGAAGCAAGTGTTAAACCTTGATGAATTGGTTTCTCTTTGTTCTTTAACTTCTTTTGGCCATTGATTGAAAGCAAGTTTTAGTCCTTAATGAATTGGTTTCTCTTTGTACTTTAAGTTTCCTTGGATATTGATTGAAAGCAAGTCTTCATCCTTGATGAATTGATTTCTCTTTGACCTTTATGTTCTTTTGGAGATTGATTGGAAACAAGTCTTAATCCTTAATGAATTGGTTTCTTTTTGTAGTTTAAGTTCTTTTGGATATTGATTGAATGCAAGTCTTAATCCTTGATGAATTGGTTTCTCTTTGTTCTTTAAGTTCTTTTGGCCGTTGATTGAAAGCAAGTATTAATCCTTAAGGAATTGGTTTCTCTTTGTAATTTAAGTTCTTTTCGATATTGATTGAAAGCAAGTCTTAATCCTTAATGAATTGGGTTCTTTTTGTAATTTAAGTTCTTTTGGGTTTGATTGAAAGCAAGTGTTAAACCTTGATGAATTGGTTTCTCTTTGTTCTTTAAGTTCTTTTGGCCATTGATTGAAAGCAAGTCCGAATCCCTGATGAATTGGTTTCTTTTTGTTCTTTAAGTTCTTTTCGCCATTGATTGAAAGCAAGTGTTAAACCTTCATGAATTGGTTGCTCTTTGTTCTTTAAATTCTTTTGGCCATTGATTGAAAGCAAGTATTAATCCTTAAGGAAATGGATTCTCTTTGTAATTTAAGTTCTTTTGGATATTGATTGAAAGCAAGTCTTAATACTTAATGAATTGGTTTCTTTTTGTAATTTATGTTCTTTTGGGTTTGATTGAAAGCAAGTGTTAAACCTTCATGAATTGGTTTCTCTTTGTTCTTTAAGTTCTTTTGGCCATTGATTGAAAGCAAGTCTTAGTCCTTAATGAATTGGTTTCTCTTTGTACTTTAAGTTCCCTTGGATATTGATTGAAAGCAAGTCTTCATCCTTGATGAATTGATTTCTCGTTGATCTTTAAGTTCTTTCGGAGATTGATTGGAAGCAAGTCTTAATCCTTAATGAATTGGTTTCTTTTTGTAATTTAAGTTCTTTTGGATATTGATTGAATGCAAGTCTTAATCCTTGATGAATTGGTTTCTCTTTGCACTTTATGTTCTTTTGGAGATTGATTGGATGCAAGTCTTAATCCCTGATGAATTGGTTTCTCTTTGTTCTTTAAGTTCTTTTGGCCATTGATTGAAAGCAAGTCTTAATCCCTGATGAATTGGTTTCTTTTTGTTCTTTAAGTTCTTTTGGATATTGATTGAAAGCAAGTATTAATACTTAACGAATTGGTTTCTTTTTGTAATTTAAGTTCTTTTGGGTTTGATTGAAAGCAAGTGTTAAACCTTGATGAATTGGTTTCTCTTTGTTCTTTAACTTCTTTTGGCCATTGATTGAAAGCAAGTTTTAGTCCTTAATGAATTGGTTTCTCATTGTACTTTAAGTTTCCTTGGATATTGATTGAAAGCAAGTCTTCATCCTTGATGAATTGATTTCTCTTTGACCTTTATGTTCTTTTGGAGATTGATTGGAAGCAAGTCTTAATTCTTAATGAATTGTTTTCTTTTTGTAATTTAAGTTCTTTTGGATATTGATTGAAAACAAGTCTTAGTCTTTAATGAATTGGTTTCTCTTTGTAATTTAAGTTCTTTTGGATATTGATTGAACGCAAGTGTTAATCCATGATGAATTCGTTTCTCTTTGACCATTACATTCTTTTGTAGATTGATTGGAAGCAAGTCTTAATCCTTAATGAATTGGTTTCTTTTTGTAATTTAAGTTCTTTTGGATATTGATTGAAAGCAAGTCTTAATCCTTGATGAATTGGTGTCTCTTTGACCTTTAAGTTCTTTTGGAGGTTGAGTGGAAGCAAGTCTTAATCCTTAATGAATTGGTTTCTTTTTGTAATTTAAGTTCTTTTGGATTTCACTGAAAGCAAGTGTTAATCCTTGATGAATTGGTTTCTCTTTGTTCTTTAAGTTCTTTTGGCCGTTGATTGAAAGCAAGTATTAATCCTTAAGGAATTGGTTTCTCTTTGTAATTTAAGTTCTTTTGGATATTGATTGAAAGCAAGTCTTAATACTTAATGAATTGGTTTCTTTTTGTAATTTAAGTTCTTTTGGGTTTGATTGAAAGCAAGTGTTAAACCTTGATGAATTGGTTTCTCTTTGTTCTTCAAGTTCTTTTCGCCATTGATTGAAAGCAAGTCTTAGTCTTTAACGAATTGGTTTCTCTTTGTAATTTAAGTTCTTTTCGATATTGATTGAACGCAAGTGTTAATCCTTGATGAATTTGTTTCTCTTTGTTCTTTAACTTCTTTTGGCCATTGATTGAAAGCAACTCTTAGTCCTTAACGAATTGGTTTCTCTTTGTACTTTAAGTTCCCTTAGATATTGATTGAAAGCAAGTCTTCATCCTTGATGAATTGATTTCTCTTTGACCTTTAAGTTCTTTTGGAGATTGATTGGAAGCAAGTCTTAATCCTTAATGAATTGGTTTCTTTTTGTAATTTAAGTTCTTTTGGATATTGATTGAATGCAAGTCTTAATCCTTGATGAATTTGTTTCTCTTTGTACTTTAAGTTCTTTTGGAGATTGATTGGAAGCAAGTCTTAATGCTTGATGAATTGGTTTCTCTTTGTACTTTAAGTTCCCTTGGATATTGATTGAAAGCAAGTCTTAATCCTTGATGAATTGGTTTCTCTTTGACCTTTAAGTTCTTTTGGAGATTGATTGGAATCAAGTCTTAATCCTTGATGAATTGGTTTCTCTTTGTTCTTTAAGTTCTTTTGGCCATTGATTGAAAACAAGTCTTAGTCCTTAAAGAATTGGTTTCTCTTTGTACTTTAAGTTCCCTTGGATATTGATTGAAAGCAAGTCTTCATCCTTGATGAATTGATTTCTCTTTGACCTTTAAGTTCTTTTGGAGATTGATTGGAAGCAAGTCTTAATCCTTAATAAATTGGTTTCTTTTTGTAATTTAAGTTCTTTTGGATATTGATTGAATGCAAGTCTTAATCCTTGATGAATTGGTTTCTCTTTGTTCTTTAAGTTCTTTTGGCCATTGATTGAAAACAAGTCTTAGTCCTTAATGAATTGGTTTCTTTTTGTAATTTAAGTTCTTTTGGATTTGATTGAAAGCAAGTGTTAATCCTTGATGAATTGGTTTCTCTTTGTTCTTTAAGTTCTTTTGGCCATTGATTGAAAGCAAGTATTAATCCTTAAGGCAATGGTTTCTCTTTGTAATTTAAGTTCTTTTGGATATCGATTGAAAGCAAGTGTTAATCCTTGATGAATTGGTTTCTCTTTGTACTTTAAGTTCCCTTGGATATTGATTGAAAGCAAGTCTTAATCCTTGATGAATTGGTTTCTCTTTGTTCTTTAAGTTCTTTTGGCCATTGATTGAAAGCAAGTCTTAGTCCTTAATGAATTGGTTTCTCGTTGTACTTTAAGTTCCCTTGGATTTGATTGAAAGCAAGTCTTCATCCTTGATGAATTGATTTCTCGTTGACCTTTAAGTTCTTTTGGAGATTGATTGGAAGCAAGTCTTAATCCTTAAGGAAATGGTTTCTCTTTGTAATTTAAGTTCTTTTGGATATTGATTGAAAGCAAGTGTTAATCCTTGATGAATTGGTTTGTCTTTGTACTTGAAGTTCCCTTGGATATTGATTGAAAGCAAGTCTTAATCCTTGATGAATTGGTTTCTCTTTGTTCTTTAAGTCTTTTGGCCATTGATTGAAAACAAGTCTTAGTCCTTAATGAATTGGTTTCTCTTTGTAATTTAAGTTCTTTTGGATATTGATTGAATGCAAGTGTTAATCCTTGATGAATTGGTTTCTCTTTGACCTTTACGTTCTTTTGTAGATTGATTGGAAGCAAGTCTTAATCCTTAATGAATTGGTTTCTTTTTGTAAATTAAGTTCTTTTGGATATTGATTGGAAGCAAGTGTTAATCCTTGATGAATTGGTTTCTCTTTGTTCTTTAACTTCTTTTGGCCATTGATTGAAAGCAAGTCTTAGTCCTTAATGAATTGGTTTCTCTTTGTACTTTAAGTTCCCTTGGATATTGATTGAATGCAAGTCTTCATCCTTGATGAATTGATTTCTCTTTGACCTTTAAGTTCTTTTGGAGATTGATTGGAAGCAAGTCTTAATCCTTAATGAATTGGTTTCTTTTTGTAATTTAAGTTCTTTTGGATATTGATTGAATGCAAGTCTTACTCCTTGATGAATTTGTTTCTCCTTGTACTTTAAGTTCTGTTGGAGATTGATTGGAAGCAAGTCTTAATGCTTGATGAATTGGTTTCTCTTTGTGCTTTAAGTTCCCTTGGATATCGATTGAAAGCAAGTCTTAATCCTTGATGAATTGGTTTCTCTTTGACCTTTAAGTTCTTTTGGAGATTCATTGGAATCAAGTCTTAATCATTGATGAATTGGTTTCTCTTTGTTCTTTAAGTTCTTTTGGCCATTGATTGAAAACAAGTCTTAGTCCTTAATGAATTGGTTTCTCTTTGACCTTTACGTTCTTTTCTAGATTGATTGGAAGCAAGTCTTAATCCTTAATGAATTGGTTTCTTTTTGTAAATTAAGTTCTTTTGGATATTGATTGGAAGCAACTCTTAGTCCTTGATGAATTGGTTTCTCTTTGTTCTTTTACTTCTTTTGGCCATTGATTGAAAGCAAGTCTTAGTCCTTAAAGAATTGGTTTCTCTTTGTACTTTAAGGTCCCCTGCATATTGATTGAAAGCAAGTCTTCATCCTTGATGTATTGATTTCTCTTTGACCTTTAAGTTCTTTTGGAGATTGATTGGAAGCAAGTCTTAATCCTTAATGAATTGGTTTCTTTTTGTAATTTAAGTTCTTTTGGATATTGATTGAATACAAGTCTTAATCCTTGATGAATTGGTTTCTCTTTGTTCTTTAAGTTCTTTTGGCCATTGATTGAAAACAAGTCTTAGTCCTTAATGAATTGGTTTCTTTTTGTAATTTAAGTTCTTTTGGATTTGATTGAAAGCAAGTGTTAATCCTTGATGAATTGGTTTCTCTTTGTTCTTTAAGTTCTTTTGGCCATTGATTGAAAGCAAGTATTAATCCTTAAGGAAATGGTTTCTCTTTGTAATTTAAGTTCTTTTGGATATTGATTGAAAGCAAGTGTTAATCCTTGATGAATTGGTTTCTCTTTGTACTTTAAGTTCCCTTGGATATTGATTGAAAGCAAGTCTTAATCCTTGATGAATTGGTTTCTCTTTGTTCTTTAAGTTCTTTTGGTCATTGATTGAAAGCAAGTCTTAGTCCTTAATGAATTGGTTTCTCTTTGTAATTTAAATTCTTTTGGATATTGATTGAAAGCAAGTCTTAATCCTTGATGAATTGGTGTCTCTTAGACCTTTAAGTTCTTTTGGAGATTGAATAGAAGCAAGTCTTAATCCTTAATGAATTGGTTTCTTTTTGTAATTTAAGTTCTTTTGGATTTGACTGAAAGCATGTGTTAATCCTTCATGAATTGGTTTCTCTTTGTTCTTTAAGTTCTTTTGGCCGATGATTGAAAGCAAGTATTAATCCTTAAGGAATTGGTTTCTCTTTGTAATTTAAGTTCTTTTGGATATTGATTGAAAGCAAGTCTTAATCCTTAATGAATTGGGTTCTTTTTGTAATTTAATTTCTTTTGGGTTTGATTGAAAGCAAGTGTTAAACCTTGATGAATTGTTTCTCTTTGTTCTTTAAGTTCTTTTGGCCATTGATTGAAAGCAAGTATTAATCCTTAAGGAATTGGTTTCTCTTTGTAATTTAAGTTCTTTTGGATATTGATTGAAAGCAAGTCTTAATCCTTGATGAATTGGTTTTTCTTTGTACTTTAAGTTCCCTTGGATATTGACTGAAAGCAAGTCTTAATCCTTGATGAATTGGTTTCTCTTTGTTCTTTAAGTTCTTTTGGCCATTGATTGAAAGCAAGTATTAATCCTTAAGGAATTGTTTTCTCTTTGTAATTTAAGTTCTTTTGGATATTGATTGAAAGCAAGTCTTAATCCTTGATGAATTGGTTTTTCCTTGTACTTTAAGTTCCCCTGGATATTGACTGAAAGCAAGTCTTAATCCTTGATGAATTCGTTTCTCTTTGTTCTTTAAGTTCTTTTGGCCATTGATTGAAAGTAAGTCTTAGTCCTTACTGAATTGGTTTCTCTTTGTAATTTAAATTCTTTTGGATATTCATTGAATGCAAGTCTTAATCCTTGATGAATTGGTTTCTCTTTGTTCTTTAATTTCTTTTGGCCGTTGATTGAAAGCAAGTCTTAATACTTAATGAATTGGTTTCTTTTTGTAATTTAAGTTCTTTTGGATATTGATTGGAAGCAAGTCTTAATCCTTGATGAATTGGTTTCTCTTTGTTCTTTAACTTCTTTTGGCCATTGATTGAAAGCAAGTCTTAGTCCTTAAAGAATTGGTTTCTCTTTGTACTTGAAGTTCCCTTGGATATTGATTGAAAGCAAGTCTTCATCCTTGATGAATTGGTTTCTCTTTGTTCTTTATGTTCTTTTGGCCATTGATTGAAAGCAAGTATTAATCCTTAAGGAACTGGTTTCTCTTTGTAATTTAAGTTCTTTTGGATTTGATTGAAAGCAAGTGTTAATCCTTGATGAATTGGTTTCTCTTTGTTCTTTAAGTTCTTTTGCCCATTGATTGAAAACAAGTCTTAGTCCTTAATGAATTGGTTTCTTTTTGTAATTTAAGTTCTTTTGGATGTGATTGAAAGAAAGTGTTAATCCTTGATGAATTGGTTTCGCTTTGTTCTTTAAGTTCTTTTGGCCATTGATTGAAAGCAAGTATTAATCCTTAAGGAAATGGTTTCTCTTTGTAATTTAAGTTCTTTTGGAGATTGATTGAAAGCAAGTGTTAATCCTTGATGAATTGGTTTCTCTTTGTACTTTAAGTTCCCTTGGATATTGATTGAAAGCAAGTCTTAATCCTTGATGAATTGGTTTCTCTTTGTTCTTTAAGTTCTTTTGGCCATTGATTGAAAGCAAGTCTTAGTCCTTAATGAATTGGTTTCTCTTTGTACTTTAAGTTCCCTTGGATATTGATTGAAAGCAAGTCTTCATCCTTGATGAATTGATTTCTCGTTGACCTTTAAGTTCTTTTGGAGATTGATTGGAAGCAAGTCTTAATCCTTAAGGATATGGTTTCTCTTTGTTCTTTAAGTTCTTTTGGCCATTGATTGAAAGCAAGTATTAATCCTTAAGGAAATGCTTTCTCTTTGTAATTTAAGTTCTTTTGGCCGTTGATTGAAAGCAAGTCTTAGTCCTTAATGAATTGGTTTCTCTTTGTACTTTAAGTTCCCTTGGATATTGATTGAAAGCGAGTCTTAATCCTTGATGAACTGGTTTCTCTTTGTTCTTTAAGTTCTTTTGGCCATTGATTGAAAACAAGTCTTAGTCCTTAATGAATTGGTTTCTCTTTGTAATTTAAGTTCTTTTGGATATTGATTGAATGCAAGTGTTAATCCTTGATGAATTGGTTTCTCTTTGACCTTTACGTTCTTTTGTAGATTGATTGGAAGCAAGTCTTAATCCTTAATGAATTGGTTTATTTTTGTAAATTAAGTTCTTTTGGATATTGATAGGAAGCAAGTGTTAATCCTTGATGAACTGATTTCTCTTTGTTTTTTAACTTCTTTTGGCCATTGATTGAAAGCAAGTCTTAGTCCTTAATGAATTGGTTTCTCTTTGTACTTTAAGTTCCCTTGGATATTGATTGAATGCAAGTCTTCATCCTTGATGAATTGATTTCTCTTTGACCTTTAAGTTCTTTTGGAGATTGATTGGAAGCAAGTCTTAATCCTTAATGAATTGGTTTCTTTTTGTAATTTAAGGTCTTTTGGATATTGATTGAAAACAAGTCTTAGTCCTTAATGAATTGGTTTCTCTTTGTAATTTAAGTTCTTTTGGATATTGATTGAACGCAAGTGTTAATCCTTGATGAATTGGTTTCTCTGTGACCTTTACGTTCTTTTGTAGTTTGTTTGTGTAACACCCTAGTAGTTCCATTCTATGCTTAAGTCATATTGTGGAATTACTAGTTGCTACTTTTGCTCGCGGAACTATCATTACCTTTTGGAAATTACTTTATACCGTAAATAGGGGTAAAAATTTTTTCTACAAAACAAGTAAACCATTTTTGAAATCGAGAGCCATGAGCGCATCGTGAACATATAAAGTAACACCGCTATCCCATACATATATCGCATTTAACAAGCATAGAGACCATAAGAGTAACCACAATTCTTAGAATAATGTAACATTCATTCCACGGCCAACCATGATAATACAATAAGAGTCGTACCAGTTCATACATAAGATAATAATGGGTCCGATATCTATCGTCGGCCCTACACAAAAGCCTACCAATACATAATAAAAGGAAATACTTCAGAGAATCCTACTACCCAAGCATGCCACATAACAGAATGATAACCCTATAACTACTACCAAAAGGGGGCTATCCTCGTGCTCGGCTCCGCATGCAGTCGTCACATCAAGCATCTGGCGGGAGGAAACCGTTCCCATATCCACCGGGAGAAGTACTACCACGTCCTCCTCGAAGACGTCCTCGCCCCACGGCACGGTAGCAGTGCGAATGAACCCACGCCCGCGAACCGGGGTGAAAATGGGCCAGCAGATGAAGCAGAAGAATCAGAAGATAGACGAATCACTGAAGGCTGCGACGAACCCGAACGGTGAGAACCCCCAGAATGAGTCGGATAGAGGGGCTCGGACGGATCGGTCTCCACATGGAAGCTCGGATAAGACGGCTTTGAGGGATCGAATCCGGTGAAACGATCGAGTCAAGCGGGTATCCGAGTCAGTCTCATCATCATCAGTGGGGTATCTCGGTGGCTGAAAGTAGGGGCGAATGTCATCCATAGTAACCTTGCCAAATGGCTGATGCGGTCGGAAAAATGGGCTCATCACGGGAGTGCAGGCTGGGCGGTCGTGGAAGATGTAGACCTCATTCTTTGCGCTCGCCGACAAAGCGATCTGAGGCGTTCAAAGACCGGTCAAAGCGCCAACGCCACATCGGGAACTCAATGTAGATCACCACCGTGCCCGACGTCGACATCCTCTGAAGACGACATGGAAACGTAGGAATGAGAAATACTAAATTTCTCAGTAGGATCGCGGCTAGACAAACACAGTGTCATCGTCATCGTCCCAGCCACTTCGGGTTTAATTACAAAAACGGTGGACAGATATAAGTTCAATTTTTAATGGTTTTGAAAACTTAAACCCCGAAGCGGGTTGCTTTTAAACTTAACATCATAAACACATCATCATGACTAACATCCGTACTAAAACATAGAATAACATCCACAATGCAAATGGGCCATATACTTTCATGCAAAGACACGCATCATCACAGATGTAACCATGGTCATACTTAGACTTTACTTTCATTTTTAGCACGTGCTTAACATTCTTTACTTTCCTTTGAAATAGACTGCTTTTGGACATGAGCTCATTCCGTGATCGTCGTCACGCAGTACTAACCAAATCAGACTGAGCCGATATTGGTTACCTCTAAGTTGGAGGGTCCTCCAAAACACCCTTGCCTCCCTCATAGAGGTTCCTTGTGGATCGCCATCTCTCACTTCCCTTACCGAAGTGATTGAAGGGTCACGTCCCATTGATTCTTTTCTTATCTTTATACTTTACATGCATAACTCCTTGACTAGACGCATGCAATGATATGACTAAGTCCATAATTTTGGCGAAATCCGGTGACATAACGGCTAGACCGGAGCTTCCCCAAAATGCCAATCATCAGCATTCAACCAACAGTTCATCATATCTATATCATATCATCACACTTATCATTCAATCATGAGACAAAGCTCAATCAATCTCGTCATTCATCATGCCAAGTGGCATCACACATTCATACCCTAAAGGGGTTTATAGTTGTGTTGTTCTTTGTGAAGAATATTATGAATCATCACATGATTTCCCATGATAGAATCACATAGTTAGGATATGTGTTTATAGTCTTTTTAGTTACTTGGTCCTTGGATGAAAGTATGCTTTACTTAAGTACATGTCTTATGAAACACTTGTTCAAATTAATTAAATTATGTGATTGTTTCCTTTCCTTGAGATAGCGCACTTAGTGATTCCTAGGTTCATGGCATGCTTAGAGGCCCTAATCATACTTCTGTTCCCAAGGAGTTCGAGATCCCTCTAATCCTTGGGTCATGACAACGCATAACCACATCATGAACCCAACAACACCAATGTTCACTAATCACCAAGGGTGACTTTTAACTTAGTCAAGTTGCAAAGTTTTAAACTTTTACTAATAACATACCAAGGTTTTGCCTTAAACATTATTAAAGTTGTCATTCTTTATAAATTAGTCATAAAGTCTTATTCTTTATGAAAGTAAGTGCCTTTGATATTAAGCTCTTATCTTAATATTGGATCTTTATGAAATAATGATACAAGCTACTAGCTTTTTGAATAAAAAGTCTTGTTCTTTATAAAAGTTAACACCTTTTGCATTAGTTGGGTTCAAAGTCTAAACTTTATGAATGAAATGTTATAGAACAACATTTTTATAACTTAAAGATCTCATTCTTGAATAAAGTTTGAAACTTTGTGAAAGGTCTTTTCTTTAAGGTTTGATTTCTAAAGCCTAAAGTGACAAGATATCGTTTTTTTTCTAACTCAAAAAGTTTGGACTTTCACATGTATTCTTGTCTTCAAAACAAAACAAATAAAACTTTATGGAAGCTTAAAAGTTGCGCCACTTTGAAGAAATCATGAAGCAAACTTTTTAAAGTCTAAAACTTTGTGAAGGTTCATAGTCTTATCAAATCATGGAAACATAGAAAGGTGAAGCTTTTCTAATCATTCACTCATCATAAAGAGAAAGGAACAACTTTAAGCTAGAGATCAATAAGAACATAGGTTTCCAAAAGAAGAAACTTAAGAACACATGAAGAACATCAAGAACATATTTTTCTAAAAGAGGAAACTTAAGAACACATGAAGAACATCAAGAACACATTTTTCTAAAAGAGGAAACTTAAGAACACATGAAGAACATCAAGAACATATTTTTCCTCTTACATATTTTTCCAAAAGAGGAAACTTAAGAACACATGAAGAATATCAAGAACATATTTTTCTAAAAGAGGAAACTTAAGAACACATGAAGAACATCAAGAACATATTTTTCTAAGAGGAAACTTAAGAACACATGAAGAACATCAAGAACATATTTTTCTAAAAGAGGAAACTTAAGAACACATGAAGAATATCAAGAACATATTTTTCTAAAAGAGGAAACTTAAGAACACATGAAGAACATCAAGAACATATTTCTCTTTTAACTTAAGAACACATGAAGAACATCAAGAACACATTTTTCTAAAAGAGGAAACTTAAGAACACATGAAGAATATGAAGGATCTTCTCAAGTTTTCACTTAGAGATCTTGGTCATGAAAGACCCAAGCTCCAAGCTTTCTTGAGCAAACAAAATAAAAAAAGATGAAGATCACTACCTTTCTTGAAGATGGCGCAAAAACAAGAGGAATGGAAGAAGAAGATGATGACTCCTCTTGATGATGAAGGTGGCGGTTTTGAATGAGCAAGGAGAGAACTCTTGAGTTCTCTTGAAAATGAGTCTTGTAGTGTTTTGATCTTGTCTCCAAAGACCCAAAGATGTGATCTTTGAAGGGCTTAGTGAGGAAGGTTTGGTTATGGAGGTGGAAAATGATGAAGAAGATGAAGAAGAAGAAGAAGGAATGTAGAGAGAGGTTGGAGAGTTTGAGAACTTTAGAGAGAGAATGAGAAGTTGAAAATGAAGTGAATGTGTGTGTGTGTGTGAGAAAGTGGCGTCCTACATTAAGGGAAGGGGAGTGAGATATTTTGCTTAATTTTGTGTTAATTAGTGATTAAGGGGACAAATGGGATGATGGGGAGACAAAGCATGGTCAAACTCTTACATAAAGTAATCTTGTCTAATGCTTTTTGCTTTTATGACATCACTCTCTACTTTATTGTCTAGTTGACTAAATTTCAATTTAATCATGTGATTAAGTGCTCATACAACTTAATTAAGGTGATTAAGCAAGAATTAGTGATTAACACACAAGAACATGATTAACAAAAATTAACCTCACGATTAAGCTTAATTAACCTTAATTAAACTCGAGTAAGCTAATTAAGGGCGATTAGTGCTTAAGTAAGCTACAGGGGCTCTAACTTGCTTAATTAGAGATTATCTAACCTCGATTAGGCATTCTCTTGACCCTTCTTGTCCGAGTCAACCCCTTAATTAAGCCCTAATCTCGAAATTCCTCATTAAGTGCCTAATTACTCAGGGTTACTACGGTAATTTAGCACGACATGAAATTGAGGATGTTACAGTTTGGAAGCAAGTCTTAATCCTTAATGAATTGGTTTCTTTTTGTAATTTAAGTTCTTTTGGATATTGATTGAAAGCAAGTCTTAATCCTTGATGAAATGGTGTCTCTTAGACCTTTAAGTTCTTTTGGAGATTGAATAGAAGCAAGTCTTAATCCTTAATGAATTGCTTTCTTTTTGTAATTTAAGTTCTTTTGGATTTGACTGAAAGCAAGTGTTAATCCTTCATGAATTGGTTTCTCTTTGTTCTTTAAGTTCTTTTGGCCATTGATTGAAAGCAAGTATTAATCCTTAAGGAATTGGTTTCTCTTTGTAATTTAAGTTCTTTTGGATATTGATTGAAAGCAAGTCTTAATCCTTAATGAATTGGGTTCTTTTTGTAATTTAAGTTCTTTTGGGTTTGATTGAAAGCAAGTGTTAAACCTTCATGAATTGGTTTCTCTTTGTACTTTAAGTTCCCTTGGATATTGATTGAAAGCAAGTCTTAATCCTTGATGAATTGGTTTCTCTTTGTTCTTTAAGTTCTTTTGGCCATTGATTGAAAGCAAGTATTAATCCTTAAGGAATTGGTTTCTCTTTGTAATTTAAGTTCTTTTGGATATTGATTGAAAGCAAGTCTTAATCCTTGATGAATTGGATTTTCTTTGTACTTTAAGTTCCCTTGGATATTGACTGAAAGCAGGTTTTAATCCTTGATGAATTGGTTTCTCTTTGTTCTTTAAGTTCTTTTGGCCATTGATTGAAAGCAAGTCTTAGTCCTTAATGAATTGGTTTCTCTTTGTAATTTAAATTCTTTTGGATACTGATTGAACGCAAGTGTTAATCCTTGATGAATTAGTTTCTCTTTGACCATTACATTCTTTTGTAGATTGATTGGAAGCAAGTCTTAATCCTTAATGAATTGGTTTCTTTTTGTAATTTAAGTTCTTTTGGATATTGATTGAAAGCAAGTCTTAATCCTTGATGAATTGGTGTCTCTTTGACCTTTAAGTTCTTTTGGAGATTGATTGGAAGCAAGTCTTAATCCTTAATGAATTGGTTTCTTTTTGTAATTTAAGTTCTTTTGGATTTGATTGAAAGCAAGTGTTAATCCTTCATGAATTGGTTTCTCTTTGTTCTTTAAGTTCTTTTGGCCGTTGATTGAAAGCAAGTATTAATCCTTAAGGAATTGGTTTCTCTTTGTAATTTAAGTTCTTTTGGATATTGATTGAAAGCAAGTCTTAATACTTAATGAATTGGTTTCTTTTTGTAATTTAAGTTCTTTTGGGTTTGATTGAAAGCAAGTGTTAAACCTTGATGAATTGGTTTCTCTTTGTTCTTTAAGTTCTTTTGGCCATTGATTGAAAGCAAGTCTTAGTCCTTAATGAATTGGTTTCTCTTTGTAATTTAAGTTCTTTTCGATATTGATTGAACGCAAGTGTTAATCCTTGATGAATTTGTTTCTCTTTGACCTTTACGTTCTTTTGTAGATTGATTGGAAGCAAGTCTTAATCCTTAATGAATTGGTTTCTTTTTGTAATTTAAGTTCTTTTGGATATTGATTGGAAGCAAGTCTTAATCCTTGATGAATTGGTTTCTCTTTGTTCTTTAACTTCTTTTGGCCATTGATTGAAAGCAAGTCTTAGTCCTTAAAGAATTGGTTTCTCTTTGTACTTTAAGTTCCCTTGGATATTGATTGAAAGCAAGTCTTCATCCTTGATGAATTGATTTCTCTTTGACCTTTAAGTTCTTTTGGAGATTGATTGGAAGCAAGTCTTAATCCTTAATGAATTGGTTTCTTTTTGTAATTTAAGTTCTTTTGGATATTGATTGAATGCAAGTCTTAATCCTTGATGAATTGGTTTCTCTTTGTTCTTTAAGTTCTTTTGGCCATTGATTGAAAACAAGTCTTAGTCCTTAATGAATTGGTTTCTTTTTGTAATTTAAGTTCTTTTTGATTTGATTGAAAGCAAGTGTTAATCCTTGATGAATTGGTTTCTCTTTGTTCTTTAAGTTCTTTTGGCCATTGATTGAAAGCAAGTATTAATCCTTAAGGAAATGGTTTCTTTTCGTAATTATTCTTTTGGATATTGATTGAAAGCAAGTGTTAATCCTTGATGAATTGGTTTCTCTTTGTAATTTAAATTCTTTTGGATACTGATTGAACGCAAGTGTTAATCCTTGATGAATTAGTTTCTCTTTGACCATTACATTCTTTTGTAGATTGATTGGAAGCAAGTCATAGTCCTTAATGAATTGGTTTCTCTTTGTACTTTAAGTTCTCTTGGATATTGATTGAAAGCAAGTCTTAATCCTTAATGAATTGGTTTCTCTTTGTTCTTTAAGTTCTTTTGGTCATTGATTGAAAGCAAGTCTTAGTCCTTAATGAATTGGTTTCTCTTTGTAATTTAAGTTGTTTTGGATATTGATTGAAAGTAAGTCTTAATCCTTGATGAATTGGTGTCTCTTCGACCTTTAAGTTCTTTTGGAGATTGATTGGAAGCAAGTCTTAATCCTTAATGAATTGGTTTCTTTTTGTAATTTAAGTTCTTTTGGATATTGATTGAATGCAAGTCTTAATCCTTGATGAATTGGTTTCTCTTTGTTCTTTAATTTCTTTTGGCCATTGATTGAAAGCAAGTCTTAATCCCTGATGAATTGGTTTCTTTTTGTTCTTTAAGTTCTTTTGGCCATTGATTGAAAACAAGTCTTAGTCCGTAATGAATTGGTTTCTCTTTGTAATTTAAGTTCTTTTGGCCGTTGATTGAAAGCAAGTCTTAGTCCTTAATGAATTGGTTTCTCTTTGTAATTTAAGTTCTTTTGGATATTGATTGAAAGCAAGTCTTCATCCTTGATGAATTGATTTCTCTTTGACCTTTAAGTTCTTTTGGAGATTGATTGGAAGCAAGTCTTAATCCTTAATGAATTGGTTTCTTTTTGTAATTTAAGTTCTTTTGGATATTGATTGAAAACAAGTCTTAGTCCTTAATGAATTGGTTTCTCTTTGTAATTTAAGTTCTTTTGGATATTGATTGAAAGCAAGTGTTAATCCTTGATGAATTGGTTTCTCTTTGACCTTTAAGTTCTTTTGGAGATTGATTGGAAGCAAGTCTTAATCCTTAATGAATTGGTTTTTTTTGTAATTGAAGTTGTTTTGGATAGTGATTGAAAGCAACTCTTAATCCTTGATGAATTGGTTTCTCTTAGACCTTTAAGTTCTTTTGGAGATTGTTTGGAAGCAAGTCTAAATCATTAATGAATTGGTTTGTCTTTGTAATTTAAGTTCTTTTGGATATTGATTGAAAGCAAGTCTTAATCCTTGATGAATTGGTTTCTTTTTGTAATTTAAGTTCTTTTGGATATTGATTGAAAGCAAGTGTTAATCCTTGATGAATTGGTTTCTCTTTGTTCTTTAAGTTCTTTTGGCCATTGATTGAAAGCAAGTCTTAGTCCTTAATGAATTGGTTTCTCTTTGTAATTTAAGTTCTTTTGGATATTGATTGAAAGCAAGTCTTAATTCTGAATGAATTAGTTTCTCTTTGACCTTTAACTTCTTTTGGAGGTTGATTGAAAGCAAGTCCTAATCTTTATGGAATTGGTTTCTGTTTGTAATTTAAGTTCTTTTGGAGATTGATTGGAAGAAAGTCTTAATCCTTAATGAATTGGTTTCTTTTTGTAATTTAAGTTCTTTTGGATATTGATTGAAAGCTATTCTCAATCCTTGATGAATTGGTTTCCCTTTGTACTGTCAGTTCTCTTGGATTTTGATTGAAGGCAAGTCTTAATCCTTGATGAATTGGTTTCTCTTTGTAATTTAAGTTCTTTTGGATTTTGATTGAAAGCAAGTGTTAATCCTTGATGAATTGGTTTCTCTTTGTTCTTTAAGTTCTTTTGGCCATTGATTGAAACCAAGTCTTTGTCCTAAATGAATTGGTTTCTCTTTGTACTTTAAGTTCCTATGGATATTGATTGAAAGCAAGTCTTAATCCTTGATGAATTGGTTTCTCTTTGTCCTTTAAGTTCTTTTGGAGATTGATTGAATGCAAGTCTTAATCCTTAATAAATTGGTTTCTTTTTGTAATTTAAGTTCTTTTGGCCATTGATTGAAAGCAAGTCTTAGTCCTTAATGAATTGGTTTCTTTTTGTAATTTAAGTTCTTTTGGATATTGATTGAATGCAAGTCTTAATCCTTGATGAATTGGTTTCTCTTTGTTCTTTAAGTTCTTTTGGCCATTGATTGAAAGCAAGTCTTAGTCCTTAATGAATTGGTTTCGTTTTGTAATTTAAGTTCTTTTGGATATTGATTGAAAGCAAGTCTTAATCCTTGATGAATTGGTTTCTCTTTGTTCTTTAAGTTCTTTTGGCCATTGATTGAAAGCAAGTCTTAGTCCTTAATGAATTGGTTTCTTTGTAATTTAAGTTCTTTTGGATATTGATTGAAAGCAAGTCTTAATCCTTAATGAATTGGTTTCTTTTTGTAATTTAAGTTCTTTTGGGTTTGATTGAAAGCAAGTGTTAATCCTTGACGAATTGGTTTCTCTTTGCTCTTTACGTTCTTTTGGCCATTGATTGAAAGCAAGTATTAATCCTTAAGGAATTGGTTTCTCTTTGTAATTTAAGTTCTTTTGGATATTGATTGAAAGCAAGTCTTAATCCTTGATGAATTGGTTTCTCTTTGACCTTTAAGTTCTTTTGAAGATTGATTGAAAGCAAGTCTTAGTCCTTAATGAATTGGTTTCTCTTTGTAATTTAAGTTCTTTTGGATATTGATTGAAAGCAAGTCTTAATCCTTGATGAATTGGTTTCTCTTTGTTCTTTAAGTTCTTTTGGCCATTGATTGAAAGCAAGTCTTAATCCTTAATGAATTGGTTTCTTTTTGTAATTTAAGTTCTTTTGGATATTGATTGAAAGCAAGTGTTAATCCTTGATGAATTGGTTTCTCTTTGTTCTTTAAGTTCTTTTGGCCATTGATTGAAAGCAAGTATTAATCCTTAAGGAATTGGTTTCTCTTTGTAATTTAAGTTCTTTTGGATATTGATTGAAAGCAAGTCTTAATCCTTGATGAATTGGTTTCTCTTTGTACTTTAAGTTCTATCGGATATTGATTGAAAGCAAGTCTTAATCCTTGATGAATTGGTTTCTCTTTGTTCTTTAAGTTCTTTTGGTCATTGATTGAAAGCAAGTCTTAATCCTTAATGAATTGGTTTCTCTTTGTAATTTAAGTTCTTTTGGATATTGATTGAAAGCAAGTCTTAATCCTTGATGAATTGGTTTCTCTTTGTTCTTTAAGTTCTTTTGGAGATTGATTGAAAGCAAGTCTTAATCCTTAATGAATTGGTTTCTTTTTGTAATTTAAGTTCTTTTGGATATTGATTGAAAGCAAGTCTTAATCCTTGATGAATTGGTTTCTCTTTGTAATTTAAGTTCTTTTGGCCATTGATTGAAAGCAAGTCTTAGTTCTTAACGAATTGGTTTCTCTTTGTACTTTAAGTTCTCTTGGATATTGATTGAAAGCAAGTCTTAATCCTTGATGAATTGGTTTCTCTTTGACCTTTAAGTTCTTTTGGAGATTGATTGGAAGCAAGTCTTAATCCTTAATGAATTGGTTTCTTTTTGTAATTTAAGTTCTTTTGGATATTGATTGAAAGCAAGTCTTAATCCTTGATGAATTGGTTTCTCTTTGTAATTTAAGTTCTTTTGGATATTGATTGAAAGCAAGTCTTAATCCTTGATGAATTGGTTTCTTTTTGTTCTTTAAGTTCTTTTGGCCATTGATTGAAAGCAAGTCTTAATCCTTAAGGAATTGGTTTCTCTTTGTAATTTAAGTTCTTTTGGATATTGATTGAAAGCAAGTCTTAATCCTTAATGAATTGGTTTCTCTTTGTACTTTAAGTTCCCTTGGATATTGATTGAAAGCAAGTCTTAATCCTTGATGAATTGGTTTCTCTTTGTAATTTAAGTTGTTTTGGATATTGATTGAAAGTAAGTCTTAATCCTTGATGAATTGGTGTCTCTTTGTAATTTAAGTTCTTTTGGATAATGATTGAAAGCAAGTCTTAAACATTAATGAATTGGTTTCTTTTCGTAATTTAAGTTCTTTTGGATATTGATTGAAAGCTGTTCTGAATCCTTGATGAATTGGTTTCTCTTTGTTCTTTAAATTCTTTTGGAGATTGATTGGAAGCAAGTCTTAATCCTTAATGAATTGGTTTCTTTCTGTAATTTAAATTCTTTTGGATATTGATTGAAATCAAGTGTTAATCCTTGGTGAATTGGTTTCTCTTTGTTCTTTAAGTTCTGTTGGACATTGATTGAAAGCAAGTAATAATCCTTAATGAATTGGTTTCTTTTTGTAATTTAAGTTCTTTTGGATATTGATTGAAAGCAAGTCTTAATCCTTGATGAATTGGTTTCTCTTTAACCTTTAAGTTCTTTTGGAGATTGATTGGAAGCAAGTCTTAATCCTTAATGAATTGGTTTCTTTTTGTAATTTAAGTTCTTTTGGATATTGATTGAAAGCAAGTCTTAATCCTTGATGAATTGGTTTCTCTTTGTTCTTTATGTTCTTTTGGCCATTGATTGAAAGCAAGTCTCATTCCTTAATGAATTGGTTTCTCTTTGTAATTTAAGTTCTTTTGGATATTGATTGAAAGCAAGTCTTAATCCTTGATGAATTGGTTTCTCTTTGTCCTTTAAGTTCTTTTGGAGATTGGTTGGAAGCAAGTCTAAATCCTTAATGAATTGGTCTCTTTTTGTAATTTAAGTTCTTTTGGATATTGATTGAACGCAAGTCTTGATCCTTGATGAATTTGGGTCTCTTTGCACTTTAAGTTCTTTTGGAGAATGATTGGAAGCAAGTCTTAATCCTTGATGAATTGGTTTCTCTTTGTAATTTAAGTTCTTTTGGATATTGATTGAAAGCAAGTCTTAATCCTTGATGAATTGGTTTCTCTTTGTTCTTTAAGTTCTTTTGGCCATTGATTGAAAGCAAGTCTTAGTCCTTAATGAATTGGTTTCTCTTTGTAATTTAAGTTCTTTTGGATATTGATTGAAAGCAAGTCTTAATCCTTGATGAATTGGTTTCTCTTTGTTCTTTAAGTTCTTTTGGCCATTGATTGAAAGCAAGTATTAATCCTTAATGAATTGGTTTCTCTTTGTAATTTAAGTTCTTTTGGATATTGATTGAAAGCAAGTCTTAATCCTTGATGAATTGGTTTCTCTTTGTACTTTAAGTTCCCTTGGATATTGATTGAAAGCAAGTCTTAATCCTTGATGAATTGGTTTCTCTTTGTTCTTTAAGTTCTTTTGGTCATTGATTGAAAGCAAGTCTTAATCCTTAATGAATTGGTTTCTCTTTGTAATTTAAGTTCTTTTGGATATTGATTGAAAGCAAGTCTTAATCCTTGATGAATTGGTGTCTCTTTGACCTTTAAGTTCTTTTGGAGATTGATTGGAAGCAAGTCTTAA
The DNA here is from genome assembly GCA_031439585.1 of Pterocarpus macrocarpus. NCBI lineage: Eukaryota > Viridiplantae > Streptophyta > Magnoliopsida > Fabales > Fabaceae > Pterocarpus > Pterocarpus macrocarpus. The sequence goes on from JAVHNN010000581.1 coordinate 832,402, forward strand.
TCCTTAATGAATTGGTTTCTTTTAGTAATTTAAGTTCCTTTGGAGATTGATTGGAAGCAAGTCTTAAAATCCTTCATGAATTGGTTTCTCTTTGTTCTTTAAGTTCTTTTGGCCATTGATTGAAAGCAAGTATTAATCCTTAAGGAATTGGTTTCTCTTTGTAATTTAAGTTCTTTTGGATATTGATTGAAAGCAAGTCTTAATCCTTGATGAATTGGTTTCTCTTTGACCTTTAAGTTCTTTTGGAGATTGATTGGAAGCAAGTCTTAATCCTTGATGAATTGGTTTCTCTTTGTTCTTTAAGTTCTTTTGGCCATTGATTGAAAGCAAGTCTTAATCCTTAATGAATTGGTTTCTTTTTGTAATTTAAGTTCTTTTGGATATTGATTGAATGCAAGTCTTAATCCTTGATGAATTGGTTTCTCTTTGTTCTTTAATTTCTTTTGGCCATTGATTGAAAGCAAGTCTTAATCCCTGATGAATTGGTTTCTTTTTGTTCTTTAAGTTCTTTTGGCCATTGATTGAAAGCAAGTCTTAGTCCTTAATGAATTGGTTTCTCTTTGTAATTTAAGTTCTTTTGGCCATTGATTGAAAGCAAGTCTTAGTCCTTAATGAATTGGTTTCTCTTTGTACTTTAAGTTTCCTTGGATATTGATTGAAAGCAAGTCTTCATCCTTGATGAATTGATTTCTCTTTGACCTTTAAGTTCTTTTGGAGATTGATTGGAAGCAAGTCTTAATCCTTAATGAATTGGTTTCTTTTTGTAATTTAAGTTCTTTTGGATATTGATTGAAAACAAGTCTTAGTCCTTAATGAATTGGTTTCTCTTTGTAATTTAAGTTCTTTTCGATATTGATTGAACGCAAGTGCTAATCCTTGATGAATTTGTTTCTCTTTGACCTTTACGTTTTTTTGTAGATTGATTGGAAGCAAGTCTTAATCCTTAATGAATTGGTTTCTTTTTGTAATTTATGTTCTTTTGGATATTATTTGGAAGCAGGTCTTAATCCTTGATGAATTAGTTTCTCTTTGTTCTTTAAGTTCTTTTGGCCATTGATTGAAAACAAGTCTTAGTCCTTAATGAATTGGTTTCTCTTTGTAATTTAAGTTCTTTTGGATATTGATTGAACGCAAGTGTTAATCCTTGATGAATTTGTTTCTCTTTAACCTTTACGTTCTTTTGTAGATTGATTGGAAGCAAGTCTTAATCCTTAATGAATTGGTTTCTTTTTGTAATTTAAGTTCTTTTGGATATTGATTGGAAGCAAGTCTTAATCCTTGATGAATTGGTTTCTCTTTGTTCTTTAAGTTCTTTTGGCCATTGATTGAAAGCAAGTCTTAGTCCTTAATGAATTGGTTTCTCTTTGTACTTTAAGTTCCCTTGGATATTGATTGAAAGCAAGTCTTCATCCTTGATGAATTGAATTCTCTTTCACCTTTAAGTTCTTTTGGAGATTGATTGGAAGCAAGTCTTAACCCTTAATGAATTGGTTTCTTTTTGTAATTTAAGTTCTTTTGGATATTGATTGAATGCAAGTCTTAATCCTTGATGAATTGGTTTCTCTTTGTTCTTTAAGTTCTTTTGGCCATTGATTGAAAGCAAGTATTAATCCTTAAGGAAATGGTTTCTCTTTGTAATTTAAGTTCTTTTGGATATTGATTGAAAGCAAGTCTTAATCCTTGATGAATTGGTTTCTCTTTGTACTTTAAGTTCTTTTGGATATTGATTGAAAGCAAGTGTTAATCCTTGATGAATTGGTTTCTCTTTGTAATTTAAGTTCTTTTGGATATTGATTGAATGCAAGTCTTAATCCTTGATGAATTGGTTTCTCTTTGCCCTTTAAGTTCTTTTGAAGATTGATTGAAAGCAAGTCTTAGTCCTTAATGAATTGGTTTCTTTTAGTAATTTAAGTTCTTTTGGAGATTGATTGGAAGCAAGTCTTAATCCTTGATGAATTGGTTTCTCTTTGTTCTTTAAGTTCTTTTTGCCATTGATTGAAAGCAAGTCTTAATCCTTAATGAATTGGTTTCTTTTTGTAATTTAAGTTCTTTTGGATATTGATTGAAAGCAAGTCTTAATCCTTGATGAATTGGTTTCTCTTTGACCTTTAAGTTCTTTTGGACATTGATTGGAAGCAAGTCTTAATCCTTTGTGTTCTTTTGTAGATTGATTGGAAGCAAGTCTTAATCCTTAATGAATTGGTTTCTTTTTGTAATTTAAGTTCTTTTGGATATTGATTGAATGCAAGTCTTAATCCTTGATGAATTGGTTTCTCTTTGTTCTTTAATTTCTTTTGGCCATTGATTGAAAGCAAGTCTTAATCCCTGATGAATTGGTTTCTTTTTGTTCTTTAAGTTCTTTTGGCCATTGATTGAAAACAAGTCTTAGTCCGTAATGAATTGGTTTCTCTTTGTAATTTAAGTTCTTTTGGCCATTGATTGAAAGCAAGTCTTAGTCCTTAATGAATTGGTTTCTCTTTGTACTTTAAGTTTCCTTGGATATTGATTGAAAGCAAGTCTTCATCCTTGATGAATTGATTTCTCTTTGACCTTTAAGTTCTTTTGGAGATTGATTGGAAGCAAGTCTTAATCCTTAATGAATTGGTTTCTTTTTGTAATTTAAGTTCTTTTGGATATTGATTGAAAACAAGTCTTAGTCCTTAATGAATTGGTTTCTCTTTGTAATTTAAGTTCTTTTGGATATTGATTGAACGCAAGTGTTAATCCTTGATGAATTGGTTTCTCTTTGACCTTTACGTTCTTTTGTAGTTTGTTTGGAAGCAAGTCTTAATCCTTAATGAATTGGTTTCTTTTTGTAATTTAAGTTCTTTTGGATATTGATTGAAAGCAAGTCTTAATCCTTGATGAATTGGTGTCTCTTAGACCTTTAAGTTCTTTTGGAGATTGAATAGAAGCAAGTCTTAATCCTTAATGAATTGGTTTCTTTTTGTAATTTAAGTTCTTTTGGATTTGATTGAAAGCAAGTGTTAATCCTTCATGAATTGGTTTCTCTTTGTTCTTTAAGTTCTTTTGGCCGTTGATTGAAAGCAAGTATTAATCCTTAAGGAATTGGTTTCTCTTTGTAATTTAAGTTCTTTTGGATATTGATTGAAAGCAAGTCTTAATCCTTGATGAATTGGTGTCTCTTTGACCTTTAAGTTCTTTTGGAGGTTGAGTGGAAGCAAGTCTTAATCCTTAATGAATTGGTTTCTTTTTGTAATTTAAGTTCTTTTGGATTTGATTGAAAGCAAGTGTTAATCCTTGATGAATTGGTTTCTCTTTGTTCTTTAAGTTCTTTTGGCCATTGATTGAAAGCAAGTATTAATCCTTAAGGAATTGGTTTCTCTTTGTAATTTAAGTTCTTTTGGATATTGATTGAAAGCAAGTCTTAATACTTAATGAATTGGTTTCTTTTTGTAATTTAAGTTCTTTTGGGTTTGATTGAAAGCAAGTGTTAAACCTTGATGAATTGGTTTCTCTTTGTTCTTTAAGTTCTTTTGGCCATTGATTGAAAGCAAGTCTTAGTCCTTAATGAATTGGTTTCTCTTTGTAATTTAAGTTCTTTTGGATATTGATTGAAAGCAAGTGTTAATCCTTGATGAATTTTATTCACTTTGACCATTATGTTCTTTTTTAGATTGATTGGAAGCAAGTCTTAATCCTTAATGAATTGGTTTCTTTTTGTAATTTAAGTTCTTTTGGATATTGATTGAAAGCAAGTCTTAATCCTTGATGAATTGGTTTCTCTTTGTTCTTTAAGTTCTTTTGGCCATTGATTGAAAACAAGTCTTAGTCCTTAATGAATTGGTTTCTCTTTGTAATTTAAGTTCTTTTGGATATTGATTGAAAGCAAGTTTTAATCCTTGATGAATTGGTTTCTCTTTGACCTTTACGTTCTTTTGTAGATTGATTGGAAGCAAGTCTTAATCCTTAATGAATTGGTTTCTTTTTGTAATTTAAGTTCTTTTGGATATTGATTGAAAGCAAGTCTTAATCCTTGATGAATTGGTTTCTCTTTGTTCTTTAAGTTCTTTTGGCCATTGATTGAAAGCAAGTCTTAGTCCTTAATGAATTGGTTTCTCTTTGTACTTTAAGTTCCCTTGGATATTGATTGAAAGCAAGTCTTCATCCTTGATGAATTGATTTCTCTTTGACCTTAAATTTTCTTTGTAGATTGATTGGAAGCAAGTCTTAATCCTTAATGAATTGGTTTCTTTTTGTAATTTAAGTTCTTTTGGATATTGATTGAAAGCAAGTCTTAATCCTTGATGAATTGGTTTCTCTTTGTTCTTTAAGTTCTTTTGGCCATTGATTGAAAGCAAGTCTTAGTCCTTAATGAATTGGTTTCTTTTTGTAATTTAAGTTCTTTTTGATTTGATTGAAAGCAAGTGTTAATCCTTGATGAATTGGTTTCTCTTTGTTCTTTAAGTTCTTTTGGCCATTGATTGAAAGCAAGTATTAATCCTTAAGGAAATGGTTTCTCTTCGTAATTTAAGTTCTTTTGGATATTGATTGAAAGCAAATGTTAATCCTTGATGAATTGGTTTCTCTTTGTACTTTAAGTTCTCTTGGATATTGATTGAAAGCAAGTCTTAATCCTTGATGAATTGGTTTCTCTTTGTTCTTTAAGTTCTTTTGGCCATTGATTGAAAGCAAGTCTTAATCCTTGATGAATTGGTTTCTCTTTGACCTTTAAGTTCTTTTGGAGATTGATTGAAAGCAAGTCTTCATCCTTGATGAATTGATTTCTCGTTGACCTTTAAGTTCTTTTGGAGATTGATTGGAAGCAAGTCTTAATCCTTAATGAATTGGTTTCTTTTTGTAATTTAAGTTCTTTTGGATATTGATTGAATGCAAGTCTTAATCCTTGATGAATTGGTTTCTCTTTGTTCTTTAATTTCTTTTGGCCATTGATTGAAAGCAAGTCTTAATCCCTGATGAATTGGTTTCTTTTTGTTCTTTAAGTTCTTTTGGCCATTGATTGAAAACAAGTCTTAGTCCGTAATGAATTGGTTTCTCTTTGTAATTTAAGTTCTTTTGGCCATTGATTGAAAGCAAGTCTTAGTCCTTAATGAATTGGTTTCTCTTTGTACTTTAAGTTTCCTTGGATATTGATTGAAAGCAAGTCTTCATCCTTGATGAATTGATTTCTCTTTGACCTTTAAGTTCTTTTGGAGATTGATTGGAAGCAAGTCTTAATCCTTAATGAATTGGTTTCTTTTTGTAATTTAAGTTCTTTTGGATATTGATTGAAAACAAGTCTTAGTCCTTAATGAATTGGTTTCTCTTTGTAATTTAAGTTCTTTTGGATATTGATTGAACGCAAGTGTTAATCCTTGATGAATTGGTTTCTCTTTGACCTTTACGTTCTTTTGTAGTTTGTTTGGAAGCAAGTCTTAATCCTTAATGAATTGGTTTCTTTTTGTAATTTATGTTCTTTTGGATATTGATTGAAAGCAAGTCTTAATCCTTGATGAATTGGTGTCTCTTAGACCTTTAAGTTCTTTTGGAGATTGAATAGAAGCAAGTCTTAATCCTTAATGAATTGGTTTCTTTTTGTAATTTAAGTTCTTTTGGATTTGACTGAAAGCAAGTGTTAATCCTTCATGAATTGGTTTCTCTTTGTTCTTTAAGTTCTTTTGGCCGTTGATTGAAAGCAAGTATTAATCCTTAAGGAATTGGTTTCTCTTTTTAATTTAAGTTCTTTTGGATATTGATTGAAAGCAAGTCTTAATCCTTAATGAATTGGGTTCTTTTTGTAATTTAAGTTCTTTTGGGTTTGATTGAAAGCAAGTGTTAAACCTTGATGAATTGGTTTCTCTTTGTTCTTTAAGTTCTTTTGGCCATTGATTGAAAGCAAGTATTAATCCTTAAGAATTGGTTTCTCTTTGTAATTTAAGTTCTTTTGGATATTGATTGAAAGCAAGTCTTAATCCTTAATGAATTGGTTTCTCTTTGTAATTTAAGTTCTTTTGGATATTGATTGAAAGCAAGTCTTAATCCTTGATGAATTGGTTTCTCTTTGTTCTTTAAGTTCTTTTGGCCATTGATTGAAAGCAAGTCTTAGTCCTTAATGAATTGGTTTCTCTTTGTAATTTAAGTTCTTTTGGATATTGATTGAAAGCAAGTCTTAATCCTTGATGAATTGGTTTCTCTTTGTACTTTAAGTTCTTTTGGAGATTGATTGAAAGCAAGTCTTAATCCTTGATGAATTGGTTTCTCTTTGTTCTTTAAGTTCTTTTGGCCATTGATTGAAAGCAAGTCTTAATCCTTAATGAATTGGTTTCTCTTTGTCCTTTAAGTTCTTTTGGAGATTGATAGGAAGCAAGTCTTAATCCTTGATGAATTGGTTTCTTTTTGTTCTTTAAGTTCTTTTGGCCATTGATTGAAAGCAAGTCTTAGTCCTTAACGAATTGGTTTCTCTTTGTAATTTAAGTTCTTTTGGATATTGATTGAAAGCAAGTCTTAATCCTTAATGAATTGGTTTCATTTTGTAATTTAAGTTCTTTTGGATATTGATTGAATGCAAGTCTTAATCCTTGATGAATTGGTTTCTCTTTGTTCTTTAAGTTCTTTTGGCCATTGATTGAAAGCAAGTCTTAATCCTTAAGGAATTGGTTTCTCTTTGTAATTTAAGTTCTTTTGGATATTGATTGAATGCAAGTCTTAATCCTTGATGAATTGGTTTCTCTTTGTTCTTTAAGTTCTTTTGGCCATTGATTGAAAGCAAGTCTTAGTCCTTAATGAATTGGTTTCTCTTTGTGATTTAAGTTCTTTTGGAGATTGATTGGAAGAAAGTCTTAATCCTTAACGAATTGGTTTCTTTTTGTAATTTAAGTTCTTTTGGATATTGATTGAAAGCAAGTGTTAATCCTTGATGAATTGGTTTCTCTTTGTTCTTTAAGTTCTTTTGGCCATTGATTGAAAGCAAGTATTAATCCTTAATGAATTGGTTTCTCTTTGTAATTTAAGTTCTTTTGGATATTGATTGAAAGCAAGTGTTAATCCTTGATGAATTGGTTTCTCTTTGTACTTTAAGTTTCTTTGCATATTGATTCAAAGCAAGTTTTAATCCTTGATGAATTGGTTTCTCTTTTGTTCTTTAAGTTCTTTTGGCCATTGATTGAAAGCAAGTCTTAGTCCTTAATGAATTGGTTTCTCTTTGTAATTTAAGTTCTTTTGGATATTGATTGAAAGCAAGTCTTAATCCTTGATGAATTGATTTCTCTTTGACCTTTAAGTTCTTTTGGAGATTGATTGGAAGCAAGTCTTAATCCTTAATGAATTGGTTTCTCTTTGTTCTTTAAGTTCTTTTGGCCATTGATTGAAAGCAAGTATTAATCCTTAAGGAATTGGTTTCTCTTTGTAATTTAAGTTCTTTTGGATATTGATTGAAAGCAAGTCTTAATCCTTAATGAATTGGTTTCTCTTTGTACTTTAAGTTCCCTTGGATATTGATTGAAAGCAAGTCTTAATCCTTGATGAATTGGTTTCTCTTTGTTCTTTAAGTTCTTTTGGCTATTGATTGAAAGCAAGTCTTAGTCCTTAATGAATTGGTTTCTCTTTGTAATTTAAGTTCTTTTGGATATTGATTGAAAGCAAGTGTTAATCCTTGATGAATTGGTTTCTCTTTGACCTTTACGTTCTTTTGTAGATTGATTGGAAGCAAGTCTTAATCCTTAATGAATTGGTTTCTTTTTGTAATTTAAGTTCTTTTGGATATTGATTGAAAGCAAGTCTTAATCCTTGATGAATTGGTTTCTCTTTGTTCTTTAAGTTCTTTTGGCCATTGATTGAAAGCAAGTCTTAGTCCTTAATGAATTGGTTTCTCTTTGTACTTTAAGTTCCCTTGGATATTGATTGAAAGCAAGTCTTCATCCTTGATGAATTGATTTCTCTTTGACCTTTAAGTTCTTTTGGAATTGACTGAAAGCAAGTGTTAATCCTTGATGAATTGGTTTCTCTTTGTTCTTTAAGTTCTTTTGGCCATTGATTGAAAGCAAGTCTTAGTCCTTAATGAATTGGTTTCTCTTTGTAATTTAAGTTCTTTTGGATATTGATTGAAAGCAAGTCTTAATCCTTGATGAATTGGTTTCTCTTTGACCTTTACGTTCTTTTGTAGTATGTTTGGAAGCAAGTCTTAATCCTTGATGAATTGGTGTCTCTTAGACCTTTATGTTCTTTTGGAGATTGATTGGAAGCAAGTCTTAATCCTTAATGAATTGGTTTCTTTTTGTAATTTAAGTTCTTTTGGATATTGATTGAAAGCAAGTCTTAATCCTTGATGAATTGGTTTCTCTTTGTTCTTTAAGTTCTTTTGGCCATTGATTGAAAACAAGTCTTAGTCCTTAATGAATTGGTTTCTCTTTGTAATTTAAGTTCTTTTCGATATTGATTGAAAGCAAGTCTTAATCCTTGATGAATTGGTTTCTCTTTGACCTTTAAGTTCTTTTGGAGATTGATTGAAAGCAAGTCTTAATCCTTAATGAATTGGTTTCTTTTTGTAATTTAAGTTCTTTTGGATATTGATTGAAAGCAAGTCTTAATCCTTGATGAATTGGTTTCTCTTTGTTCTTTAAGTTCTTTTGGCCATTGATTGAAAGCAAGTCTTAGTCCTTAATGAATTGGTTTCTCTTTGTACTTTAAGTTCCCTTGGATATTGATTGAAAGCAAGTCTTCATCCTTGATGAATTGATTTCTCTTTGACCTTTAAGTTCTTTTGGAGATTGATTGGAAGCAAGTCTTAATCCTTAATGAATTGGTTTCTTTTTGTAATTTAAGTTCTTTTGGATATTGATTGAATGCAAGTCTTAATCCTTGATGAACTGGTTTCTCTTTGTAATTTAAGTTCATTTGGCCATTGATTGAAAAAAGTCTTAGTCCTTAATGAATGGGATTCTTTTTGTAATTTAAGTTCTTTTGGATTTGATTGAAAGAAAGTGTTAATCCTTGATGAATTGGTTTCTCTTTGTTCTTTAAGTTCTTTTGGCCATTGATTGAAAGCAAGTATTAATCCTTAAGGAAATGGTTTCTCTTTGTAATTTAAGTTCTTTTGGAGATTGATTGAAAGCAAGTGTTAATCCTTGATGAATTGGTTTCTCTTTGTACTTTAAGTTTCTTTGGATATTGATTGAAAGCAAGTCTTAATCCTTGATGAATTGGTTTCTCTTTGTTCTTTAAGTTCTTTTGGCCATTGATTGAAAGCAAGTCTTAGTCCTTAATGAATTGGTTTCTCTTTGTACTTTAAGTTCCCTTGGATATTGATTGAAAGCAAGTCTTAATCCTTGATGAATTGATTTCTCATTGACCTTTAAGTTCTTTTGGAGATTGATTGGAAGCAAGTCTTAATCCTTAAGGATATGGTTTCTCTTTGTTCTTTAAGTTCTTTTGGCCATTGATTGAAAGCAAGTATTAATCCTTAAGGAAATGCTTTCTCTTTGTAATTTAAGTTCTTTTGGATATTGATTGAGAGCAAGTCTTAATCCTTAATGAATTGGTTTCTCTTT